>SJXQ01003514.1:47316-95566 GCA_006408695.1 Aepyceros melampus
CCCCCCCCCCCCCCCCCACCGGCTTGCTTTCTGGCACCACAGTATTTCTGCAATGTGATGCTTTTAGTTAGCACTGAGCCCCAGCCATTGCCCCAGAGAAGGCAATGGCACCCCACTCCAGTCCTCTTGCCTGGAAAATCCCATGGATGGAGGAGCCTGGGAGGCTGCATTCCATGGGGTCGCTGAGGGTTGGACATGACTGAGTGACTTCCCTTTCACTTTTCACTTTTATGCCTTGGAGAAGGAAATGGCAACCCACTCCAGTGTTCTTGCCTGGAGAATCCCAGGGACAGGGGAGCTGGTGGGCTGCTGTCTATGGGGTCGTATAGAGTCGGACACGACTGAAGCGACTCAGCAGCAGCAGCTGAGCCCCAGCAGGACTATTCATAGGCTTCATAGCTCAGATTCTCTCTCTCTAGTATGTGACTGTATAAATATAAATATATATGTATATATAAAAAACATATTCTATGTAACTATAATATATGCATACCATACAGGCCATATATACTAGAATTATAAACACATTGTGCTAAGACTTCACCTTAGATTTTATTATCCAGACTAAAAGGACCTGGCCAGCCTCTGCCTTGTGTTTAACATGAGTCATTTGGCCGCTTCCAGAGCGGTAGATACCGCACCAAGGTATGCAGATGCCCACCTGGCTGGCTCCTGCAGGCCCAGACCCTCTTTCTGCAGAGACAGAATGACATACACCCTTGAGCTCAAACTATAGTGTTATGCAAGATGGCACCTTCTATTTTTGTTTCTCTCACAAAGTTTGGAGTAGCATGCTTGCCAAATGAGAACTCCCGCATTGCAAGTGTGTCAACTTGAGTATTTTATAATTAAATATTAAATACATATCTTCCTTACTTTCAAAGAATGCTATGGTTAGGGAAAGCAAAGTGTACCTGTCAGCATCCTGGCAGGAAAGACAATTTTCTAAGATGGTTTACATGCAGATATTTGATGAAGGGACCACGTACAGAGACATGGCAGGGTGGAAAGATAAGCAGAATCGTTGGGACACTCTAGGGCCAAGGGGTGGACATCATATTACCACTGCCCAGCAAAAGAGAGCTGGAGACATAAAGTGGAGACTGCCCAGTGAACCCTCAGCCATGGCCATAGTGGAGGATGGGGAGGAGAATAGGGTGGGGAGTCGGGGGAGTGGAGGTGGGGAGGGGGCCCTGAGAAATATCCTAAGCACTTCCTCCCCCCTTCCCATCCTGCAGTTACCCCATCCTGCAGTTACCTGCTTCCCATCCTGCAGTCTCCTCTTTCCTATCAGCCAGACCCAAACAGAGTCCAGGTAGCAGAGATGGGACTCTGTGGTGACCTTGCACAGAGTGAGACAGAGAAGAGAGGGCAAGGGGTGGAGAGGAGGGGGACAGAACCGCCAACAAACAAGGGAACCATGCTGTCATCAAACACAACCCTCACCACGGTTCTGGGTTATCACTTCTAAAGTGTTGATTCCTGCAGACACAGCCCCAAAGATAAGGGAGCACACAGCAATGGCACAAAGCTCAGCTTGCGTCGGGGAGGGGGCTAGAACCAGTCAAGTATGACTTGGCTACGGGCCACGGGTCCAGGAACCAAAGTGGACGGGTGGGAACTGGCGACTCCAGCTCATGCCAACATGTGCCCAATTTGGGGGGTGTGGTGGGGTGCTTGTTGCTCAGTTAGGTAGCAAGCTGCTTTCTCAGAAAATGAGTCCAAAGTTTCGGGACTGCAACCTTACTTGATTCCACAAGCTGATCACTCACAAGCTGATATTCACAGCCCACAAATCTGCAGCGGTCAGAGAGTCCCTTGAGGCCTGTGGCAATCAGGACCTTTATGTAACCAGCAAAACTATGGATCCATCAGAGCTTAACTACTCTAAAATCTCCTTCAGAACCTGATGATTCTTTGAAAAGATCAATTAATTTCAATACCATATGTTACATTTACTCTTTATTATTTTCAAATATTTTAAGTACACAATGGCCTTCAAAATGTATCTTCATGTGTGTATGTATGTGCTTAAATATTTTATTATACGTGTGTGTGTGTGTGTGTGTGTGTGTGTACATGAAGAGAAAGACAGAGCTTTTCTAATACCCTAGGGCTATTTTAACAGTGAGTGTCAATAAATTTAGCCAAATACCATTCAAGGGCATCAAACTATTGTCTGACATGTTCAAATCAGGAGTAGCAGCCTGTGTGGAAGAGAAAGAGCATTTTCCAGGTTTCTCCTAGAGAAGAGGCACTCAGCCTTCATTTTAAATAAGTTCTGAAGGCTAATGTACCTGGCAGAGCAGAAAGTAAAGTGAAAACATGCAAGGTATCTGCAAAGAGCAGTGCGTGCAGTGCTTGCTCAGTTTATTGCTTACAAAAAAAAAAAAAAAAAGTCCAGGAGTAAAGAGTATCTGGTGTTTAACAAGCGCTCCCCAAAGCTAGTCCTGTTAGATACCTAGCAAAGGGAAGACTCTGCTACATTCATCACATTGTCCTCTCCAAGCCCTTGTCAAGACAAAACTGTCTCTCATGTGTCAAGTGGGATTTGTGGGAGTTAATCTGATTTTTCTTTCAGGACCAGGGATCATAGGACTTTCATGAAGGAAGTCTTTAGTACTTTACCAATATGCTCAATTTTCTGCCAGACACATGAAACGGCTGTTTGACATCAGCACTGCCTGTGATGCTCGGCTCTTTCTTGTATTGATTTATCTGCTAACCTTGACGAGGCAGTCTTAGATTGCAGATGGATTGTGTGCCACGAGAAAGCCGTTTTGCCGAGCAACAACTTGCATTTGTGATTGACAGCTACCTCACACCCACACTGCCTGGGATCTAAAAAACCTCTTGAATCTCCTTCCAAGAAATAGCAATGTTTTCTTCCCTGCAGTCTTAATTTAGGAATTAGAGAAAATGGCACTGTAAAATAGCCAACTTCCTTATTTACTGTGACATTCACAAGCTGTCCCATGCTGTCTCCCAGTCCACCAGGAAGTTTTTCCTAGATGTCAAGCACTGAGCTGGAGCCTCACAAATGGGAGAGAATTTCTAGCTTTGAAGACTTGATGAAGGGGAACAAAACATGCATACATGCATGCCCACACCCATGTACCCATGTGCCATGCCAAGGGCCCACATTCCCTTGGTTCTCCCTACTTATCATCTGTATTCTTGGCAGCCAGTCATGGCCAAGCACATCATTCTCTATTTATGCACCTGGGTCTCACGGACTGAGGCTTTCTCTGGCCTCTGGAGAGGATGAGAGGTCAGCTTGAACAAGTCAATCGTAATGGAAAGTTAATGCCCCTGGGAGCAGTTCTTACCCAGCGAGTGAGGGGAGTCACTGGACACGTTCCCTGGTCTCCTCAGAGGCCCTCAGAGGCATGAGTATGAACTATGATTCCCATAGTATCTCAGAAATCTCTGCACTGGTTTCCTAGTGCTACAAATTAACCATGAACTTGGTGGCCTAAAAGAATACACTTTTGTCATCTTAGTTCTTGAAGTCAGAGGGGCAACATAAATTTCACTTCACTAAGATCAGCCGTGGGCTGGACTGCACCCCTTCTCGAGGCTCTGGGACAATTCCATTTTCTCCCTTCCTTCCGCTTCTGCACTCTGCCTGCACACCGTGGCTCCTGGCCTGTCCCCCAGGTCACTGTTACATTGTCCTTCCCTGCTTCTGCCTGTGATGTCGCTTCACCTTCTCTGACTATGGCCCTTCAGTCTTCTTCTTCGAAGGAGCATTGTGAATATATTGGCCCCACCTGAATGATCCAGAATATTTTACCAACTCAATATGCTTAACTTAATATCAGTGAAACACATTTTGCCATGTAAGGTAATATATTTAAAGTTTCTGGGATTCGGATGTAGACTTCTTTGTGGGCTGTAATTCAGCCTACCACAGTCTCCAATAAAAATGAGCCCCACTTGCCCACAGTAGTAACCCATTAATTAATGCACCCTGCCCTGTCTCACTTTTCTATTCACCAACCAGTGCTTATGGGATTACCTCTTTAAATTTCTTTAATTCAAATCTTTATTGCAAATTAGAAGACTCACTTGTGTTCATAAAGTGATTTAGAATGTAAGAGGTGTCCAAAGGCAGAATCTGATAAATACCCAAAGGAACTCACATACCATAAAATTCAGACAAGGTGTGATCAGTCCAACTTAAATTCCAGAAAGCACCATAGAGAAGGAAGAACTGAAGTTAGACTTTAAAGAAGGAGAGTACTGTTCACATCCTAGTGAGTAATTTGTGATTTCCCTTCCTTCCTTCTTAAAATAGCTGTATCAGAGCCAGTTTCTGACCAACGGAGAGAAATACCACCATCTTGAGATGAAGCACTCATCAAAACTCTCTCAAGTTCCCAAGTAGCGGCATATGACCCAGATTTTTCTAGTATCTGAAGACATACAATTTTGTCTGCAGGACTCCGAGACTGGAGAAATACTTTGCAGGCAGATCTTGCTGATTTTCCTTCTCTTCTACTGAAATAGGATGCAGCAATCCAACTAAATGGGGATTGAACACGGTGAAACACAATGCTGAGGGAGATACCAAAATAAGAATGTGACAACTATACTCTGTTCAAGAAGTTTATAAGCTTACTGGGGAAGCTAAACAGGTGGAAAACAATTCTGTATTTTTTTAAAAAAAGAAAGACTACATCAACATTATTTTGACATCACAGACAATGATACTAGGTGGAAAGAAACACATCTATTGATGACTCTGAGAAGCCTGGTGATTTTGAAAACTCAGTATTTGTGAAGAAGGTTGAGGAACATTTTCACTCATGCATTTTCATTTTCTTTTTGATTGTGCATGCAGAAGAGTGATATATCATAAAGGACTGTGTCTAAAATAAACACAAAGTGCTCTTTTGATAAGTGTGTGTGCATGCTTGCATGCTAAGTCAGTTCAGTCATGCCCAACGCTTTGTGACTCTAAGGACTGTAGCCCACCAGGCTCCTCTGTTCATGGGTTTCTCCAGGCATGAATACTGGAGTGGGTGCCATGCCCTCCTCCAGGGGCTCTTTCTGACCCAGGGATCAAACCTATGTGTTTATGTTCTCTGCATTGGCAGGAGGGTTCTTACCACTAGCACCACCTGGAAAGCCTCCTTTGATAAGTATAAAATACAAATTTTAAGGGGTTATGACATAACATCATAGTTGAATGTTTCTAAAATTACAGGGACATCTTACAGTTGATAGCATTTTGGATCCCATAAAGCAGCATTGCATAGTGCAAAGTCAGTCCGAAATTGAGATATATTGTCCCTTTACTGCAATTCTGTAGAAGATGTATTTGGTCACAAACATTTTGCTTAAGTCTCAAGACTGAGCAGTGTAAGTTTGATGGGAGAATAAAGGTGCCCCTCTCTTCTTCTCTTCATCTTTTGCTCTCCTAAGCTTCCTTTATTTGCAACCTATTTCCCTTACAGAAGGCAGCAAATAGCATCTTCTCTTTCATACAATTTTATAAGGTGTGCAGAGCCAGAAAAGTTAGAAAGTCATGCTGGCCAAGAATTGTGAGATTAAAGGTTTTCTTTCACAAGACTTCTCAGCAGGTCCACAAGCCCTCCAGTAGCCATGGGGAGCTAATCTCCAAGGGTGAGACAGATATCTGGATGGGAAACCCTTCCTTGAACTCTTTAAAAGTCATAACACATGTCGGTGCAAGCGGGTGGCAGGCGGCCAGGGGCCTTTGCACCACGAGATATACGGCTGCTGGGCGCGGCTGATGCCGGACGGAGAGACCTGCTGAGGAAACATTTATGGCAGCAAATGCTGAGAAATGCAGCCCCCACCCCCTCTCTAGGCAGCATTAAATTTTTACCCATCAGAATGAAGATTTCCCAAGCACTCTCATGCAGTTCTCGTGGAAAAGAATTGGTCCCCACACTGCATTCCTCTGCAAAAGAAAGCTTACCATAGCGTTAACACCAGTTGAAAAAGTTTCACCTGCATGACTTGCAAAGTATTTGGAGCTCCACCTCTCATTAAAAATGAGAGAGGGGTGACTGGGGACTTGCAGGGGAAGGGGGAATGTTCCAGTGAGAATGAGTGAGAGGTCCTGTTGTCTCCTGGTACAGGCGTGGTTGCCTTAGGGCTTGGAGGAGGGTGCAAGCATATGTCTACTCCCAGCAGGACCTTCAGGTAAGACTGTGCTGAGTCTAGATGTCGATCAGAATGAAATCCAGCCTAGGTCAGCTGCCAACATTTGTGCTCAGGTTTAAGGGTGACCGTCTCCCCATCATTCCAGACCATCCCACCATCCCCTACTCTCCCCACCATCTCCCATCTTCCCCACCAGCCCCCACCATCCCCACCATCTACCCCCCATCCCCATCAACCACAACAAACAGTCTTTCTTGTCCTAAAACACCTAAACTACCAAACCTTTCACCTATGGGATCGCCTCTGTCCAGAAAAGATTGCCCTTTCTGACTTATACTAAGTAACTGTGTAGGATGGTAGTTGTCCTACAAATCAGAGAGGCATCCTTATTTGTTTGTTTACTTACATCTGTACCCCCATGAGAAGCAGTCGGTTACTGATATTGATGGGAATATGTTAGGCAAGCTGAAGTAGGGAAAAGAAAAAAGCGGAGAACCTGCACAGTTGATGCTGGGGGAACACCTCTACTGTAGAAAGACAGAGAGGTGTTTTCCATTCTAGCCCTTCTTGCCCATAATAGCCCAACTCAGACATCAAGAATAGGCAGGGCAGGGAGTCAAGACAACATCGAGCCTGATTCATTAAGTGAAGTGTTTACCCTGAGGAATAATAAAAACACATCCACACAAAATCAATGAACAACAACAAATCTATTACAGAAGGAATAAACAATTTGGAAAGCCAAAAGCATAAAATCAACAGTGAACTTGATAATTATAAAAGACTGATGATAAAATGTTAATATGAATATCCAATACCTGTGAACTCTAAGTGATTCACCATATTAAGACATTTAATTTCCTTATTTCATTAATTTCTCCCAATTGCAGATGAAATCAGTTTAATTCTTATATCCACTTTAGAGGCAAGCAAGCGGGTTCACGAGGGCATATATTTTGCCCTGAATTCACCGCGTCAGTAGGTGCTTCAGGTAGGAGCCAGATCTAGGCAGTTTGACACTAAAGCCATGTTCGATAATGTGTACACACATTTCTATCGTAGAAACGAAAACAGAAGATCACAAGATAATTTGCTTCCTTTAACTGAGACAAAACTGGCCATTTTAACCTTTGGGGATCATGCTACTTAAAAAAAGATGCAACTCTAATCAATAAACCCAAGTGGGCATCACTTATGGAGGGAAAGCAAACTGGAAGTGGAGAAAGGAGATAGCTCAGGGGACATTTAAAAGCTAGATGTGTTCATGTCAGTAGAGATTGAAAGCTGAGGGAATCGACAAAGTCACTGTAGCACAACCAGCAGCTATTATTTTTTGAAAATGCAAGCACAGGCAGAATTCCCTCAAGCTTGGGAAACAGTAAATGTAAGGCTCAACTCAGAAAATAGGACCAAGGATGGCTGTGGTCACCACAAACAGTTGGCATGCAATTTTAGAATGACGGTTTCTACTGTCTTGAGGGGATGTTTTCAAGCAAAAGTCACTCCATGATAGATGATAAATGAGTCAGGCTTTTACCCAATCTAATTTTAGCCTTCTCTGGCTCCTGGTGGACAGATTTTAAAACCGATGGACGAAACCGGTGGCAGGCTTTTGCCTCCTAAAATTCTAGCCCTTTCACTGTGCAAACATTTCCTAGATGCTTACTACATGCTATGATCTGTGCTCTTTCACATCTCATATTCTACTCGGAGAGAGCATTTCATTCAACAAATGTCTACCACTGCTGCTGCTAAGTCGCTTCAGTCGTGTCCGACTCTGTACAACCCCATAGATGGCAGCCCACCAGGCTCCCCCGTCCCTGGGATTCTCCAGGCAAGAACACTGGAGTGAGTTGCCATTTCCTTCTCCAATGCATGAAAGTGAAAAGTGAAAGGGAAGTCGCTTAGTTGTGTCTGACTCTTAGCGAACCCATGGACTATAGCCTACCAGGCTCCTCCATCCATGGGATTTTCCAGGCAAGAGTGCTGGAGTGGGGGGCCATTCTCCGCAATAAATGTCTACTGAACAGCAACTGCAATCAAACACAGTATCAGGAGCTGTGTCATACATTGTTTGTTATCTTTCCAATACACCTGAAGGTCAAGACTTGTTATTATGTACATGAATAAAATGAAGTTAAGGGCTTTGCCAGGGCTTCCCTGGGGGCTCAGCAATAAAGAGTCTGCCTGCAATGTGGGAGACCCAGGTTCAATCCCTGGGTTGGGAGGATCCCCTGGAGAAGGAAATAGCAACCTACTCCAGTATTCTTGCCTGAAAAATCCCATGGAAGAAGAGCCTGGTGGGTCACAGTCCATGGGGTCTCAAAGAGTCACACACAACTTAGCAACTATCAACAACAGCAACAACAAAAGTCCAGAGACATTGAGTGACAAGCTTAAGACCGCCCAGCTGATAAGAACAGAGCTGGATCAGCCTAGGCAGACTGGACTTGAAAGTCAACATTCTTGCTATTCTTTTCTATTATGGGTAAGATAATAAGAGGTCTGAGAAGATGTTTTAGGAATTTAGGGGCAAAAATCTTTACCGGTTTGAAAATGAAAGGCAGAGAAAGTGGATCATGAAAACTTTCTGGAAGAAATGTATTTATTACAAACCTTATCAGATAATGAGGTTTAAATAAGAAATGGGGAGCAGGATTCTGCAGACGTGATGTGAGCAAAGGCAAAGGGACCAAAAATGGGCTTCACTGTAGGAAGTCTAGTGAAGGGAAGGAAAATTGGGCCATAAGGTAAGAAGCAAGTTAATAAAAGAGAGTATTGGAATAATTGGGGATAGAATACACTTGGGTGATGGAAGAAGGGGAAAAGGAAGGAAATATTCCATAGCTATTGGTCATGTATGGATGTGAGAGTTGGACTGTGAAGAAAGCTGAGCTCCTAAGAATTGATGCTTTTGAACTGTGGTATTGGAGAAGACTCTTGAGAGTCCCTTGGACTGCAAGGAGATCCAACCAGTCCATTCTAAAGCAGATCAGTCCTGGGTGTTCTTTGGAAGGACTGATGCTAAAGCTGAAACTCCAATACTTTGGCCACCTCATGGAAGAGCTGACTCATTGGATAAGACTCTAATGCTGGGAGGGATTGGGGGCAGAAGGAGAAGAGGACGACAGAGGATGAGATAGCTGGATGGCATCACTGACTCTATGGACATGAGTTTGAGTGAACTCTGGGATTTGGTGATGGACAGGGAGGCCTGGCATGTTGCAATTCATGGGGTTGTAAAGAGTCAGACATGACTGGGCGACTGAACTGAACTGAACTGATGGAGATAAAAATGACTTAAAAATAGTTGACAACTAATTATTGGTGGAAATAGGGGGAAAGAAATAGTGAAAAGTAACTGTGGACTTAAACCTTTGGGCAGTGTTGTTGCTATAAATGAAAGAAAAAAAGACAAGACAAAGGAAGATAAGATGATGGACATAATGTTAGACTAAAAGAATGCAGACAACCTGTCTGTACCCCATGGCCAGCACACCCCAGCTAAGAACACACGCTGGGGTCCCACCTCCCACAACCACAAGCCCGTCATTCTCTCTCACTTTCTACTTGTATTTCACAACTCTCTTGCAAGCACTTTGACTTCAACCACATTCTAGTCCTCCCCTTGTGCCCTCTTGTTTCCAACTCCAATGCCTTTCCCAGTCCTGTACCAGCCTCCTCCTTCCTTTCTGCAAAGGGCTTCTACTCTCATTCCAGATTAACTCCAGTGCCCACTTCCTGCACTGAGCCCACCTCTGACTATGTCAACTAACAGACTTTAATATCAGTTCTTTTCTCGTGTGTATTATGTATGTCTTCCAATTAGTGGTGATCTCTTTTAGGGTCAGGGCTGCCTTTTTGTTCTCTTTTCCTCTCTCACAGAATGTATGCCAATGTTAAGTACATAGTCATCAATAAATTGTAGTAAACAATTGGCTTTGGAATTCATTTCTTTAGTTCCTAAATATGTTTCTATATTCTAGACAGCTCTGTAAAAATGAAATACACTAGCTAGGAATGTGGTTCAAAAGTACCTTTCCCACCTTCAGAGGCCTTTCAAAATACCTGAAATTCCTTTATGGCAAAGCATGAAGAAGGGTGTAATAAAATTGCACAATCTGGGACAGGGTTTTTCCTTTGTATTTAGCAGCGCTATTCAACAGAAACAACGTAATTCATATAAAACAACTTGATATTATGAAGCACTGATGTGCTCTCATCTGCAGGTGGAAAAATTCAAAACACCACTAGGTAAAAAGCAGACTGAAAAGTATTCTGTCCTGAAAAATTTTTGTCATTTGCAATTTGTAGCATGATAAGACTTTTGATTTACTGCTGGAAATTTTATTCATGTCTTATAGGATAACCATTGATCACTGTTTTGTTACACATTGATGTGTGTGTATATATACATCCCAGTTTCCTTGGTGGCTTGAGCTTCTCTGATAACTCAGTTGGTAAGGAATCTGCCTGCAATGCAGGAGACCCAAGTTTGATCCCTGGGTCAGGCAGATCCGCTGGAGAAGGGATAGGCTACCCACTCCAGTATTCTTGGGCTTCCCTCGTGGCTCAGTTGGTAAAGAATCCATCTGCAATGCAGGAGACCTGGGTTTAGTCCCTGGGTTGGGAAGATCCCCTGGAGAAGGGAAAGGCTCCCCACTCTAGTATTCTGGCCTGGAGAATTCCATGGACTATATATATAGTCCATAGGGTCACAAAAAGTCGGACATGACTGAGCAACTTTCACTTCACTCTGCTTTCTTGGTGGCTCAGTGGTAAAGAATCTGCCTGCCAATGCATGAGACACAGGTTCGATCCCTGATCCAGGAAGATCTGGAAGAGAAAATGGCAACCAACTCTGGTATTCTTGCCTAGAAATCCTCATGGACAGAGGATCCTGGTGGGCGACAGTGAATGGAGTCATAAAGAGTTGGAAATGACTTAGAGATTGAAAGACAGCAACAATGTATACATCCTCTGTGTATATATATGGATTTAAAAATAAAAAGCATGCTGCTTGGCCTGACTAAAAAAAAAAAAGTACCTAAAATTCCACTATTATAGGCTCTTCCTCCAGGCCTTACACACTCTTCCATCCTTCTCATTTCTAATGTTTTATCCTACTAGCAGATGACGCTTTGCATGGCAGTTGGGATACCTGACAGAGAGGAAGACAGTCACAGTTAAGCGAGAGCAAACAACCATGGCCTTTTACATGGGATGTGTACTCAGGGAGCAGGAATGCAAGAAAAGCCATGGACAGGTGAAAAAGAAGAGGAGGCCAAGTTTGTGGAATCTATCGTTTTCAACAGCGATGGGCCCCTGTGATCAGGTGACCCACCCTGCTCTGTGACTGCACAGCCCTAAGCCTCTCCCTTCGTGTCTACAGGCTGTGTTTTTGGAGCCCACCTGCTTTCACAGATTATGCCATAATACATCCTAAGTAATTTGAAGCAAGGTACAAATCACTAGCCAACCGTGAAATCATCATAGCACTCAGAATGGAACAACATTGGGATATTGGTTTCATTTGTAGTTAAGATGCCAACAAGGCTAAACACCAATTTCTTCCCACTGATTTAAATCAATAGCTTCTCTCTCTCTCCTTTCAACTGAATGAAAGTACGAGGAAAATATTCTGTTAACATCTTCAATACTCCCTTAGTCCAGGCACTTTCTTTTTTTTTTTTTAATTAATTTTTATTTTTTAGTTTGTTTTGCTTTACAATACTGTATTCATTTTGCTATACATTGACATGAATCAGCCACGAGTGTACATGAACTCCCAATCCCGACCTCCCCCGCCCCCCTCCCGCCCACACCATCTCTCTGGATTATCCCCGTGAGTCTAGGCACTTTCTAAGTGAGTCCGGTACCCAACTTTTAAGTTGATGTGTATCATGCAATTATATTCAGAACTTTGGTCATTATTACTTATTCACATTCAATGCAGTGTCAGAAATATTCACTACCTACAAAAGACATTTACATTCAAGTGAAAGGAAAACATAAAAAGGTCGATCCAAAAGTAAAAAAAAAAAGAGAGAGAGAGAAATGGGGTTCTGCTTACTGACATAAAGCCAACTAATTGGCATCTGAGTAGATGCTTAGAAATCAGGTTGTCATTTCTGAGCACTTCTTGAATAGCAACCTAAGATCCTGGCATCACAGGAAGCTCTAATACCATGATGAGAATTTTTCACAAATCAGTATGCATTCAACCCTTCTCATAGGAGAGCTCCTCGCTTGCCACTGTACGTTCAGGAAGGAGCGGAGAGCCTGGCACTTAGCAGGAGAAAATAAACATTTGCAGAAAGAATGAAGAGAATTCCACCTCCTGCATTTTTGACCATGACTACAGCAATTCAAATCAATAAATATTTGATTTATTATTCTGCTGCAAAATTCATTAACCGCATGGCTGCACATTCTTAAAAGATCATACCTTGCCAGTCTTCTCTCAATAAAGCAGGAAAGGAAGGAGATTTGGAAAAAGAGAGCAAGCTAATTAATCTCTCTGAACCCCAGCTTCTTCATCTGTAAAATGGGGATAATAACATTTCCCATGGGGCTTCCCAGGTGGCGCTAGTGGTAAAGATGAGCCTGTCAATGCAGGAGACACAAGTTTGATACCTGGGTCAGGAAGATCTCCTGGAGGAGGGCATGACAACCCACTCTGCTATTCCTGCCTGGAGAATCGCATGGACAGAGGAGCCTGGTGAGCTACAGTCCATAGGGTTGCATGGAGTCAGACACGACTGAAGTGACTTAGCATAACTCAAAACCTTTTCCCCTGGACAGGCAGTAAAGATGAACAGATCACGTATGCGATGCACATGTCCTGGTTTGCCTCCACCAGAAGCAGACCTTGAGACAAGGTAGTGCCATAAAGGGATGACAACCCCAGAAACACGGTTAGGAAAGTGGGAAGATAAAGAATAGAAACCTGATAAAGGGTGGTTATCAAACCAGTTGCCATTGTGGGCATTTGGGGCGCAATCTCAGTGGGGAACTTTGGAAAATGGTGTAGAGCATATACTTCCAAGTTATCTTATCTGAGGAGCAAAAGAGGTGGAGTATTTATCCACCAAGCCCCATGACTCCTGGATTGCAGGTGGCTGGTATGTGTGTGATTTGATTCCTGGACATCCTGACCTGCCCTGGTCTTCAGCAGAGCACGTTGCAGAAGGGAGAGGATGCTCTCAGAGAGAGACGCAGGTTCTGGCAGGAGGATGTCAGGCTGGCTGCGCAGACACAAGGAGTGTGGAGAGGAGAAGGAAGGGCAGGGCGGGGGCAGCATCTGCTGCAGAGCCTGACCTTGGCCTTGGCACCAGGACGTGTCCAATAAACAACTGTCAATTATCATGACATCTGTAAAGATTTGCTGGGCCTCTAAGAAATGCTCCTCTTCAGAAATAAACATTTAATTTCAATTTTTACAGTGTTCAGGGAGACCTTACAGCGTGCTAGAGCTTGCCTGCTCTAGCTATGAAATTGACATTATCAGGATTAAAATAATTAGGGAGGGCTCCTTATAGGCTGTCAAATATCAATGACTTTAATGTAAATAAAATTCATTTTATACTTATAAAACAACCCCATTTTTCTTCTTTGTATTTTCCCAACCTCTTGTTTTTAAGCTTTTCATGGTAAGCATACCAGAGAAAATATTATCTTGAAATTCTTATGACTTAGAAGTAATAGAGAGGGGAAGGAATGGCAAAGAAGGATAAGGATATTGGTGCCAATTGTATGTCCATCAGTCAAATCACATTTTGAGGGGCTTCAAAATTTGGACGTTTTATTAGATGCTGAGTCAGTTCATAAATATGCCAGAGTTGACTTGTAAGATCTAGGTGAATGACACACTGTGTATTCTTTTATCTACCTTTGCCCCATACCAATAGCTGTCTCCAGGTAAAATTGCCAATACGGTGGCAATTCTCAATGGATGAAAATTGAATTACCTAAATGTGCATAACCCCCTTCCAAAATAATTTGGAAGGCTGCCTAGTCAGTGTATCATAATAACGCGGGGCAACGTGCTTAAGTGGATGCAGGCATTCATGGTTATTGAATGAATGAATGAGAGAATAAATCCATAAAGACAAAGACCTGTGTAGAATGACCAGATCTTCACTCTTCCTGACCAGTCAACTCTTGGATCAAATTTAAAGTAGCCACTCCCCACCATCCCTACTCCTTCAATGTTACTACTCAAAAATTAATAGAGAAGAAGGTTGGACAACTCCAGGATCAGCCCAGTGTCCATCCCTTCTTCCCAAACTGTAGGTGTGTCCTGTTTTCTCATGCCTCGCCAGCCCAGAGAAGAATCTGAGACACTACCCAGACTGCTGGTAGACCACAGACAGTTCTGAGCAGGGTCTCCTCTCAAATAGCCCAGAGGAGTGCGCCTCCATCTGTCCCTAAAATTATCAGAGAAAACTACTCTTCTGGGAAGTCTGTCTCAGGCTTGCCGAGCACTCATCTGAGAGCCCAGCCAGAACCTCAGTGAAGTCAAGTCACCTGAAAGCTCTCAACACAGACAGAAATATGGTCAACTCACCGCTCCCACCCTGCCTGCCTACACTTTAGGGGAATATTTTAATATGCTTTATTTTCAAGTTAATAGTCAAAAGTAATTCTTAAAATAAGATGTATTGTGGCAGTAAAAATATATTTTAAAAAAATTTAATAGCATTTATACTTTATATGTAATAAAGAAATCTCATCTCATTCACTGAGGCAACACTCATCTGTTATGTTTATTTATGATCCTCGTTATGTAGAGTGAAAAGCAGTACTGTACCTTAAGGGAAAAAAATGGGAAAAGAGAATATCAATAAAAGAAAAAACTGACAAAAACATACAAACTAGCTTTCAGTGGGGAATAGGCTGAGTCAGTGAATGAAATCAGGCCTCTCTCCATGGGGAGATGGTGGTGGCAGACTGGAGTGAGTGAGTGAGTGAGTGAGTGATAGAAGTTGCTCAGTCGTGTGCGACTCTTTGCGACCTCATGGACCATACAGTCCATGGAGTTCAGTTGTAACCAGTGCTTATGGGGCATTTACCATCAGCTGTTTGCAGCGAGGCATCCGCGACACAGTGATGATGAAGACACAAACCCTGCCCCCCCCATCCCAAGTGAAAAATATACTTTTCAAGAAGAACAATAATGAAGGTAAAAACAAAGGTGGCCTGGAGGCAGAGTAATCAATTTTCAGGGATAGGAAAGGAAGTGATATCTAAAGATGGGTTTTTGAGATCATAAGTAGCTGAATAGGTACAAAAGGAGTGGAGAGAGAGCAAGTACATCTTTTTTTCCCTCAGAAAAACAGAGCATTTATGATGAGTTCATAATTGCAAAGAAACCCCACTACAATATTTTTTAAGTATGTAGTTATTTTTATTTCTTCCAACATGCTCAGAGAAGAATAAAGCTAAGGTAGAAGACTTTCAGAAGAAACTAGAAGATTCCAGGAATAGTTAATATATAAATTAGACACACCATTGGAGTTTATTCCTTTCCTGAAAAGTATTTCAAAAATCAGTAAAGGAGAAGGTTGAATAGTTCACATGGTAAGTGACTTATAATTAGAGAAATTCATTTAGATAAATAGAAGCATTGGGTTGAGGGACCAAAGCTGTCTTTCACTTACTTTTCTCCATATCCCCACTTTTGAGCAAGTGGTCTCAGTAAGTGACTCATCTTTCAAGAGAACAGCCAGTCAGAATAAACCAAGCACTGACAAGCCAGACGGGATGGCTGTGCCAACCAATGATGGGTAGGGGAGGTCCCCCATCAAATGACTAAAATAAGAGAAGAGACTTCAATATTTAATTAGTATTGGAGAAAAACAGATGGTTTCCTCAAGTAGAGGGGGCAAGAACAGGGTGGTTGATCACAGGCTAAGTCTGGGATGAAAGACCCAATAAACTTCACTTGTTCTTAAATATATTTTGTAAAACAGAGTTTATCTTTTAGAGCAGTTTGAAGTGATTTCAAAGTTAAGTTCTTAGCTTAAACCTTTGTTAGATATCTATTTTAGTGGCTATCTCCACTATCCTTTCCCAGGGTAAGCTGAGTCAAATGGTCCACACAGTCTGAGTCAAGGATGTCAAACATGTGGCTGTTACACACCTAACCTGTCCTCCTTCCCTGGCAGACATCACCAGTTGAGAGACATCACCTCTTTTGCTCTTGAACTCATACTTGGACTTACAGTACCTTTCCACACAGCCTTTCAGACAGCCATTCCTCTCCACTGACACTAACATATGAGATGTAGGAGGCTGTCCATCCCTGAGCTTTCTGATTCATTAGTTATGAATTCCTAGGGGACTTTAGAGTTATTTAAAGAGTTTTATGAATTCATATTTATACTCTTGAGAGTCCCCTGGACAGACCAAACCAGTCAATCCTAAAGGAAATCAATCCTGAATATTCCTTGGAAGGACTGACGCTGAAACTGAAGCTCCAATACTTTGGCCACCCACTGCAAAGAGGCCGACTCATTGGAAAAGACCCAGATGCTGGGAAAGATTGCAGGCAGGAGGAGAAGGGGACGACAGAGGACGAGATGGCTGGATGGCATCACCAACTCAACGGACATGAGTTTGCGCAAACTCTGGGAGACAGTGAAGGACAGGGAAGCCTGGTGTGTTATAGCCCATGGGGTTGCAAAAAGTCAGACACAACTTAGCAACTGAACAATAACAACAAATGAATTCATTGTGTATCATGACTGGCCTTTAGAATGAATAGTGTGCTTCATATATGTATACGTTACTACTTTACAAGTGTATGCATCCATTGAAGTTATTAAAATGCAAATACTTTGAGAAACATTACAGGAGTCATAGCTGCCTTTTTAGCACTACAGAATAGACACCTGTGAACTTTTCTTTGACCTTATTTAAAAAAAGCCCTCTTACTGGATAAGTTTGGGAACCACGTGGCATGTACCTTCAGTGTTCACCCTGTGCAAACTGTGCAAAGTGGTAGTGATAGTACCCTCAGGGAGACATCAGTCTCTTTTGTATGAACACAAAACTATGGCACAAACATTATAAATCATGACCCCATTCAGTCAGTAAATATTGTTCTCCTTTTTTACTAAACTTGAAGCTGAACAAAAGTCAAGTAGCTTCCAAAGCAACAAAGAGAACAAAGCATCAAGAAACAAAACTACCACTTGTATATTTAAAATGGCACAGCTATAATATCTATTTGCCTCCTTAGCCAAATATCATAGTAATAGCAGTTTCCTTTACTATATTACAAAGTTTTTTTTTTTTAAGGAATTATAGAAGCAAGAGGTCATGACTTGCCTTGAAAAGTACATATGCTATACAAATGCAAAGGGTTCTCATCACTTCTGATTACTGATTATTTGCAACTGCCCTACAGTAAAAACTTCATTTTGAAATATGTTCATTAGGTGCACTTGATTTTTGGTGGTCTCTACTTTTCCGGAAAACAAAGCCAACCCAGTAAGAATCTGCATTATTATTATATTTCCCAAAGGCACTCATAAAATATCTGAGACATGGACCCTGTCCATACAAAAGTCATACTTCACATTTCATAAGCATTTTCTCCAATCATTTTCCAAGAGTAAATTTTTCACTTCCCAGAGATGGTTTCTTAGAGGAAATGCTTTGGGTAGTCCCAAAATTGGCAAGAAAGCAGCTCCATCTGGAAACTAGATTTCATGTAGTTCTTACAGACATATCATTTTCACCTAGCAGGATTCCAACAGAATTTGGGTACTGTCTGTGATTTTGATTTGTTCATAGAGTTAAAGAGAAAAAAAAAAAAATGCCAGCAGTTGTTAGTATGTTCAAGAAAATATGTAAATAAGGTTAGTTCAGTTCTAGAACAACTACAAAAAATATTTTTACATAGCAAGTTTACCCAACTACGTTTGAACACTTAATGCATAAACAAAATATATACCAATTCAGGGGAAATCCTAAGGTTGCAGTTTAAAAGCTATCAAATTTTAGGCTGGTTTGTGACGCAGCAACAGTAACTAGACCAGTTATTTTATGCAATTTTGTGTTTAGGCTCCTACTGAGGGCAGATAAAAGCACTGAGCTCTGCTGTACACAGTGGTGGAGGGACACAAAACCAACAATAAAAATAAGCAGCATTCCACTCATGGTTTGGATGATCATACCATTTGTGTAAGGTAGACATTGCTATCCTTATATTAAAATAAAGCAAAATAATACAAATTCCATTGTATTAAAATAGCGCCAAAGGGGGGTTTAATAACTTGCTCACAATAATCCAGCAAGTGTGTATAATGCTCTAAGGACTCAGCCTAAGGACTTCTAAGCCCTGGTTCCACGCTCATTAATGATAGAGGGCTGTTTCTTGCCTTCCTAGGGAGGACAGTCCAGTAGAAAGGAAAAAATGTCACTTATAACCCCATATTTAAGTAGAATATAGTTAATGTGTTAAGAAAATTCCAAACAAAAGGTATTGGAAGAGCAGAGTGAATTTATTCCTGGCAGGGGTAGAAAGAGACAACTTTAATCAAATACTTAGATAGCGATACTTTATTACATGCTTCTAATATAAATCAACATTATAAGAACATCCCTGGAATCCTTTTAAGTGCCACAAATCTTATACAAAATACAATATGGAGAAAATTAAAAGCATTTGTGATGAAGAAGAGTGAGGCTTCCTTGCCCATCTTCTCTGCATCTAGCCTTGATTCTCCATCATATGTAGGTGAGTTGTTCTGGGACAGGCAGACTTCATTTTGAAAATCACTGAGTTCATAGAAAAGATCACCAAGCATAGGCAAGCGTCAGGGAAGCTGTGGTGATTTGATAGAAATGGGAATGGGGTGCTGTGTCCCACGAGGGTCAGGAATGGCAAACAGGAACCACCACAGTCATTGTAATAGAGAATGGAATAGCAGGGACTGGTCACATGGGTTTTGAAGGACTGCAAAGGTAACATGTGCAAAGCAGGAAGCAGCTACCACTCAAAGCCCTAGTGGACAAAGGGAACCAGCCTTGATCACTGGAACTCAGAAGCCTGGAGGAGGTCCCCAACTTGGCAGAAACCCAGACTTTGAGGAATGAGCCCTGCTCAGGACCTCGGAGGAGCTGCCCTGGCTTCTGGGACTCAGATCTCTGAGTAGAGCATTGAAGGATGGCAGAATTCACCATCTCCCAAAGTGCCACTTTGCCGTAAGGAGTACTAGGAGCTAGAGGCATTAAAAAAAAAAAAAAAAAAAAATACAACAGAGCATTCTAATCTCCCCTTTTCCTTCTGAAAAGAGGAAATAAAAACACCCTTGTGAAACATGTTCCCCCTGTACTAGGAGAAAAGAAACATTTTTTGACAGGGAATCAAACCTGAGAGAATCCAGTCCAAACAGGTGCTGTTAAAGCAATTCTTATCTTCCTCTAGCTTGCCTGTATATTTTGGTTACTTTTCCACACTTGACTCTCTCTGTTTGACCTGGAATGAAGGTATTTCAGTTTTGCCACTTCTCTGGTCCTGTATTTCCTTATGAGGGCTTCCATGTCACACAAAACTTACATAAATTTGATGGTTTTTCTCCTGTTAATGTGCCTTGTTGTTAGTTGCTCAGTCGTGTTCAACTCTTTGTGACTCCATGAACTGTAGCCCATCAGGCTCCTCAGTCCATGGAATTCTCTAGACAAGAATACTGGAGTGGGTTGCCATTCCCTTCTCCAGGGGATCTTCCCAACCAAGGGATTGAACCCAAGTCTCCTGCATTGCAGGTGGATTCTTTACCATCTGAGCCACCAGGGAAACCTTATGTCAGTTTAATTTTCAGGTTCAGAGGAAAAGCCCTGAGACAGAAGAGGTAAAATTCTGTGTTCCTACAGGATGCCACCTGCCAGCACTTCTGTTTCTCAGGAGAAGCCAGGACCTGGGTGGCTTCTGAGGTGCTGGGGTGGAAGCTGGAAGCAACTGCTTTGGCCAAGGTGAAGAGCCCTGTGGGGGTGTCAACAGGGATAGGAAGCAAACCAGAAGGAGCACAGATCCTGGAAAGACATGTGCCTGCACCCTTCTCCTGCCTCCTGGTCTTCTTTCACACGCTGCTAGGAAGTTAGGCCCTCCAGACGGACAGCAAACAAGCATCCATCTCAAACAGTCCATCACAGAAGCAAAACTGAAAACAGCCCATCTGGTCAGGTATGGTTCCATATTCCTAACACCAACCCAGCTAGGCCATTTTGCAAATTGCACTTTTCATTTGGGACTGGAGACTATTTTCTGTGAAGGCATTCACAGCATAGCACCCTTGCAGCTTGGAGGTAGAAATGCCATTTCCAAAACTGCCCAATGTGCAAATTGCCACATGCACAATGATGCCTTGCCACAGTGACCCCTGGCCAAAAGCAAACATCAGATGCTATCATCAGACATCATCTTCTGTAAGACTTGGTCATGTTGGAAGTGTGACAAGGTGAAGAAACATGGGGTGAGATATATCTTCATAACCAGGTGACACTCCTTAATGGCAGGGCTCATGCATTCTCCGGGCAAGCATGTTGGAGTCGGTTGCCATGTGCTCCTCCAGGGATCTTCCCAACTCAGAGATCGAACTTGAGTCTCCTGCATTTCCTGCAGTGCTTTACAGCTGAGCCACTTAGAAAACCCTACATATATGGAGCACAGTATACACACTCACAACCAGCTTGTTGAATTGAAGGCATTTCTTTTTTTTTTTAAATAAAGGAGAAGCAAAGCACAAAATGAATAATCCAGGAAGAGGTAATGCAAGCTACCCTTTAATATCTGCATGACTTTCAACATCACTATCTCCTGCTTTTGAGGTACACACAGTAATAGAATGGTGCACCTCATTTTAGCTTTTTTTTAATTCTAATTTTTAAATTTCTTATTATATTTTGGCCATGCCATGGCATATGGGATCTTAGTTCCTCCACCAGGGATAGAACCCAGGCCCCCTGCAGTGAAAGTGTGGAGTTTTAACCACTTGACCTCCAAGGAAGTCTCAGGGGCACTCGATTTTAAAGCTGAGGAGACTGAGACTCTTCAAAGTGGGTTTACTGATTCTAAGGGATATGCAAATGTCAGAAGCTAGCTTGTAAAAACAGATGATCAAAATTCACATTCCCATCTGCATTACATGAAGTCTTAGTTTCTCCATACCTTCACCAGCACTGGTTGTTATCAATCTTTTTTCTTTTTTTTTCTCTTGCCAGTCAGTTGCATAGGAAATAAAATGATATTTTATTTTTGTTTTCCTGACAACTGAATATCTTTTTATATGCTTATTGGTTATTTATATTTCCTCTTTTATTACTCTTTATGTCTTTTATCCATTTCTATGTAAGGCTGTTTATATTTTTTTTCTAAGAATTCTTTACATATTAAGGATTTTAACACTCTGATAGCCAAGAATTTGTCTTTTAGTCAAATTTAATGTCCATACAAAATTCCCACCCACATATTATACAAGTATTATCCTAAAATTTAATGTGATTATTTTCTTTTTTTTAACTGTAGATTATTAATCCATGTGTACTTTGTTTTTCTGCTTTGGTGTGAGACAGACATTCCTCATGATTGATTATAGTTATATCAACTTAGCTCATTAAATAAATTACTATTTTTATTATTTTTCCACTGAGCTAAAAGGTGGCATTAAACTCACATTAAGTTCCTCACTATACGCAGGTACTTTTATGAACTTTGACTCAGTGGGGGAACTTTCTGATGTACTTAGACCATTTTATAACATTAATTAAAGGGAACCACAGAATAAGAAAGGATGTTATTTCTACTGAATTTCTCTCTGCAACTGCAGATTCATTTTGAAGTAGATAGTAACCCTAAGTTGGTGCCTTTGGTTTTGGAATTGTGAAACACAGAGTAGATTTTTAAAAATGAGACAACTAGAACAGACAATTAATGACAATAAACACTTCTTCACAATGGAAAGTGAAAGTCACTCAGTTGTGTCCAACTCTTTGCAACCCTATGGACTATAGAGTCCATGGAATTCTCCAGGCCAAAATACTGGAGTAGGTAGCCTTTCCCTTCTCCAGGGGATCTTCCCAACTCAGGAATCTAACTGGTATCTCCTGCATTGTAGGCAGATTTTTTCCAACTGAGCTATCAGGGAAGCCCTCATAATGGAAGGGGAACAATTAAATTGAGCATTAGACATTATCCAAAAGTTTTTGGGTTTGTTTGTAACACTGTGGGAAGTCATCCTCAAAACTGGACACACACACACACACACACACACACACACAAAAGTTCTTCGGGTGATAATTTTTTAGCATTTGGGATAGTTCACAATGCAAGTGACACATAAACCAACTCAAACTCGCTTGAACAATGATATGTGTATGTAGAGGCTCACATAACTAAAAAGTTCAAGAGTTATCCCACTTCAGAAATGGTTTAATCCAGTGATCCACATAATATTACCTAGACCTAAGCTGTCTCCATCTCTGGGATCTTCTTTCATCTATGTTGCAACCACTTTTGGGTCCAAATGATAGTAGAATGCCTACAAGCAACTACAAATCTACTTTCTCACAGGTTTAATTTCATCAGAAATGACAACAGGGTCTCTTTTTAGTAACTTCCCCAAGCTGCCCATGTCTGCACAATCTCCGCAGCCAAAAGAGTAGACTCAATCTACTTCCCAGACCTCTGTGATATGCCTGTTTCTAGATGAGTCAGTATGACCGGTTCTAGGTTACAAACTACAAACTGTCTGTGGCTGGAGATGAAATTCATGAGAACTATTTGGACTGAGGGTAGAGGTGTGACCTCAAGAGGAAAATTTAGTGTATTGCTATGTCTTATTTAAAGAAATAAGAAGGTAAAATACTGAGAAACTGAAATACAAATATTAACCATATGCATCATCTCTGTATTCTACTAATCCCCTAAGAATCTCAATATATATAGGATCCTGAGAGTGGAGAATTGTCTAGAAAAAGGTCAAGAAGTGACAAGGTTGCCTGAACTCTGAAGACTTCCTATTCCCCTTGCCCAGCTTCTTACACAGATTTGGAAGCTTGGCAAGCAGCTGGAATCCTTTAGGAAGATTAGAGGACGGAGACTGAAAGTGTCATAGATAATTATTAGATAATGATCAGGACGGTGAGCATTAGTGTCACTGGAAAGATCAAGGAAATTTCTGTAAAGAGTGTGGCAGGGGTAGTCGGGGAGGCTCCCATTAAAATATGGCATATGTTGAAAAGCTGCTTCAGATGTTGAATATATGCAGCAGAGAGCATCTGGCCCCTTTCTTCTGCTCTAACCTTCCTCCAAATGAGCATCCATAGTATCTCAACACTGAAATGGGTGAGCAGGAGGGCTGTGCAGTAGATACAAGATACCCAGGCAGTGGAGACACTAATGAAAAATACACTGCAGATAAGAGAGTTTATTCTCTACAAATCTGCATCACTGGAGGAAAAAAGAAAAGTCAAGCTTCCCAGCTCTAAATATTGCCACGTTTTCTTTCCTTTTTTTTTTTTTTTTGCGAGACTGTACCCTCAAGAAATGTTTCTTCTTTGATTTCAGGCCTACAAGTTGCCTTCGGATACTATTTCATCTTCCATCCTTCCTATCAAGGAGGCCACGGCAGCCCTGGGAGCATCCTGGAATGTCTAGATTTGGCTCTAAGCTGGAACTTCCAATTGCCCTTCAAAATTATGTGCAAGAAGACCTGGGATCACTGCCAAAGGACTTAGGACTCTGATGCTCACTCAGCACATACCTCTGAGGGGCTGCAAGTGAAGCGTCAGGAGCAGGTGACAGGCTGTCTCTTCTCTCTGTCCCAAAACTACTCTCCTTCATTCTGGTCGAGATATATCAAGCCTGGAAGAATCCCTTGTACACAGTGTGGTGGGAGCTCAGGAAATAATTGTTGAACTCTGAATGAACGGACTATTAATACTAAATGAATATTATCAGAGTCAATCTGGTGCCGCATTTAGTGGGCATCTATTGAATAAATGATGCACTTTTAAACAGCTCATCCTCTTTATCTGTCCTGAAGCATTTAGTGTTCATAAGTTTAGTGTCACTCTCTGATTCAGTGCTAAATACTATGTGATAACCTTGTCTTTAACAGGTATGCTCACCTAGGATATATCTCAGTTCCAAGTCCACATTTTCATCACTGTAATGACTTCTGGTTTATATCACAGCAGCTTCATGAAAGTCAAGTTACCTTCCCTAGAGAATGCAAACATCTTCCTGAGTCTGACCACAAAAAATGAGGCTAAGGTCTAATTATTACTGGGAACTTTCTTTTTTTTTCAAAAAAGAGGGCAGAGTACATTTCCTTTTTATGAGTTCTTATATGATTTACTCAATGCTGTGGTCATCCTTGATCCACAAAGGAATGGTTTCTGAAAACATGTGGATTCATTATTATCCAAAATGTCTTTGGAAATGCTCAGAACAGTTTGAAACCATGCCTTGTGTGGCAGGATTCAGCAGTTATAGCCCAACTTTTCTTCTAGTGGAAATAATTGGAAAAATGTAACTCAAGATTAAAGTTTAGGAAACAGAACTAAATAATGCCTACCATCTACTATGGAAGGGTTCTCTGTGAATCAAATATGGTACTGAGCACTTATGCATGTTTTTTCATTTAATGTGCAAAGCAGCTCTGTTAGGTTAAATTATATTTTCCCCATTTTACAGAGGAGGGGAAACCACAGCACTAGAGATAAAATAATTAGAGCAAGAGATAGTATGTACATCCTAGTAAGTGTGGGTGCTTAGTCGTGTCCAACTCTTTCTAACACCATGAACTGTAGCCCACCAGGCTCCTCTGCCCATGGAATTTTGCAAGCAAGAATCCCGGATGGGGTTGCCACTTCCTACTGCAGGGGGTCTTCCCAATCCAGGGATGGAACTTGCTTGTCTTGCATTTCATGTATTGGCAGGTGGATTCTTTACCATTGAGGCACCTGGGAGGCCCAAAACTCACTGTAAGCAACTTCAAGGCCCAAATCATCACAGGACATGGGGCGCCTCCCAGGGACCTGACACTTACTAATATTGTGAAAAGTGTATCTTCAAATGGCCAAATAACGTAGAGTATCAGCCATATGACAGGGAAAGGACAAAGGAGAGATTTCCACAGCCAAAGACAGAAGAGCCTGGTAACATATCCTTTCCCCAACTTTAAGAAAACAAGTCATATTCTAGCTTGCAGTCATCATGGTTAGTACCAGAGTAATGCTCAGACAAAATGGCATTTCAAAGAAGTCAATGGGATTGTTTATTCTCCAGTCATGCAAATCCAGTTGCTCTGTACTTCAGTTCAGTTATTCTATCTCCATGTGACCCAATGTCATCAAACAAACTTGTAGCATTCCAAGATTGCACCTGAGTGTACACGTACTTACCAGAAACAATAAGGGGATGATGGTCAAATTAGCACGGCCAAGTTGGATGATAAAAAGTTTTACAGACTTGCTATAGCTATTATTACACAGTTGTGGCTTCTCAGAACAGAAACATGTCAGATGCAGAATAGTCAAATCCAGAAATCCTTGTCAAATTGTACATCCTCTAATAACTTCAAAAGTAATAGAAAAATTAAACTGAGGCTAAGAATTTCAGACTATATACAGCAAGTACAAAACAATCACAATCATTTGAATTAATCCTTACATCTAGCTTAGCAGATGTGCAAAAGTAAGATATCTTTCAAAAAATTAAAAACGAATTTCAGGTCCCTTCAACAACTTCAGTCTTTGAGGGTGCCAGCCTGTCTGCCCAAGAACAGATAAAATGAAGTGATATGAAGTCAGTTGCCCACTATAAAAAGCAAGCTGAAATAAAACTATAAAGCCTATGAAAGGGTAAGCAAATTTCACTTCCACCAGCTCAGTGGATCTCAGTCCTGGCTAAACATTAGATTCTCCTAGGAGACTAAATAAATCCTGAAGCCCAGGTCACAGCCAAGGCCATCACATCAGAATTTCCAGGGATAGGATACAGGCACTAGATTATCTCTTATAGTGTATTTAGTTAGCTTCCTGGTGATTGCAAAAGGCAGCCAAGATTGAAAAGTGCTGTGTTAGGGACAATGGGAGAAGAGGCCAATATCAGATCTTCCTCTGGGGCTGCACTTCTGTAACTGGAAATGGATTGCCATTTTCTTCTCCAGGGCATCTTCCCAACGCAAGAGTCGAACTTGCATCTCCTGATTGGTGGGAGTTTTTGTTTTTTTTTTTTTTTTAATAACTTTAAGCCACCAGGGAAACTCTTAGTTTACCTACCAGATGCAAAAACTGTGCACCTGACCTCAAGGAGCTTGTACTCTGTTATAGAATGTGATTTGTAACCACAAATAACTGATTACGACCACAAGTGAAGAGGGAAGTCACATTTGTGTCTCCAAGCAGCAAACCATGGCGGGGATACAAAGGAAAGACACATTCCTGTGGTAGAGGATCAACAGACTACTCAACCACATTCCTGGATGAGACAGTGTCTAGGGAAAGGTGCTCCCAGGGTAGGAACTGTGTAAGCAAAGCCAGAAGTGCGGAAGCAGAAGATGCATTTTCGGAAGAGGAGGAGCCTGAGTGATGTCAGGAGAATTAGATTGGGTAGATCAAGAATATTTTCTGTCTCAGATGCCCAAGCAGTTCTGTGATTCCCAGTATTTGCCTCGAGGATTCCTGTTGCCTGGCAATTACTGTCAGACACTACAGTGATCACTTAACACACATCCTTCCCCAAAACGGAATCGTTGAAAGCACATTTTTGTAGAGACATCCTGCTGCACAGAACCTGATGAGGTCAACAGAGCTATCCCTCAGGCCTGTCTAGGTCTTTATTAAGCTCATAAAAGAGAGATTTCACAAAGCAGAAAGCTCATTTTTAGTTTACAGATTTATGAAGGGAGCCTGTCTGACTGCTAAAAATGTCAAGCAACTCCCGTCTTCAGAAATAAGCTGAAATGAGAGGGCAGTCGGCATCTACAAGGTTGTAACCCACCTTGGAAAACTGAGCAGAGGCTGCAATGGAATGAAAACCTGACAATGAAAGTGAATCTGCAGTAAAAGCTTAAGTAATTAATTTATTCTCCAAAATAGGCATCACATTTCACAACTATAATTTCACAGGCTGCCCTTTATAAAAAGATTTTGACAGGCCTGACAGTTATTTGCTCAAAGTCTTATGATATTTCCCAAGAAGAATTCTTAAGTATAAACCCATCGGTATTGGGGTAAAGATAGCTTTGTATGGTTTATAGTAAGTGCAGTTACCCAAGGGTATGTACATAAATCACACATCTGAAGGGCTCTCATGGTTTCATTCATCACTTGTTGAATGTTCTGGGTTGCTCAGATGCTAAGATACTTTTATTCCTGCCTCTGATTACCTATATCCAATTTAAAACAGTGACGACTCATTAATCAGTCTCTAAAATCACTGTACAAGCTGACACCGACTAGAATTTCCATTAAATCAGATGACAGAAGGGGGACCAATATGTATACTCATTATCCACATAATCACTGGCTTGAAAGCAGTGCTGAGTACTCATTTTCTGTTAAATGGGCCCATTTGGTGACTGGTGAAATATTCCTCTACTACCAGGAAGCTAAATGTCTAAGAAAATGCACAAGAAGAAAGCCTCTAAATACCATAAGGATGCCATTCTTGCTGTTTGTTAAGTGAGGACAATCTGAAGTCAGAATTCCTGGATTTAGTTACTGTTTTGACTGTGGTGGTCCCTGTATGAACTTGAGCCAGTGGTTCAGGTGATCTGAATTTCTTCATCTGTAACAGTAAGAACACTTATCCCACAGATTGTTCTGAGCATGAGACGGATTAAGATGCACAGAGCAACTGACCCATTACCAGGCAGAAGCACAAGGTAAATCCTTGGTAAGTAACCACCATCACTGTTAATAATCATTTTTTATCCATGAAAGGTCACCTCCACAGCTCAAAGTATTTCTATATAGGGATGAGGCCTTGGTTTGAAATGTTAGACTGCTTCCCATGAAATGGGAAAGATAAATCTTTAAAATATATATGATAAATATATGTGTGTATGTATATATAACTAAACATATGCATACATATGTGTGTTTGTGTATATACAGTATACTGTTAGTTGCTCAGTCATGTCTGACTCTTTGTGACCCCATGGACTGTAGCCTGCCAGGCTCCTCTGTCCATGGAATCCTCCAGGCAAGAATAGTGGAGTGGGCTCACATTTCCTTCTCCAGGGGATCTCCCAACCCAGGGATCGAACCCAGGTCTCCTGGGTCTCTTGCATTGCTGGCAGATTCTTTACTGTCTGAGTTACCAGGGAAGTCCCTTGTGTATATATGCATATACACGCAAATGTGACTAACATATGTATAAACACCTACATACACAATCATGTCTGATGGACAGATAAGACTTAAAAGAGAGAGATCTTCATAACAACTCAACGATTTCCCTAAGTTAGAAACACTTAGAAAAATGTAGACATTCAACTGACAGTGGCATAGTAAGTGTGTGTGTGTGTGTGTGTGTGTGTGTGTGTGCATGCACATGCGTGTGTATGTTGAAGGAAAAGAAAATATTAATAACACTTCTTAGGGAGAGAGAATGGAAAGAGCAGTGTTAGGGAAGGTTGTAAGGAAGGGAGAGTGATTTAGACATCTCACCATTGAAAACTGACAAAGATGTTTACAACCTGCAGCTAAGAATGCTTTAAAAATGATTAAACTAATAATACTGTTCTTATTAAAGATACAGCTGAACAAACATCTGATAATTAAAGCACACAAAAATGATTAAAAGGCTTTGGCCTAACTGTTTGTCAAATGACAACCTCACTTAACACTCATACCCTGTACTGGCAATTGGCTAGGGACATGCCCTCCCAACAGCTCAACATTCTCCAGAAACCCAAAATTAATTGTCAAGGCAGAGCAATGGCCTTGTGGATAAAGCTGAGATTATGCAGGAGACACAGGTCAGTGTTAGAAGAGCCAATGACTGCAGGTCTAACATCCAGCTTCCAGCACAACCATTAGGGTTGCTTATGGATTTCCCAATATTGGGTCTTCAAGCGCCTCAGCCAATGAGATAACTAAAGAGACTGTGATAGAACCAGGAAAGCAAAATTTGGATTCTTCAAACCAAAGGCTTGCTGGACAGACTTGAGGCCTTTGGTGAATGTTCATTATACATTGTATAATTGTAGACGCTGCCTCCCAAATCATGGCCCCTCTTTGAGTAGAACAGAAGGATGTTTCTCTGAGCACTGCCCTTTAACACAGAGAAGCAAGGACTGATTTTAGGTGCAACCCTGAAGAATAAGGCTGAGTTAGGGTCTCAACTCTGTTCTTTCCTAAGTCTGTTACTAAACTCACAGAATCTCAGATCCCTCATCTGTATGCTGGGGATAGTTGTACTGATCTATCAAGACTGTTGTGAGGATTAGAAATGCCATATAGTATATCAGGAACAATTATAGGTAACCAAGAGTCAGTAGGCAACAATATTAACTTTAAGGTAAATGTCAGTTCAGTTGGTATAGAACCATTTTAACCTAAACTGTAATATGCAACATGATGTAAACATTTTTAGGAACAAAGCAAATAACTCAATGTTTGGAATGGCTAAATTAGTTGTGAAGTGTCAAGTCGCTCAATCATGTCTGACTCTTTGTGACCTCGTGGACGGTAGCCGACCAGGCTCCTCTGTCCATGGAATTTGCCGGGCAAGAACACTGGAGTGGGTTGCCATTCCCTTCTGCAGGGAATCTTCCTGAACCAGGATCAAACCCATGTCTCCCACACTGCAGGCAGGTTCTTTACCATCTGAGCCACCAGGGAAGCCCCTGTACTTCCTGGTAAAATTTTATTTGAACAAGAGATGAGAGGCCTGGGTGTGGGGAAGGGGGAGAGGTTCAACTAATGAGCTTTGATTCAATGAGCACTGGGATTTTCAGGTCATGGGGGTAGGTTCAGAGAAGGCAATGGCAACCCACTCCAGTACTCTTGCCTGGAAAATCCCACGGACGGAGGAGCCTGGTGGGCTGCAGTCCATGGGGTTGCGAAGAGTCAGGCACGACTGAGCGACTTCACTTTCACTTTTCACTTCATGCATCAGAGAAGGAAATGGTAACCCACTCGAGTATTCTTGCCTGGAGAATCCCAGGGACAGAGGAGCCTAGTGGGCTGCCATCTATGGGGTGGCACAGAGTTGGAAATGACTGAAGCGACTTAGCAGCAGCAGCTGCTAAGAGGTAGGTTTAGAAAATTATAATATATCTTTCTCAGAGAGAGAAAGGGAGAAATAGCAATTGATGTACATCTTTTCACATGTGATTTTTTTTTTTCCTGCAGAAAGAAGCTAATCATCAGGAAATTTTCAAATCATGTACCTCTGAGGAAAAAAAAAAAAATCACACAGCAGCACCTGGATGCTGTGCTCATGGTCTGGATTCTACGCTTTCAGTTTGGTACTGGGAAACTCTTCACTATAATTTGGACCTCAGAAAAATCTCCATTGTTTTTTATTAACCTGAGTTAATAAATAGAATCTCTAGTCTTAAATACATATGGAAAAATGTGGCTTTTTTTTAAAAAACCATCTGAGCCACCAGGGAAGCCCCTGTACTTCCTGGTAAAATTTTATTTGAACAAGAGATGAGAGGCCTGGGTGTGGGGAAGGGGGAGAGGTTCAACTAATGAGCTTTGATTCAATGAGCACTGGGATTTTCAGGTCATGGGGGTAGGTTCAGAGAAGGCAATGGCAACCCACTCCAGTACTCTTGCCTGGAAAATCCCACGGACGGAGGAGCCTGGTGGGCTGCAGTCCATGGGGTTGCGAAGAGTCAGGCACGACTGAGCGACTTCACTTTCACTTTTCACTTCATGCATCAGAGAAGGAAATGGTAACCCACTCGAGTATTCTTGCCTGGAGAATCCCAGGGACAGAGGAGCCTAGTGGGCTGCCATCTATGGGGTGGCACAGAGTTGGAAATGACTGAAGCGACTTAGCAGCAGCAGCTGCTAAGAGGTAGGTTTAGAAAATTATAATATATCTTTCTCAGAGAGAGAAAGGGAGAAATAGCAATTGATGTACATCTTTTCACATGTGATTTTTTTTTTTCCTGCAGAAAGAAGCTAATCATCAGGAAATTTTCAAATCATGTACCTCTGAGGAAAAAAAAAAAAATCACACAGCAGCACCTGGATGCTGTGCTCATGGTCTGGATTCTACGCTTTCAGTTTGGTACTGGGAAACTCTTCACTATAATTTGGACCTCAGAAAAATCTCCATTGTTTTTTATTAACCTGAGTTAATAAATAGAATCTCTAGTCTTAAATACATATGGAAAAATGTGGCTTTTTTTTAAAAAAGTTAGTACTAGAGATGAAATGCTTTAAACTTGGCTTTAAAAAGTAATAAAACTCCACATTTTAATTATATCTTATTTCTACTCAGTTGTCAGGAAGAGGTAAAATGGAAATTTTAGAGAAAATGATGTAATACAAGCATATGGTCTGAACAGTGATCAGTTTTCCTAGGAATTAATACATTCCACCACCAACCTATAAGACCCTGACCCCTCTTTTGTGAAAGCTACATGTCACTGCTGTGAATGCCACTGTCCACAGTTACAAGAACATTATTACTCTTGCTTGATTCAATTTGAGCATCTTGAGCATTTCAGAGGGGACATAAAAGAATAGACTCTTAAACTTAGAGATCAGTTTTCCTAGGAATTAATACATTCCACCACCAACCTATAAGACCCTGACCCCTCTTTTGTGAAAGCTACATGTCACTGCTGTGAATGCCACTGTCCACAGTTACAAGAACATTATTACTCTTGCTTGATTCAATTTGGCATCTTGAGCATTTCAGAGGGGACATAAAAGAATAGACTCTTAAACTTAGGATGGATAACATCAGAAACATTCCATCACATAGATTGGCTGTCTTTTACAAAGAATGAGCACTCTAAAATATGATTTTTCTCTTGGCTATACTGCAGGGCAGGGAAAGAAAATTGACTTTTTGTTTATCTTTTACTATTATGCCACTTCTTATTGTCAGCATCTTTCTCTGAGGATCTTCCCACCTACTTTAAATTACTCTAGTCCAAGAAAGTATTTGTTAGAATTACATCTAAAATAAGACAAATTTGGCCTGAGTGATGGACTGGGAAGATTTCCTATGGGTAAAGCTTATGAAATTTATTAGAGGGACTGGGGAGATAGATGAAAAACATTTTTAAAGGTATTTTCAGTTTCATGGTTAAATGTTGAAGAGAAAATTGCCTGGTAAGTGAACTGTAATGAGTGGAAAGGGCTAGATAGCTTCTTACCCAGCAGATGAATGGCAGACCATAGACAAGCAGCAAGCATAGATAGACAGACACTCTCATTTGGGGCTTACAATGGACCTCGGCCAATTTCCAGACAGTCAGACACAGCATCCCTTTCCACGGTTCCCATGGGCAATCTCACATGCCACTGCCCAGAGCCTCTTCCTCAGCAGGATGAAACTCTTCCCTCATCCCCGCAGCACAGATTGGTCAGGTCCCTGGCGGGCCTGAGGAAGCCCTGTTCAGATCAGCCGAATTTTGAGCAGCACGGAGTGGTTTGTTTATGGGTGGTGGTGACAGGCAAACCACAGTGTCCCTTACTTCAGTCAAACGGGGTGAGTTGAAAGATTCGGCTGTCAGACCAGCGTGAGGCCTCATTTTTCTTCCCTGCTGCGTAGGGTGCCCCTCGCTGCAGCCAACATTTGATTGTGATTAATTTGTCAGGGATGGCTGTACAATGGAAGTGGAGAAATGGATTGCCAATTACAGCTGGTCTTTTCTGACTGCTTGGCAGACGAGGGCCTTGCTGCAGGGCTGACAGCCTAGAGCACAGCAGATGTAGACTGGAAGGGAAGGAACCCATTTTCAAGTGAGGTTTAAAGATGAGGAAGGGGTCAAGGTGACTCAATTTTTTAATTTACTTGCTGACGCCTGGCCTGGCATTTTTGGCAAGCACCATAGGAAGGAAAGCTACTCTGAGATTTGTTTTTTATTCTGTTGATTTAAAATGCTTTATACTTCTGATTTCAGTCTTAGCAGCACAAATGAAAGGTGTGAAAGAGTCCATTCCATATTTCACCCCGAAAATTCCCCAAGGGAAGCGGTATCTCTGAGCCCTCTGGAATGTTTCCAGGATGCTAATGATGGTGGGCACATGGCAGGTGTGCCATCACTTTTTCCCTTTTAGTTCCGAAAGACAATATGCAATTGCATGTCGATAACAATCACACAATAATTTGTGACTTACCTACTCATGGAAGAGATAACCCTCTGTAACTTAAAAATTGTCCCAAGGGAACAAAAAAAGTTGCATAGTTGTGTCCGACTCTTTGCGATCCCATGGACTGTAGCCTGCCCAGCTCCTCTGTCCATGGGATTCTCCAGGTAAGAGTACTGGAGTTGGTTGCCGTTTCCTTCTCCAGGGGATCTTCCCAACCCAGTGATCAAAGCTGGGTCTCCTGCATTGTGGGCAGATTCTGAGCTACTAGGAAAGTCAGTAAATGAGGAAATGTCTTTAGTTGTCAAGCCCGATGGATCTCATAATCAGATATGCTTTCAGATGGTGAATGAAATGGACTCAATCACACTTGTAGAAAATTGTCAGCAAACTGACATCAACACTTATAATTCTAAGGAATCTCTTTGTACCTCAGAAACACTTGAACTACAATTAAGAAAGGTCGCACTATTAATTTATTCTCACATTACATGATTTGCTCATTTGAAGGGGCAGGGGTAGGCAAAATGGATCTTGTTTCTGTGGAAAAATCTCAGTGCCACTGTCTTGTAAAGAACAGATGAAAAAATGAACACAATTATTCAATGACAAGAAGATTAAAAAAGAAACCTTACCCTAAAATTTCCTAGTAGCTATAATAAAACTGCTTGAGATATAGACACACACCTAATACTTTTCTCACATCCATACAAAAGAGCACAGACACACATAATAAGTGATATATTTTCTATTATCTATTATTATATATGTGTGTCTATATACATACACATAGAGAAATATATAAGTATTATCAAATATAAACAATAATATTGAAAAAGTATTACCTTGAAGTTATCAGTTCTAGAGAAATTTTAAAAGCTAGGAATTGTTTATGAAAGAAATGAGAAATAATTAAATAGATGGTTGTTTAAAGTCATGTATATCCCCAGAACCTTTGAGTAATTCATACTTTTCCTTAAATCAGTACACGCACATAGGTACAAATATGTAATTATACTTTTTGTATTAAAATATATACTACTTCTCATTCAATAACTTAAGCATATAAGGACTTTATTACATGTATATGCACCTACATACAGCCACATGTTTATCCACAGAGGCACATCTGCATGCACACACATATGGAGTGCACGGGCTATACAGTGTATATGCATCTATGTATAAATGCATACCTATATATGCATGTGGTGCGTGCACCTGTATGTGTGACATTTATGTATGTACACAAACATATATAGAAAGAGATGGTTTAACACACAAATGTTTGTGTGTTTGAAATGTAGCAAGCTCACTAGAAGTAAGTTGGGGAGAATTTTTTAAACTGTCTTGAAATGGGAAGGCCTTCCTAAGTTGGAAGCTAACAATATGAAGAAAAAGACTGATCAATTTGGTTACATTTATAGGTTTTATATTCAGGGATTTTCTTTTTTTTTTTTGGAAAATGCAAAAAGAATTCAATAATGGCTGCCTCTCAGGAGTGATATTAGCAGTTTTACATGAGGAGAGAATTTTTTTTTAACTTGATGACCTTTTATATGGCTTTATTGTTTTTTTGCTTTGTGCCTGTATTACTTTAATGGTAAAAGGACAACATTTTAAAATGTCCCTCAATCTCTCATTCTCTTGGTACCATTAGAGCGATATAAGTGTTCAGATACTCTAGCCATATTTTTTCAATAGTCTTCTAAAGCCTGGGGTGATGATTATAAATCTTCCAATAAGTTATTAGCCAAAGCAAAGTGGGGATCTGTGTGATTCACTTCATTGTCATGGGTATTCATTTGCCATGTTCCACACCAGATATACTAGACATGGAACATGTTCCATGTTCCATACTAGATAGACTAGTGAAAGGCAAAGGAGAAAAGGAAAGATATACCCATTGGAATGCAGAGTTCCAAAGAATAGCAAGGAGAGGTAAGAAAGCTTTCCTCAGTGATCAATGCAAAGAAATAGAGGAAAACAACAGAATGGGAAAGACTAGAGATCACCTCAAGAAAATTAGAAATACCAAGGGAACATTTCATGCAAAGATGGGCTTAATAAAGGACAGAAATAGTATGGACCTAACAGAATCAAAAGATATTAGAAGAGGTGGAAAGAATACACAGAAGAACTGTACAAAAAAGATTTTCACCACCCAGATAATCATGATAGTGTGATCACTCACCTAGAGCCAGACATCATAGAATGTGAAGTCAACTGGGCCTGAGGAAGCATTACTATGAACAAAGCTACAGGAGGTGATGGAATTCCAGTTGAGCGTTTAAAATCCTAAGAGATGATGTTGTGAAAGTGCTGCACTCAATATGCCAGCAAATTTGGAAAACTCAGCAGTGGCCACAGGACTAGAAAAGGTCAGTTTTCATTCCAATCCCAAAGAAAGGCATTGCCAAAGAATGCTCAAACTACCACACAATCGCACTCATCTCACACGCTAGCAAAGTAATGCTCAAAATTCTCCAAGCCAGGCTTCAACCGTAAACTTTCAGATATTCAGGCTGGATTTAGAAAAGGCAGGGAACCAGAGATCAAATTGCCAAACATCTGTTGGATCATTGAAAGACACACATGTACCCCAATGTTCATCGCAGCACTGTTTATAATAGCCAGGACATGGAAGCAACCTAGATATCCATCAGCAGAATGGACTTTCCAAGCCAAAATTCAGAAAACCCTAGGAGCGATGCTTTAAGATACATCATCAGAAGCTAACGCTCTATCAGTATGGATTGTATCTCGTTAGGCTCCTCAGTCCATGGGATTCTCCAAGCAAGAATACTGGAGTGAGGTTGCCATGCCCTCCTCCAGGGGATCTTCCTGACCCAGGGATCCAACCAGTGTCTCCTGCCTCTCCTGCACTGCAGGTGGATTCTTTACCACTGAGCCACCAGTGAAGCCCATCAATCACAGTGGAAGAAAGTAAATCCCCTGGGTCTATAACTCAGTCATCCAGGTAAAATGTCCTAAGTACAAGGCACAAGGAAGGGAGAGAACAAGGAAAGGAGAAGCCATGATCTTCCTCAGCTCATACTGGAGGGCCTCCGTTGCTGATCATATAGTCAAGAGGCAGCCATAAATCAAGGCCCTGGGAGAAACTTGCTGGGGAAGAATAAGGCAGCTGTGTGAGGATTTGATCAGGGAAGCAAGGGCCATCACTCTTGTTCTAATAAATCTCGAGTAAAGCATCTTTAAGGTTTTCATGCTGAAACAGAAAAAGCATGTGAAACTCTAGAAAAACTGACACAATAACTGCTTTACGATGTCTGGAAACTCTGCAGGTGGGTAAAAGTTAAAAAGCAGAGTTTAACTTTGACCAGGTGAAGCAGTAATTAATAATGCATAAGACGAGTGAGTGGTTATGCTTATATTCTGTGTAAAACCCCTCATAGAGCTAGATGTGGGCTTTCAGAGTACATGTTCAGTGATTTAATCATTTGGGCTACCAGAGTACTTTCTTTAAGAGAAATCTTTTGAACAGGAGCATTATAGGTCAGGAACAGTCCAGGGAAGTATGGAAGGTACAGCCCTCATCCACCAGGCCCCAACCAGTCCAACAAGCCACATGTGGACTCCACAGAACACAACTTCAAAACCATTAACCTGGTCCCACACTTTCTCTTTACAACTGAACATAGAAAGAAAGAAGTATACTGGGGAGGAAAAATTCGGATATAACACGACCAATTCTTTGAGTCTCACACATTCCTGCGACAATCCATCTAGGCACTTCCTGGAAAGATCCATAAATGAGATACCACAGACAGGATACTGAGGAGGGAACCATGGGCCATAGAGCTTCCTTTGCAAATCCAATGTATTTCAGTATTCAAAATCATCGACTTAGAGACTGGGAAGATTCACCACTTAACTAAGGAAACAAATTTAGACTTTTTTCCTAAAAATAGATGGCAAAGGCAGAAAAATGGTATCTTCAACATGTTGACAGAAAAGTAATTGACAACCAAGAAATTGATACTCATCCAAATTATCATTTGAGTAAAGACAACATGAAGACACTTCAAGGCATATAAAGGCTAAAAGAATATACCAGCCAAGGATGTTGTTTAAAAAAAAAAAAAAAAGGAATTCAGCAAGAAAAAAGAGAACACAGAAGATGTGGAACTTGAGATGAACGGAGAACTTTGTTAAAGGTAATAATTTAATTAAGTATTGTCTATTTAAAAAGTAAATAACAACTCTAAACTACAACAGTCAATAACAGTTGTTTAAGTACATGTGTTAATATCCTTGTAGTCACTGAGAGAAGAAAATATTGAACAACTACAGACATTTAAAAAAATAAAAGGTTAAGTAACTACCTTAAAATTAACAGTAACCTCCAAACACTGAAAATATACTTTGCAGTTTCCAAATCATCTGAAGAAAATGAAACATTAAAAACTGTAACAACATAACAAAAATCAGGGAAGGAAGAAGGGTGGCAGAGGGAAAAGATAGTAAAAGGAAACACAAAATAAGATGGTGGAAATAAGTTCAAATATATAAGTAATCTTAATGATTGTACTTTAATGGCAGAAAGTGAAGAGAAACTAAAGAGCCTCTTGATGAAGGTGAAAGGAAACAATGGAAAAGCTGGCTTAAAGCTCAGCATCAAAAACCTAAGACCATGGCATCTGCTCTCATCATTCCATACAAATAGATGAGGAAAAGCGGAAACAGTGGAAGATTTATACTCTTGGGCTCCTAAATCACTGCAGATGGTGACTGCAGCCATGAAATTAAAAGATGCTTGCTCCTTGGAAGAAAAGCTGTGACAAACTAAGACAGCATATTAAGAAGCAGAGACGTCACTTTGCCAACAAAGCTCTGTATTGTCAAAGCTACAGTTTTTCCAGTAGTCATGTACAGATGTGAGAGTTGGACCATAAAGAAGGCTAAGAACAAAAGAACTGCTGCTTTAAACTGTGGTGCTGGAGAAGACTCTTGGATAGTAAGGAAATCAACCAGTCAATCCTAAAGGAAATCGACTCTGAATATTCATTGGAGGGACTGATGCTGAAGGTGAAGCTCCAATGCTTTGGCCACGTAATGCAAAGAGTTGACTCATTGGAAAAGACCCTGATGCTGTGAAAGGTCGAGGGCATGAGGAAAAGAGGGCAACAGAGGATGAGATGGTTGGATGGCATCACCAGCTCAATGGACATGAGTTTGAGCAACCTCCAGAAGATAGTGAAGGACAGGGAAGTCTAGCATGCTGCAGTCCATGGGGTTGCAAAGAGTTGGACATGACTTAGCAGCTCAACAATAACAACGCTGGAGGACTTCAAAAATAGTTATTATGTAGCTGATTATTATAGCTTTATAATAACATCAAGAGAGGCTGGAGTATTTGTGTACAGATAGACAAATGATCCTATGGAAAGTAAAAAGAAGCCTAGAGAAACAAACATGCCTATGTGGAAGCTGCATATGTGACAGGTGTGGTAGCACAAATCAGTGGGGAAATGCTGAACTTGTTATTGAAAGGTGCTGGGACGACTGATTACAAAGTGTGTTGGGTGCTGGGGATAAGTTGATCCCCATCTCACACCATGAACAAAATTAAATTCAAGGTAATTAAAGATTTAATAGGGAAAACAAAATCCTAAAAGCTTTACAGGAAAATATAAGAATAGATATGTGTGGACTTTAGGTAGAGAAGAATTTCTTAGGCAAGATAAAAAATACAAAACAGAGAGATGATATGGGGAGGAGGTGGGAGGGGGGTTCAGGATTGGGAACTCATGTACACTCATGGTGGATTCATGTCAATGTATGGCAAAACCAATACAGTATTGTAAAGTAAAATAAAGTAAAGATAAAAAAATTTTCTTAATACAAAACAGAAAAATTGATAAATCTAACTATCCAAATTAAAACTTCTGTTCAATAAAAACATGATGAACAAAATTAAAAGACAAGCCACAGTTTGAGAGAAAATATTTGCCTCACATAGTCAAAAAAATAGATAAAAAAAATTTTCTTAATATAAAACAGAAAAATTGATAAATCTAACTATCCAAATTAAAACTTCTGTTCAATAAAAACATGATGAACAAAATTAAAAGACAAGCCACAGTTTGAGAGAAAATATTTGCCTCACATAGTCAAAAAAATTGACTATTTTCTAGTCAAAAAATTGACTAGAAACCAAGAAATACAAATAACTCCTAAAAATCAATTAAGAAAACAAACAAAAAAGGACAGCCTAATGGGATGTGAATGGGAAATGAGCAAAGGATATGAAAAGGTAATTCATAGAAGAAGAAAACCAAACGGCCAATCAATATGTGTAATTACATCAAACTCACTAGTAATCAGAGAAATACAAATTAAAACAATAATGAGATACCATTTTACACACTTCAGGTTGGCCAATATTTATACTCTGACAAAATTCTGGTGAGGGATAATGTGGAAAAACAGGGCTCACATAGTCTACTGAGGGGAACGCAAATTCCTGTCAACCTTCAAAGAGCAATTTGAAAATACCTGTACCATGACTCAGCACATTTCACTCTTATAAACTATGCCATAAAACAGAAGTTCAGGACCCCTTTACATTCTTAAAAATCATTCAGGACCCCAAAGAACTATTATTTATGTGCTTTATACCTATAAATATCAACATTATTAAAAATATAAATGGGAGATACCTAATACATGTTAAGATAACATTTCTACAAAAAATAACTATATTTTCTAAAACCAACAAAAATTAGTAAGGTTTTGCACATCTCTTTAATATCTGGTTTAAACACAGCTGAATTCTCAGATCTGCTTCTCCCTTCAGTCTTCTGAATTAGTTTTTGGTTGAAGTATATGAAGAAAATTTAACCCTGTAATTGGAACAGATCATTTACTCATGCACAGTTGTGTAACATGATGGGAAATACTGATGTACTGAGTTCTACAGACCTTCCAAGTGTGGATACACTTCATTCAGTTCAGTTCAGTTGCACAGTCGTGTTTGACCCTTTTCAAACCCAGGACAGCAGCACGCCAGGCCTCCCTGTCCATCACCAACTCCCAGAATTCACTCAAACTCATGTCCATCAAGTCAGTGATGCCATCCAACAACCTCATCCTCTGTTGTCCCCTTCTCCTCCTGCCTTCAATCTTTCCCAGCATCAGGGTCTTTTCCAACGAGTCAGTTCTTCGAATCAGGTGGCCAAAGTATTGGAGTTCCAGCTTCAGCATTAGCCCTTCCAATGAATACTCAGGACTGATTTCTTTTAGGATGAACTTGTTGGCTCTCCTTGCAGTCCAAGAGACTCTCAAGAGTCTCCTCCAACACCACAGTTCAAAATCATCAATTCTTTGGCATCAGCTTTCTTTGGAGAAGGAAATGGCAACCCATTCCAGTATTCTTGCCTGGAAAATCCCACAGACAGAGAAGCCTGGGCGGGCTACAGTCCATGGGGTCACAAAAAGTCGGACACAACTAAAGTGACTTAACACACACGCAACAGCTTTCTTTATAGTCCAACTCTCACATCCATACATGACTACTGGAAAAAACATAGCTTTGACCAGACAGACCTTTGTTGGCAAAGCAATGTCTCTGCTTTTTATACAGTGTCAAAAGATACGTTATTTACTAACTTTGTGTTGTGTTGTGCCCAGTTGCTCATTTGTGTCTGATTCTTTGCGACCCTATAGACTGTCACCACCAGGCTCCTCTGTCCATGGAATTTTTCTGGCAAGAATACTGGAGTAGTTTGTGATTTCTTTCTGCAGGGGATCTTCTTGACTGAGGGATCAAACCTGAGCTTCCTGTGTCTCCTTCATTGGCAGGTGGATTCTTTACCACTGTTCCAAATCTGAAAATGTCTTTAAGTGTTAGGAAATATCAACCTCACAGTGGCAAAATTTTCCAAGATTCTAAGTTTCACTTGAAAGCTCAAATTTTATCATTGGAAGGAAACACTGCCAGTTGTTTTCCTTGAAGCAAAAGCCTTTCTTTATTCATTTTGGAGAAAATGTCTGCCAGGCACCTAGTAGTTTATCTTCAGGGTAGGACAGCCATAGTTTGTCATTCCTTCAAGTAAATGGTGTTCCATGAAAAAGCAGCTAGTTCAGCTTGTAACTTAAACACCTGCAGTGTGCAGCCAAAGGGTTGTACGGACACTCCACTCTGTGCCAGACACAATTTTAAGACATGTATTCAAGAGTTGAGATTTAATAAAACTAATCCATTTTGTTAAACATCAAGATCGTTTTATTAAGTACTCAATGCTTCACCAGGGACATTCTTAAATGAATGACTTTCTTCTCTGTGAGTGCAGAGTGATGAAGAAGAAAATGACTGCCAGCACCATTTCTGCCATCTCTGATTCATTCTAAAGCAGCAGTGGTTTCACTAATCATTGCTTTTCCCCATCAGTACAAATATCAGCACAGTGAAAAGGGCAATTAACATCTTAGTATGATCATGAAAATAGCTTCAATCTTGAAGACTCCCTGGAAAAGGTAACATGGACGCCAGGGAGTCCATGGGCCACACTTTAAGAAGTGTGTAAGGGAAATTGTCCTAGGGAAACTTACGCATATGAACTAGCAGACACTATCAGTTCCACATTACGTGTATAACAAAAAGCTGGAATCCATCCAAATGCCCATGCACAGAAGAATGGATAAACAAAGTAGTGTACATTCATCCAATGGAACACTAGACAGCATTTAATCCTCAGTGAACTAAAGTTAGATCCATCAACATGAATAATTCTCATTAACATAATGAGCAAAAAAGATTTACAGAAAAATAAATACAGTATTACGCCACTAATAAAAAGTCAAAAAGTTTGAAAATAATTCTGTACTATGCTAAATACTATATTTTAATACCCTATGCTGAAAATATAAAAACATGCATGGGAATGGGAATAACAAATACTGAGTTTGTGATAACAGTTTGCGGGGGGGGGATAGAAATAAGATCAAAGAGAAGTTTATAAGAGGGCTCAATTGCATCCTAATGTTTTATATTACCAAAAAATATATCTAGTAATATGGCATCATGTTAACAGAAAAATAAATACAGTATTACGCCACTAATAAAAAGTCAAAAAGTTTGAAAATAATTCTATACTATGCTAAATACTATATTTTAATACCCTATGCTGAAAATATAAAAACATGCATGGGAATGGGAATAACAAATACTGAGTTTGTGATAACAGTTTGGGGGGGGGGAGAGAAATAGAAATAAGATCAAAGAGAAGTTTATAAGAGGGCTCAATTGCATCCTAATGTTTTATATAACCAAAAAATATATCTAGTAATATGGCATCATGTTACGATTAATAAAGATGTATGATAGGTATTCCCAGGTGCTGCAGGGGTAAAGAATCCACCCGCCAATGCAGGAGATGCCGGAGATGCAGGTTTGATCCCTAGATCCCTGGAGATCCCCTGGAGAAGGAAATGGCAACCCACTCCAGTCTTCTTGCTTGTGAAATCCCATGGACAGAGGAGCCTGGTGGGCTACCGTCCGTGAGGTTGCAAAGAGTTGGACATGATGAGCACACACCTGGTAGGTATATATGTGTTCTTTATGGTAACTTCTATTCATGTGTATATATTTGAAATCTCTCATAATTTAAAAAATTAATTCTAGGTTCATGAATTTTTTTCTTGGAGCATCCTTTCGCTTTTAAGATCATCATTAATAAATATAAAATTGATTAAACTTATGTTCCATAGACTTAAATGCAGAGAAGAACGAAATTCCTTAAAATGTGCAAGTTCTATGGACACAGGATTGTCTTCAGAGGCTGGGAGCAGACTTGTCTCTATATCACCAGGGAACCTCCACAGCCAGGGAGAAATACTATAGGACTGTATAGTATTCTTGATTCCTGCCCACAGCCTGATTGATTATTTGTGAAATTCACTAGGATTAATTCACACTGACAATTCTGAAAAAAAAAAGAGAAGAATCTTGCAGACATGCAGAGTGGGTGTTGCAGGGAGAAGGGAGAGGTATCACATGTTAAGGGGGTTCCAAACACCATAGGATGAAAACTGCCACACATGTCTAAGCTCTGCAAACCTCCACAAAAATACTAACAGGATTACTTCCTTTTTGCATTGTAATTTCAATTCAGTAAACTTTAATCTTACGTGTGAAGTCTAACTCTCTCCTAATTAAGAAGCTTTTGCATACGTTATTTGTTACACATGTTTCTGGGAGGGTGGTTTGTTGTTCTTAAAGAGATAGTATTATATCCTTCAAATATTCATGACTCCTTGATTAATCACAGAAAAAATAAGCTACCCTTTCAGTTACTTTCCTTATCATTTTATCTCCCATTTCATTATTAATAGGACAGTTCCCAGAATGTGAGCAGAAAAAAGGAAAGGAAATTAAATATAATTATAGGAATTTTACTAAGGAGTTTGACTTAATAAGTAGAAACTGCAACTATTAGATATTTTAATTTTATGGTAACATATCAATTTTATGTATTCATTCCCTGGTTTTACCCTATCTCAGTAATTAACTTATAGTCAATGTACTCAGTCACTCAATCATGTCCAACTCTGTGACATTATAGAGTGTAGCCTGCCAGGCTCCCCTGCCCATGGTACTCTCCAGGCAAGAATACTGAAGTGGGTTGCCATGCCCACCTCCAGGGCATCTTCCCGACCCAGGGATGGACCCCCCATCTCCTGCATTTCCTGCATTACAGGTGTGCTCTTTACTGCTGAGCCCCCAGGGAAGCCCTTCAACACTTACATCAGTGAGTTACTGATAGAGGGGCAGTGAACATAAGGATAATGGTCACTCCAGATAAAAAGAAAAAGAAGACACAGTCCAGTGACAAGCTCTGAAAAAAAGAAGCAAGATGCCCATCCTCCTTTGCATTTCAGCAATGAGGAAAACTGAGGGCTGAGCTCTTTCTCTCTAGTTGATATCTGCACAAACTACTCCAATCATATTTACAAATGCCCTGCACATTATTTATTCCTCACAAATATCTTACACCAAAGATGGAATATTTAAGATGTGGATCAGATGGTGATGAGTTCTATAACCTGGCTCAAACCATATCATCCCCAATACTGCAATCAGTATTTTCTTCCTGTGAGTTAAATCCTCGTCCCATCAGTATGCTTATCATCCACAGCAACTCAAGAAGAAACAGGGTAAATAGATTAAGAGGGAGTACTGCACTGGGTCTCATAGGAAGATGTATATTAAATAAGTAATTGTCAAGGTAACAGGATATTTAAAGTGACTTTTGCTGGACTTAAAGCTGAGGACAAAGATAGATGAAACTGGACCAAGATAAACCCTCAGGATTTATCAAGAATCAGCCAACTTCATTTAAAATATAAACAAGACCAGGGAGAGAAGATAAGACTGAGAAAGAAACTAATAATAAAGCTGGATGGGGGCAAATACCATGAGTCTTCCCTCCATAAGTAAAGACAGCTTCAAGAGCTTGTCTCCTAGAAGTTGGGTTTGTCTTTGGCACCTTCTCACACTGGGTGGCCATCTGCTTGTGAAGTGGGCTTGCTCATCCCCCCTCTCTGGGATGGGGGAAAGGAAAGGACTGGAGAGACCACAGCAAGACAGGGAGTGGGAACCATGTAGAGGAGCAGCCTGCTTTTCGCCCGCTGGTGTAGTGAGACGCAGGGCTCTTCCTGACCGGGCACATGGAAGGGGTCACATGGGAGCCAGGTTGCAGAACTGCCATGCAAGGGGCTGGCCTGGCCATCCAAGCAACTTTCATTCTCATGCAGAGGCTGTGGGTGTTCCACAGAGGCAGGAGCTGAAGAAAGCTTCAAAGAGGTCAAGAAAAGCAATGACCCCCATAGGGAAATCTATACCGGAGGCTAGAGACCTCTGAAGAAGTCGCATCTTAGAGAGAGCCATAGGAGTTTAAGAAACCGAAGGCCTTAATGGGCAGGGAGGAGACAGTGAGAGGGGGTCTCTACCCTTCCCCACTGACCATCCTGGGCCTGAGCTGAGGAGTCAGGGGGTTTACAAGGAGGAGGAAAAGAACATGTTTTCAATGAACTGACATGGATTTTTAATAACTGAAAGGGATCATAGATCTAAGAAATCTGCCTAAACTGGGGTGGGGGGGATAAATTGAGAAATCGGGATTGATAAATACATACAAATATACATAAAATAGATACGTAATAAGGACCTATTGTATAGCACAGAAACTCTACTCAATACTCTGTAACCACCTATATGGGAAAAGAATCTAAAAGAGAGTGGATATATGTATATATATATATAATTGATTCACTTTGCTGTACAGCAGAAAAGCATACAACACTGTTTAAAATAAAAAAAGAAAAAGAAAGAAAATTTAAAAATCTGCAAGAGTTGTAATTAAGGGCTGGGACTGGAAGAGTAAAAAAAAAAAATCAATGATTAATACAGTAGTTGAAAGAGACAAAAGCAAAAAACCTCAAATCATGTCTTTTCATATCCTTTCCAAATTCAGACTGTGCAATAAACTGATTGCATAGACCACTGAGTGTTGGGAGAACATAGAAAGGGGTAGTTCAAGGGGAAGAAGGTAGGATGAGGAGGAACTAACCAGGCAAAGGTCGGAGCAGGTTGAAGTGAGGGGGGAGGTGTGGAAGCAGCAACTGTGAGTAATCATGGCAAGGATGCTGCATTTATTAATGCACTGAAATGAATGACACTTGACAGACAAAGGGCTCAATTTGTGTTGCTATGCTCCTCTGCACACTACCTTCAGTCTTCAAAGAGAAAGCTGTACTCAATGCCAGTTCATAGAGCACTGCTGAATTAGGGTGTGGGCAGTCATGATTAAGAGCGTGAGCTCTACAGCCAAAATATCCAAGTCAAATTCTCGCTCTTCCACTTAGTAACTGTGTGCTTCAGTTTCCTCATCTGTAAAATGCAGTAACAATAGTATCTTCCACTTAGGAAGGCTGAAAGGATTAAATGAGATGGCTAGAATAATGCCTTTCATTTAGCAAAAGAGTAATAGATGCCATCAGGTGATTAACTGAACTAATGTACATGAATGCCTTAAAAAACTTAAATTAAAGGTGCCTGATGAATTACCATGATTGAGTTTTGATGCTGTTTAATTCCATGAGGCAATTCTCTCATGGAAATACTCTATCTGAGGGAAAACACTAAGTATTTCAGTCCAGTTCATTTCAGTTCAGTCGCTCAGTCGTGTCCGACTCTTTGCGACCCATGAATCGCAGCATGCCAGGCTTCCCTGTCCATCACCAACTCCTGGAGTTCACTCAGACTCATGTCCATTGAGTCAATGATGCCATCCAGCCATCTCATCCTCTGTTGTCCCCTTAAGTGCTACACAAAATTCATGGCAGAGAGAACTCTTTTGAGGAAACTTCCATTTACTTGACAAGAAATTATTTTCCTGGCTATTTTAAACATTTCAATATATGAAGCATAATCAAACCCATAAATACATAAATAATAGCCAATCACCTATAGGCCAACACAAATAATATACTCTGAATAAGTACACATAATGAATGTAATCCACCAACGGCCCTTCATTTTTAACATTCTTTTTTTTCTTTTTTTAGTTTGTTTTGCTTTACAATACTGTATTCGTTTTGCTATACATTGACATGAATCAGCCACGAGTATACATGAACTCCCAATCCCGACCCCCACCTCCCCCCTCCCGCCCCACATCTTCTCTCTGGATTATCCCCGTAATGAAACCATTCTGTTGCAAAGCTGGCATCAAAGTTATTTGAATTATAACTAAGTACATATTAGGTGCTCAATAAATCTCTGTTGAGGCTGATGACAACACAACAAATCTTGTATATTCAAAGAGATGATTTTTCATTCTGGGCTTTTTTCCTCCAATGAATGACTTTCAAACTGGTTTCTAAATGTGTTTACCTCCTTCATGAATCCCATTTAGTACAGGGACAAGCTGAATCACTGTCATGAGCAACTGAAGGACAAAAATCAGAACCACCATTTATTTTCTTGTTAAAATGAAAACTGCACCATGAATTCTGAACAAATTTAATGCATAAATACATACTTTGGGTGATTCAATGCCAGCTTATCCAGTTCAAATGCCGCCATATCATAAAACCAACCCACCACTGTCATTCACTTACACTGTCAATATCTGCAAGTTAGTTCACATACATTTTCATTTTTCCTTAAAGGGTAAATACTGAAACCTACTAACCAATACTTTCCTCTACCCTTCTCAAGGAAAATACTCAGAGTCCATAACCTGAGCATGACAAAGTTATTGTCATCTTCTGGTGCCCTGGTGCCTCCTTTAGGCACTCAGTCTCCGACTAGGATCAGTACCCAGAGTGCATGCGTGCTTAGCCACTTCAGTCATGTCTGACTCTATGGGACCCCATGGACTATAGCCCGCCAGGCTCCTCTGTCCATGGGATTCTCCAGGCAAGAATACTAGAGTAAGCTGCCATTTCCTCCTCCAGGGGACCTTCCCAACCCAGGGATGGAACCCCCATCTCTTACCCCTCCTGCATTGGCAGGTGGGTTCTTTACCACTAGCACCACCTGGGAAGCCCAGTACCTGGGCAAACGTGTACATTTATAATCTATCTGCAGTACATATACAATCTCTTGCCATTTTTGACACATTTAAATTAAGTGTGGTTTTTTGTAAAAATAATATGGTCCCAGGCTGGTAAAAAAAATGGAGACTGAGAAGAAGAAAACTTCAAAGTGATATTAGGTTATGCCTCCAAGATTGCAGATGGGAGAGAGAAGGAGGGGAGGGGAGGAGGAGGGTGGAGG
>SJXQ01003514.1:96255-120533 GCA_006408695.1 Aepyceros melampus
GGAAAGGATGGAAAAGAGATGATAGATACATAGGTAACAGAGGAGAGAGATCAAGATAAAAGATACAGAAATATTTTTAGATGGAATTAACAGATATGGGTGGAAGCTGAAAGGAATCAGAAAGTTTGATTGCATAACAAGTCAATTTAAAGTATTGACAGACTGAGTTTGTGGTCATCAGAAAGTCCAAATAATACAAACAACAATGTTCCTTGCTAAGGGTTTCCTCTGCTTCAGGCACTGCCAAGCACCTCACCCACGCTCTCTGTATGGATTATCTAATCAACTTCTCAGAACCTTTTCAAGTTACAGAGCAGCAGCTCAGAGGGAAGTGAGACAGTTAGAGGCATGAGCCATCACACCTCGGTAAATGTAGTCCAGGGAACAAGTTCTAAACCCTTCCCAAGAGAGATATCAGGGCCTTAGGATTAGTGGGGAGGGGACTGAGATGGAATCAGCACTGTATACCCATGGACTATTGGGACAATTTCTCCACACACTCTTTGACTGACAAGATATCTCATTTCAGAAACACTACCATGAATTTAGAAAATATTTTAATGAAATTTTACTGTACTCATCAGAAGACACCTACATACATTTGAGAGTGGTAACATACATATGATGCCAGATACAATGATTCAAGTGATAGATAACGTTTATTGCTTACAAAATGGTCACCCAGCCCAATATGGAGCCCTAGAGTGCTGGCAGATGGGAGGCAGAGATAGTTCCAAACTCCACACTCTCTGGCTGCGTCACCTTCATCACTGTGAGCCTCAGCTTCCTTTATCTAGAGAATGAGGGTAGTAATACTAATCTCATAAAGTTACTGAAAATTACATAACATTTATTAGGGTGAATCATAGTAAATTGCTTACATACAACTGTTTTGACCAACAAAAATGGCAATTTCCTGTGGTTCCACCTACTACATATAAAGTGTCTGGTGCAGTCTGACTCATTACATAGCAGTGGAGGTAGGACAAGGAGGAGGAGTTACCAATTCACAGACACAACCATAACTCCAAGGCTCCCCCTTCCCCGCCCACCCAAGTGTCCGTGGCACCAGCAGAGAACAGGAAGCCTGAGAATCTGCTGGAGAAGACTCTCTACAGTTGGTTTTGCTACCACCATTGAAACTTTTGGTTGGGTAAAAAGCTGAATTGGTTCCTAGGAGATTCAAGGGTGAACTGAATGTATTACCTAGCTCATCTGTGCCTGTGGAAGGAGTGCAGCTGAGGGACGGCATTATCAGTGAAGCATATTTATTTGTTCGCTTAAACTGTGACTGCACTGGGTCTTCACTGCAGCACACGGGCATTTTCTCCAGCTGTGGAATGTGGACTCTAGAGCACATGGGCCCAGGAGTTGTGGCACTCGGGCTTAGGCGCCCTGCAGCATGTGGGATCCTAGTTTCCTGCCCAGGGATGGAACTCACACCCCTTGCATTGGAAGGTGGGATCTTAACCACTGGACCACCAGGAGATCCCTGGGGAGCACATTTCTGCTGCACATGAATGGAAAGAGGGTTGAAGGAGGGGTGGGATCTTAACCACTGGACCACCAGGAGATCCCCGGGAAGCACATTTCTGCTGCACACGAATGGGAAGAGGGTTGAAGGAGGGGTGGGATCTTAACTACTGGACCACCAGGAGATCCCCGGGAAGCACATTTCTGCTGCACACGAATGGGAAGAGGGTTGAAGGAGGGGTGGGATCTTAACCACTGGACCACCAGGAGATCCCCGGGGAGCACATTTCTGCTGCACATGAATGGTAAGAGGGTTGAAGGAGGCAAAAAGAAGGGACCAAGCCTCTCTACGGAGTCACATGGAGAAAGCCAACAAAACGCAGACCTGGAAGTCCAGAACTACACAGCCTGCAGACCTCGTGGGGGACACGTCCTTCAGATGTTCTTGCTATGATGAAACTCTCCCTCTCCTGCTTTACAGCAAAAATTGCTGGCTGGTAGATTACTGTTGATTTCTGTTTCCAGCAGTAAAGTCTGGGGCAGGGTGGGGGGCACATGTGCACACAGGGAGCAGTCGGCTTCGTTCTAGGCTACGGGCTGATGTAGGTTTTGTCCTTTATTCTACTTTATAATATTGTCTTGCTGCATGTTTTAAACCTCAGCACAGGTTCAAATTCAGGATTTTTGATCAGCTATGTACCACCTGCCAGGACTCAGTATGCCTCACTCACTGACAAATAGACAAATCCCTTGATTTCTTCCTTCCCCTGTGATACGGAAAATGCATTTGTCAACATAATAAAAGAATGCTGGAAAGTAAAGCTTCATGATCAGTGTCACACTAGACTAAGACTTATTTATGTTGAACATAGTCATCAGGGTATTAGCACCTATTTTTATTAATAAGCTTCATCCTTTTCTAATTTTCAGAACCCTACAAAATGATGTTTATATAATAATCCTGAAACGTATACAAAATCAGAGTCGCTAGTATAAAATTATTTCAATATCAAAACCTTATCATTTACTGTATTGTTAGTTCCGTGCAGCAATAATTAAGAGATTCATTTTTGAAAGCCTGATTTATAAAATGCAGTACAAGTAAAGATGAATAATATCTGATTCATGTCACCAAACAGCTCACAGTTTAATTTAATATTTCTAAAACAGATAGGAGAAGGTGTAGCATCCAGGACCTCATCCACCAACGGTTCTGATTCAGAAAGCCCGACCTGGGGTACAGAGTCCAGCACTCCCTGCACTCAGAGAAGCACATTTTATGAGCCGGACAGGCCACTGAAAAGCCTCTGACCACACAGACACATCATCGTTAGGGCTTTGAGCTGTTCCCCAACTTTCTCATAGCCCACAAGACAACACTAGCTCATGGAAATTAATAGTGAGAAATTGCTTCTTGAAGAAGGATCTAAAAAGAGATTCATTTTTGAAAGCCTGATTTATAAAATGCAGTACAAGTAAAGATGAATAATATCTGATTCATGTCACCAAACAGCTCACAGTTTAATTTAATATTTCTAAAACAGATAGGAGAAGGTGTAGCATCCAGGACCTCATCCACCAACGGTTCTGATTCAGAAAGCCCGACCTGGGGTACAGTGTCCAGCACTCCCTGCACTCAGAGAAGCACATTTTATGAGCCGGACAGGCCACTGAAAAGCCTCTGACCACACAGACACATCATCGTTAGGGCTTTGAGCTGTTCCCCAACTTTCTCATAGCCCACAAGACAACACTAGCTCATGGAAATTAATAGTGAGAAATTGCTTCTTGAAGAAGGATCTAAAGTAGGTCCTTGGCACAAAATTAGTGCCATACTGGGACTTTTTCATAGACAACTCCAGCTAAGCGATTATATTTAGGTTAGATACACTCTGAGTCCATATAATTTAAGTCCGTTCCATTTCATACTCCCTGTAGTGAACACCAAGAAGGGCCTGTACATCAGTCACCACACCTTCATATTCAGGAAGACCAATATTAGTTCTCTATCAAACATCCACCTTTCCGGGCTCTGTAACCCTATTCCTTTCATCTCCGTAGCATCTCCTCCTAAGGTTTATTTCCCAAACTAATTATTTCTACTGCTATCCTCCAGATCCTCTCCATATTACCTAAATCTTACAATCATTGGCAACTCAGAGCTGCCATTAACCCACACCATGATTTTATGTGAAACAGAAAATAGCACCCCTTCCTTAAGACACTTTACTTCCATTTCATGGAAAACTGTCACAAACACTAATTTTGTTAAGACAAGTTACTGCTGGCAGAAATTTGTCCTAATCAATATACAACTATGTAATGTCTGTAATGTGACTGGCAGCCACATGAATAGACAGATAGATAGACAGACTGCAGACGGATCTAGTTGGCCATGTTCTCTCTGAACACCAGAACTGGTGGCCTCTGGTGCCCCCTGCACATAAACTGGGGCTTCCCTGGTGGCTCAGATGGTAAAAAAAAATCCGCCTGCAATGTGGGAGACCTGGGTTCAATCCCTGTTGTTGGGAAGATCCCCTAGAGGAGGGCATGGCAACCCACTCCAGTATTCTTGCCTGGAGAATCCCCATGGACAGAGGAGCCTGGCAGGTTCATGGGGTCACAAAGAGTCAGACAGGACTGAGTGACTAAGTACAGCACAGCAGATAAACTGAGATTTCCTAGCTGGCATGAGTGGTAAAGAATCCATCTTCCAATGCAGGAGACACAGGAGACCTGGGTTTGATCCCTGGATTGGGATGATCCCCTGAAGGAGTAAATGCAACCTACTTCAGTATTCTTGCCTAGAGAATCCCATGGACAGAGGAGCCTGGTGGGCTATGGCCCATGGAGTCACAAAGAACTGGGCACTACTAAAGCGAATTAGCTCACGTGCATGCAGATAAACTGGAGACACTTGTTCAAAAAAGTCTACTCTAGGTCCCAACACTGACAGCTTCCACCACCAAGGAAATGGAGGTGGAATAGATCTCTTGATGATAATTATAACTTACATCTTCAGGCAAAATTCTATTTTTCCCTAAGTTGCTGCCTTGTGGGTGGAATGTTTGGAAAAGGTTGGATTACTGGGAAATTAGTCTTTTTATAGGCACCTTATTTATGGAAAAGAAAGAATAGTGTCAGTTCAAGTTCTCACTATTTAACTAGAGAAAAACGAAGGGTGGGTAAAATCTGCATAAACACAATGGCAAAGAAATATTTTGTCAAGAAGTAAACTGCAGTGTACAAGGATGTGTAATAAGGGCTGTAGATGTGCCTTAATCTCCAAAATGAAGTGGAGAATTAACGCAATCAGGGTTTCTTTCTTTTTTCCCTTTTTTTTTTCTCCCACTCTCCTCACTTTCAAAGAAAAGGACTATATGAATAATTGAAGCTGGGGATTTTTTTTCCTTGAATAATTCAGGAAATTGCCTCAATTTTTCTCTTCGCTTTTCACTACATTTACTTGTGTAGACTCAGAACACATCTGCATAATGAAACGACACTGCTACCGCACAATCAACAGAGTATTTTTTCTCTTGCCTTAATTTTTCAATTGATTGTGTGACACTTAATCATATCAACCATGCATCGATCTGAACTCTTGAGGGGAAAAAAAAAAAAATGGACTAGCCATGGTCCTGCCAAACCCTTAAGTTCTAGTGGCTTGAGCCAAGTGTCCAACCATTTCAAAGCAGTGAGCCGCATTCTTTCCAACTAGTATATTCTATTATGTTATTAACAAAGTTGGCCTGTCCCCTTATAAATCAAGAGGATCTCAACTTAATTCTGGAGAAAGTGGACAAGAGATGTTGCAAGAATGATTCTGAACCTCTTGTGAAAGCCAGTAAAAATGTTGATTGGCATCAGATCTATCACAAATTCTGTATCAGGAATTTGGTTTCAGATTCAGAAATGGCTTTGAGTCTCCACAAAAACACCTTGCCTTCGTGCAGTAAGCTCAGCTTATAGGGGTTTATTAGTAAGCTTTTTGAAGTCAGACTTAACGCAAAGATTCCTGTTTGCATCTACAGCAAGATTCCTATTTAGATACTACCTCATTACTGAAATGGAATGCTGAAATGAAAGCTGAAACTCCAATACTTTGGCCACCTGATATGAAGAACGGACTCACTGGAAAAGACCCTGATGCTGGGAAAGGTTGAAAGCAGGAGGTGAAGTGGATGACAGAGGACGAGATGATTGGATGGCATCACCGACTCAATGGACATGAGTTTGAACAAGCTTCAGGAGTTGGTGATGGACAGGGAAGCCTGGCATGCTTCAGTCCATGGGGTCACAAAGAGTCAGACATGACTCTTTACTGAAGTGACTCATTACTGAAAGTGTTTCAAAATGTCCAAAATGGTTACAAATATTTCAACATATCTTTTCACTCTGGTTGCTGCATAATTCATGAAACGTCCCATGTTACTGTTTCTGAATAATTCTTCCTCACTAATTAAGCACTAACAAGACATATGCACAGTCTTGGCTTAGTCTAGTGGCCTCCTCCTCAACAACACAGCCATAGCTGTTGACTCAGAAGGAAGCCGAATGTCAAGGACTTTTCACCCAGATGGAGCATGTGGCTTGCTTTTCATTGCCTTGCTTTATTAAACATGGCATGGTCCTTGAATGAAAATCAACCCTGGTCCAGCAGGGGGCTGAATTATTAAATATTACCACTGTTAATGTCTGCATGACATGTGTATGTGTTTACATGAGAGTGATTGATTGATTCACTGTTCTGGAATTTTAACCTCTTGTTTCCCTCTCCTCATTTCCTGGTGATTATTTGTTGCTCCCTACAGCTCCATTTGGGCTTCTCTGGTAGCTCAGTCAGTAAAGAATCTACCTGCAATTCAGGAGATCACCTGAATGCAGGAGATCTGAGATCGATCCCTGGGTTAGGAAGATCCCCTAGAGAAAGAAATGCCAAGCCACTCCAGTATTCTTGCCTGGGAAGTCCCATGCACAGAGGAGTCTGGTGGGCCACAGTCCATGGAGTTAAGACTTGGACACAACTTAGTGCCTAAACCACCACAGCTCCATTTATTTTTAATTCAATTTTTTTTTCCTTTTAGTCTTTCTTTCCTTCTTTTCCACCTTTCTTTCTTTTTGTTGTAAATACATTTTCCCCTTTCAGTCTTTACCCTTTTGCTATCTGAAATACACTATCTCCTCCTTGAATTTTCTTGTTGGAAAAACAGTTCTTAGCCTTGACTTGGGCTTCCCTGGTGGCTCAGAGGTTAAAACGTCTGCCTCCAATGCAGAAGACCTGGGTTCGATCCCTGGGTCGGGAAGATCCCCTGGAGAAGGAAATGGCAATCCACTCCAGTATTCTTGCCTGGAGAAACCCATGGACGGAGAAGCCTAGTAGGTTACAGTCCATGGGGCCGCAAAGAGTTGGACACAACTGAGCGACTTCACCTTCACCTCAGCCTTGACTTGTCCCATGACTCAACCTCAGCACACAGAGGAAAACTCTTAAGCCTCTTGCTCTGCTATCAGAAAGGCCATATATGTCTTCAATCCATTCTGAGTTGATGTTTGTGTATGGTGTAACATATTGGTTCAGTTTCACTTTTTTACATGTAGCTGTCCAGTTTTCCCAGCACCATTTATTGAACAGACCATCCTTTCCCTATTAAATATTCTTGCCTCTTTTGCAAAAATCAGTTGACCAACTATACGTTTATTTCCAGGCTCTCTACTCTGTTCCATTGATCTATGTGTCTACTTTTATGCCAATACCATACTGTTTTTATTACTAAAGCTTTGTAATATAGTTTGAAATCAGAATGTGTGCTGCCTCCAGCTTTGTTCTTTCTCAAGATTGCCTTGGCTGTTTAGAGTCTTTTGGATATGTTAATCAACTCACTGGGGACAATCTTTTCAAATGTATGAAACATGAAGTGAAATTTCTCAGTTGTCTCCAACTCTTTGCAGTGCTATAGATTATAGACTACCAGGCTCCTCTGTCCATGGAATTCTCCATGGCAAGAATATTGGAGTGGGTAGCCAGCCCCTTCTCCAGGGGATGATGAAATACACTAACCCATAGTGTTGGTGCAGGTGATATAACTAAATGCTTGGCTCACTGCTTGGCAAGATGGAAGTATTTACCACATGTAAGCTATCATATCAGGACACATCTTCCAAAGGAGATAAGTGCTGCAACAACCATCTTAATGGCAATCACAGCCATGACAGCTGAGCCCTGATGAGCACTGACTCTGTGTCAGGCACAGTCAAGATGGCTGATTGCCTCGTGGCTATGACGTCTGCATCCTAGGGCCAGTGGCTGGTCTCAGATACTTGGCAGACTCTTCTACCTGCTGCATCCCGTGGAAACTAGATTTGGGGTGCAATGGGAAGGGGAACAGCAGCCCATGCATGTCAATGGAAATATGACACCACAATTGGAGCAACAAGAGAGGACTCAAAGTGTCAAGGCCTCAGCGCAGAGAAAACGTGTGTGTAGAGGACGCCAACCAGGAGAGGCTGCTCTTCTGGACTGATTAGTCTAAGTCCCCAAAATCTGACCGGAGAGTGGGAGGTGGCACCTCTGTTGGACCCCCAAGGACTTGGCAGTTCACAAGTCTTTGCAGACTTTTGCTGCAGGCAAATACAGATATTTCCAGGATCACTCAAGGTAGGCTGCCTTGGAAAGTTTAACCTCTGGTCCACTATGGCCTATCCTAAATGGGTAATCAGACCTGCAGGTATTAATTAAACTTATGGTTCTATTTATTGTAGCACTCTCAGGACTGAACAGACAGCAAATAGCAATAAGTACTTCTGAATGTTCTCTTTGGCTTAATTACTGTTCCATAGTTAGTCCATCAAATTGATGTACAATCAACAAGGCTGTACTTAGTTACAATGCTCATTTAGAGTGAGTGTTCAGGAGCTGCCAACATCTTTCCTAGAGTGCCTGCATCCACTGGAGAATCAAAACAGGACGAACCTGAGGAGTCCTCTAATCCAGCCCATCACATCTCAGCTCAGCAGGGAGAGTCTCTCTCCCCCAGCCAGCACCTTTCTTTTTATACATCACCTTGGATTGGCACTGGAAGGTCCTCAGGACTAACCACATCAACACATGCAGCCTACACAGGGCAGAGGGAAGGGCAGAGTCATCAAGCATCCCCTGGCTTTTAAGCCCCATATACAACCACCATAGATAATTAAAGGATAGATTCCTGAAATCTAAGGGCACTTCAGAGGCTATCTAATTCAACCACTCCACTTTATTCAAGATGAAACTTGGATCAGAGAAGCAAAGGGCTTGACTAGATCACATGATGCCTTAGTAAGGGAATATTGGGTTGCAACAAAGGTAGCTTAATTAAGTAAAGCAATATTTATCGTAAGAATACCGAGGACTCCCACAGAATTCAATCACGGCTTTGACGGACCTGGAAAGTCACCAGCCTCTTGTTTCTTCTTCCTCCTGAACATCTGCTCCCTTCTCATATTGTCACAATCTTAATTCTTGCCCCTCACAACTTTGGTATGAGTTGTCATCATATCAAAATCTGCTCCCAACTTCAAAGCCCAACACCTTCTAACCACAAGTTCCATGTCTCCTCCAATTTAGCAAATTATGAATTTGATAAGCTCATCTTGGGGACAGAGTTCAGGAAGGATACAATCCACTGTGGCTAGGATGCTGGACCGGTCAGGCCCACTCCACAGGACTGTGGAGGGGAGCAGTCCCACTGGGGAGGAATGAGATAGACACCTGAAGGAGTAGTGGTCCCAACAATCACATCCACGCTGCAAATAGAACCCTTCCTACCACATTACATGTGTGCATGCATGCTCAATCACTAAGTCGTATCTGACTCTGTAATCCCATGGACTGTAGCCCACCAGGCTTCCCTGTCTATAGTATTTTCCAGGCAAGAATACTGGAGTGAGTAGTCATTTCCTCTTCCAAGGGATCTTCCCGACCCAGGGATTGAACCCACATCTCCTGTGGCTCCTGAAACTCCTGAATAGGTAGATGGATTCTTTACCACTGAGCCACCTGGGTGATGGATAGGGAAGCCTGGCATGCTGCAGTCCATGAGGTCGCAAAGAGTCGGACACAACTGAGCGACTGAACTGAACTGTACTGAGATACCTGGGAAGCCCATATTATATTATTTCTCAATTTCAGTGCAAGGATTATCTTTCACTTAAAGGGGAAACAGTTCAAGGCTATAATGGCTGTAAAATGGTGGTTGTACAATCGTGGCCTTACAGTGACCAAGTACAAAACTGGAAGTAAATCATTGCAGTTATCTTGCTTCTTGAATCTCCATTAATAAATACATTAGAGAGAGACCATCAGGAACAAATACACATAATCAAAACATGGATGTTGGACTTCCTTCTCCATTTTCCTCATGAAAATAGCATGTTTCAGTGGTGTTAAAGACCTTTATCAGGTCGTGTAATCCAAGTGATGACCAGAATGCCATAAAATCACTTTCCTCTCTTGGAAAAATCTAATATGATACATAACAACCTCCAAGCATCTGGACTGTTTCAATTTGCTATTACTCTGTAGGAAGGAACAAACTGCGTGGTTTTAAATTCAGATTTTAGTTCTCTTTCTATTTCCTCCTGTATTAAATTTCCTCCTACTTAGTGAATGAGGCGAGTGCAACACTCGTTCTTCCCTCCTGACCTACCTCTTCTGCCTGACTGCCTCTTTCCTTCTGCTCTGTTTTAAAGGGGAAATAAGAGAGAGATTAAATGAACCCATGTAGGTAGTGAAGGCAAAAAAAAAAAAAAGAATGCAAATTATAAATATTGGGTGAGAGCTTGGATTGCAGTGTTTGAAAGGAAAGTCATGTAAATAGGAAAAGGTGCTGAGCCAGTGCTTAGAAGAACCATCCCTGGGCCTGGGTGTGGGACACACCAGCTGTTTGACTAGACAGAGTCACTGTGAGTCCTAAGTGTGGTTTTGCGGCAGCGTGCTAGAAGAGACCTTACTTCAGATACGCCTGGCCAGAACTTCAGAAGGCTCAGTCACTCTAGAAGGTCCTGTCCACCCCCTACACATACACACACTGGGCACATCTGAGACTGTTACCACCTGTGGGGCCGAGAAGCAGAGGTCAGAAAGTGGAGACCCTTGTTCAGTTCCTGCTTCCGGCACCAGCTAGCTTCTCTGCAAGACACTTAGCACCCCACCCTCTTTCCTCTCTGCAAAAGAGGAACTTTGGATCAGAGGACCTTTGATCAAGGTCAAGAGCAAGACCTTTCCAGATTTCAGGCTCTCAAAAGTCCTATGCATACTATGGACAGTCTTCCCAGAGAAATGTACAGACACTCCAAGTGCTGTGTATACTTTTAAGGCCATCATCTACCTGCCAAACCTCTTATTGACTCATAAACCTCAACTTAATATCCACTGAATTAGACAAATTCTAAGGCACTTTCAGGTCTGTGAGTCTGTAAATACCAATTATCCCCAAACGTACCTATGAAATGAAAGCATTTCAGTACTCTGTACTGAAGCACGAGAGACATCAATTCTACTTTTCCTTTTACAGATGAAGAAACTAAGGATCAGAGAGCTTGGACTCTGTGATCAGAGCCTCAGGGGCTGGAATGAGAACCTGTGTCCTTCAGCTCAGGTTCCCTGGCACAGGTGCTGCCAAACACAGGTGAGGCCTGTCTTCTGGGGGCTCCCTAGGCTACAGCTTCCTCACCTCAGGAGCTCTCTGTTGCCCTGGGTCTGTTGCCCGAATCTCCATCTTGAAGGAGCTGACAAGATATGGTCCTGGGGGTCTATGCATTCCAATGAGAGAGGCTGGATGCCACTTTGACAACTAAAACATCTGTTGGTTGTAGCACCAGCCAGTACTTAGAACTGTGAAAGTGTTAGTAGCTCAGTTCTCTCTGACTCTTTGCAACCCCACGGACTGTAGCCCTCCAGGCTCCTCTGTCCATAGGGTTTTCCAGGCAAGAATACTAGAGAGGGTTGCCATTTCCTTCTTTGGGTGATCTTCCCAACCCAGGGATTGAACCCAGGTCTCCTGCATTGCAGGCAGATTCTTTACGATCCGAGCCACCAGGGAAGCCGAGTGTATAAAACCAGGACGTGGCCTGCAAAGAACACTGTTCTGCATGGTTACACGTGTAGGCATGGCTGAGTCCCTGCACTGTATACCTGAAACATCACAACACTGTTAATCAGCTATGCCCCCAATACAAAACGTTTTTGGTGTTGAATAAATCAATAAATAAAAAATTTTTTTACAAAAAGAAAACTGCTCTGCAACAAACAATTCCACCTCAAAAGGCAGACGAACGTGATTTTCACATGCTGTTCCAAATAGCACCAGCAGAACTCCACCGATGCCAAACAATCCAGAGAAAAGAACACGTGCCTCCTCTCGGATCAGTTTGAGCAATCGCTTGAGAAGACAACAGAGAGTTCATTTCTGCCCTGTCTCACCTAAAACCTCAGGCTTTTTGATAATAATACTACAGAGTCATGTCACATCCCATAAATCACATGTATGGGAGGAAGGCTTGAAGCATTTCTCAGATTTGTATAAAATCCAGATTTTTTTTATTTTTTCTTTTTTGCCAGTCTCGACGAGCAGTGGGTGTCTGGGTAGGTGGATTGAGTGACAAGTTAGTGAGAAAGTTCCCTCCCTGTGTGGAGCTCCTTGAAAAAGGAGTCAGAGAGAGAAAGAGAGCACTTGAGACAATGACAGGCAGATCGTGTAGCGTTGCTGCTGAGGAACAGGCGCTTAAATCTGTCAGAATCCCAAATTCAGAGCAGCGCTGGCACACAGACGAGTGAACCAAACTCTGTCAACCTCTGTCAGGCAGTGCCTCGTCCCAGGTAAGCCCCCAGGGAAGCGTCTCAGACCCTTCTCTCCTCTCCTGCAACGTCCTGCGGCCAGTGGAGACCCTGGCAGCTCCTGGCCCGGCGAGAGCATCCTGCCCCTTCCTCAGTTCCCAAGGGAGTCCCCCGCCAGCTCCCCAGGGCACGTTACCTCCTCTACCTGCCACATTAGAAAGTAAACCCTGTGAGCTGCCAGAAACTCAGAGAGTCTGAGGACATGCCGTGGTGGCACAGCCGTGACACACGAACAGATGGGAAACTTCTCAGGAACAAAATGTGCACACAAAAAAACGGATCCTGGCTTTGAAGTGTATATTCACGGTGCTGCTTTCAAGTCTTCAGAGAAGCCCAGGCTCGAATGTGACCTACTTAGCAGCGTTCTTATTTATGTCTCCGAAGAAGGAGCTGTATATTTAGCAAATGAGGACTCTCCATCGCCCACGCCGGCTTCTTCACATTTATAGAGCCGAGCAATTTTCGCTTGTTAATTTTTCCCCAGATTGTCTCCATAAAAGTGGATATATAAGTTAAACACTGTTAAAAATCCATGAGTTCCAGGAATCCTGCATAAATGCACTCAGACTTTCATTGAGTGTGTGGGTTCATGTTGCTTAAAAGAACAAGGAGGCCGACAGTCGATCCGTGTTTGTTCATCTTCTCACAGTTGGCAAACCAGCTGCCTGGCTTGTCTGTTATTAACGCTGCAGTTCAATTTACGGAGGCTCCAACATGCAAACTGTGTAAATTTCTGCTAGCAGAGTCTATGTGTGCAAAGCGAGGTACAGAAGTGAAGCTATTATCTAGCTGACACAAGCCAAAATAGAAATTAGTTTCAATTATCTGGGTTTTCACCAAAAAAGCCTTTTTTAACCTTCATTATTATCAGGATAATTACCTTGACTCTCACCCTTTGTACGTGTAATCAAACCGCACAGTTTTAATCCCTTGGAACAAACAACTGCCTCAAGTCTATTTTGGAATCAGTGGGTATAGAAATACTAAGTGACGTACAGGCACATAAAAAGCCCACCTTGAAGAGAGAAAGTTGACTCTAGCAGCTTTGCTGAAGCGAATCTTCCAAAGAGGAATCTTCTTGAGCAAAGCAGTTGACACAAGGATGTCACATCCCTCAGCAGTGAGATTCACACTCCCTTGGATTTTGCTAGAAACAGAAAAGATCAATTTGAGGGAATTTAGACCCACTGTTTCCACGCATGCTACAACGAATTCTTTTATCACCCTCCTTACTAAACAGGGAAAAGACGGATGAGACTGAAAAATAATAAACAGAAGGTCTTAATATATTATGTACTTTCGCTTCCAATTCTCACTACAGGTCTTTGTTCAGTGTTTAATAGTATGACTTTATCAGCACAGCTGTCATCCTCTCAATTAGGCAAATGGAGGACCCAGTTGTGCTCAAGGTTGTCCTCCTAGCACCTCACGTGCTCCTGAGCTGTGGACACGACGGTCAGACTCTCGTGCACACAGCACATGGCCCAGAGGCATAACAGCCATTATCATCTCCGTCATCATCACCATCACCACTTTGGGTGGTGACATTCAGCAATGATCTCATCTGAAAGTGTGACCCTGAGGTATGTGCCTCAGCCCCGTTTCTCACCCTAGACCTTGTGGCTCCTGCTCTGGTCTAAACCTAGAGCCTTCCTCCCTCCTCTTAAAACAATAAGAGCTCCATTTCTAGGTAATACCGTTGACTGCAGGCCTGCTAATTGGCATCCTCTATTTAACCTACTTAGCTCAGCACGGTTAGATTAAAAATAAACATGTGCATCCAGGGTGTTTCTCTTATTTCCGGCTGGCTCCTAGGTCATGCTAGGAGAGTTCACTGGGACACAGCAGGACCCCTGGACCCAGCTCCTGCAGTTCTGGTGGATGGATTTATGATGCAACATCAAGTCTCAAGTACACCTGGTCTCCACATTTCAGTGGGCCTGACACCGGTGTGAGGATTAAGTTAGGTGATGCTTGTGCACGGATCTCAATTAATCACTGGCACAAAATAAACAATGGTGGAAGAATATTGCTGCAGACTGAATTATGTCTCCCCCCCCAAAATTCATTTGCTAAATCCCTGGTCCTCAGTGTAATGGCATTTGGAGATGGGGGTCTCTGGGGGTGATTCAATTTAGATGACGTCATGAGGGCAGGGGCTTCCCTGGTGGCTCAGTGGTAAAGAATCTGCCTGCAATGCAGGAGTTGCAGGAGATGCAGGTGCGATTTCTGGGTTGGGAAGGTCTCCCGGAGGAGGGCGTGGCAGCCCACTCCAGTATTCTTACCTGGAGAATCCCATGGACAGAGGAGCCCGGTGGGCTACAGTCCACGGATCTCAGAGAGTCAGACATGACTTAGTGACTCTGCACACACACACACCTGCACAGGAGGCTGGGTCCCTCGGGATGGAATTAGTTCCCTTATAGGAAGAGATCTCAGAGACCTGCTGCCTCTCCTTGCCACGTGAGGATGGAGCAAGAAGGAAGCCAACTGCAAGGCAGGAAAAGACCCTCACCAGGAACCTGACGGTGCTGGCACCCTGCTCCTGGACTTCCAGCCTCCAAAACTATGAGAACTAAAGGCCTTTTGCTTAAGCTGCAGCCCATCATCTTTTGTCACAACAGCTCAAGCAGACTAAGACAAATATGTCCTCATCTTCCATGTATCTTACTCCTTCTTAGCCCCCTCCATTCCTCATTTTTCCAATTGTTAGCAACATTTCCACACATATAATTCCATGTTCAAAGCTCTTTTCCTTCCTGAATCAATCCGAACATTCTGAATTATAGGGAACTGAAAGCTTGACCAGAAACCTACTATGTGCCTGATGTGCAAGGCAGAGTCTTATAAGACCCCCATGCCCTCCAGTTAAACAACTGCCCTGGGTGTTCCCGGGAGCTGCCTGTAAGTCCTGCTCACATCAGCTGAGATGCTGAGTTCAGAGAGTGAAGCAAATGAAATACAGCTATGTTGGCTTCTGCTCCATTAGGAAAGGGAAAAATCAATGTTTGCCAAATGTAGAAGGACAAAATCAATAGCAAAAGAAATTTTATTTTCAACCTTCTAAGGGAGTATTACAAAGAAGAGAGAGTGAAAATTATTATTATTTATTGATGTATATAGCACCTTCTGAAAGCCTCAAAGTGTTTTATGGAATTACAAACTGCCTTCGTCCCTCTCTGCGTACAGATTGCTTTGTTCTGCTCATACGCAGCCTCTCCAGAAGAGGCGAGTGCAGGAAATACTAGAACAACACAGCACCACAGCTATGGGGCTGATTTCTTCAAGGTGGTGACTCATTTATTTATGAAAAAATCAGAAAATAATAATTACTAGCGCAATGAGCTTACCACACTCGCATCTTGTGGAAAGTTCCTGAGGAAGAAGCCACCTCTTTAGATTTTAAGTGGCATCATAATATACGTGGTTTGGCAGAAAGATGGGGGGAAAAACCCTCTCCCCACTTTTCTCCAATGTTCTTTCATTGGAACAAGCAGCACATTTGGGGGGAATCAGCCACCTGCTGCCAACATCTTAATGCAGTTCCTGGCAGAGGAGTTTTGATGGATGGCTTCAAAGCCTGGAGTGTAAACTACTGAACAAAACTTTCAGGAGGATGAAACGTCAAAAGAGCAAGAGGCTGCAGGAAGCAGGACTGCTGGAGGCTGGCGGCTGTCTGAGAAATCCACAAAGGGAAGAGTCAAAATAAAATTCTGCAAGGATAGAGTGATTTCAACTTTTCAATCTCCTCTCACCTGGGTTTTTTTTTTTTCCTCTCATTTCAGTTGTCACAATCCTTTGAGGGAGAGACAGGGCAGGAATTATTAACCCCATTTTAGAGGTTCCTAGAGTGTAAGTGACTTACCCCAAATCACTCAGCTCTTTATTGGCAGCCAGGGATGGAAGCTGGTCTTCTGGACATTTAGTCAGAAGAAAGGTGAGAAATTAAGGAGCTCAACATGCCACCTCAAACAGGGATGCCCTCCCCAGCATCCCTGAGACTCAGGCAAGTCTAGAGATGCTGGATTCATCACTTCACAAGAATTGCATTTAGTTTTTAAATCATCTTTCAGTTTTTAAAAGACAAAGACCGATGTCTATATAATGCCCACTGATTTCTCCTCAGTGTGCCGTCTAAAATAACCCAACCTAGTTTCACTTGCACTTGAGGACCCATAAGGGAGGGGAAACTGCTGGGTATACACCATTATCCATGCTTGGACAAACATCTCCTGCTTCCTCAGTAACTGTTCCTAGAACAGGGTCTCCAGATGTTTTCCTCTCATATTCTGGACAGTTTCAATTTGTCTCTATTACATATTAAACTATTATGCCTGGAACCTGACAAAAATCCCACATGTCATCTCACATTATGAGACAGCAAGACTATGTCCTCACATTTTCTGGATACTCTCAGACTTGCTCTTTCACATCATGCACTCCAAGTGACCCACTCAAAATCCAAGGTGTTTTCCCAGCAGCTGCAAGATTTTCCAGCCACCAAGCCCATGTTCTGCACCTGTGCCTTTGGTGACTCAGTGAAGGACTTGACATGTAGAACCGTTACATTCTCTCTTCTTAGTCACGCCCCTTGTTTCAGCCTAGCACTTTTTTATGATTCTCAAGACTGCTCTCCAGCACACTATTTATCCTGCACAGATTTGTGGGTCAGCCTTTTCATGTCTTCATCCAAATTATTCATAAATCAATCCAATGAAACAGAGCCTAGAGTCAAGTCCTTTAAGAGTCCACGGTTCAGCCCCACACTGGTTAGTGTTAGCTCATAATTCATATCCTTTGGTTATTCAACTAGGAATTAATTTGCTCAGTCAGTATTTGGTTCACATACTTCCTTTCAGGCACTGGTCTAGGGTCAGCCACAGGCAATCACTGCAAGAGGAATGAAGTATGTGAAATCCCCTTGGATCCATTCCTTTGGGACCTGCTTTGCTTTTTGTCCATTTGTCTGGGCTTCCCCTTAAGGGCCTGTTTGGCACTGGGTTTCCCCTAAAGCCTGATGCCTTTCCTGCCATCCTTGTAGTCAACTTTCCTCTAAGGTCGAGTGCTCCTGGCTCTTCATCCCAATGAGCCAACTTGTCCACTAGAGACCAGTCTCTACTTGAAAGCTCTCCCTTCAAACCAGCTGATGTTGTTATTCCCTTATATGTCCTTTGCCCTTGAGGCTAGCCCATCCTTCACACAGCTTCATTGCTAAGAAAATTATCATTGTAAGAAACTCTATCAAAATCCTTAATAAAAGGAACATCTACCATATAATAGCATCCTGCGACCTATGAAGTCTAGTGACCTTATTAGAAAAAGAAATATGTTCACCTCTATATGACTGGGACTTCCTTGTTGGTTCAGACAGTAAAGAATCTGCCTGCAATGCAGTAGACCTGGGTTCAGTCCCTGGCTTAGGCAGATCTCCTGGAGAAGGGAATGGCAGCCCACTCCAGTATTCTCGCCTGGAGAATCCCATGGACAGAAGAGCCTGGTGGGCTACAGTCCATGGTCACAAAGAGTTGGACACAACTTAGTGACGAAACCACCTCCACCACCACTGTATGACTGCCAGAATACAGTTTGTATACATGAAGCAAACTCTTGTATAGGCTCAGCTCCCTCTTCTGGAAACTATCCCTCTTTCACACACCATCTGCACAGCTTTATGCTGTCAATGTGATCCCAAGCCCAACCTCTGTCAGGCAGTCCTGGTGGTTAATTGCCCCAGGCTAAGCCAATCACATTTTTTATTTTATTTTTTTTTTTTACAAACAGTAGTAGGAAAACGGAAGCAGAGCAGCAATTTCTCTTTGGTGACTGGACTCAAGATGTGGTGCTTGGAAACTGGGGACACTATGCTTACAGTCATATTGGCCAGGGGATGCCTCCTACTGATGGGGGGAGAGGGGACAGAAACAGAGGGAGACAGAAGGGTGGGGAGGTACAGAGACAGCCAATCAAACAGAGAAAGACAAGGGAGGTGAGGGGGGTGGCTACAGAGAGAACAGACCAATAGAATTTTAAAACCCCAAGATTATGGTCCCTGTTTTGCCTGAGATGGGGCACATTCTTCGACTTGGGTTCCAAGAGTCACCCAAAACCTTCTTTACAAATCCCTCTTTTTGCCTAAGCTACTTTGCATTCACATTCTGTCACTGGCCTCTAGAGAGTTCTAAGCGATATGGTGAAAGACACTAACCCCACCCCTGCCAACTGCCCCACCTTTCAGGACTGCACCAGTAGAATCCTTCAAGCTCATGCAGTCCTACAAAGAACTTCTAAGCTTGCACAAAAGAAAGACAAGCAAATAAATATGTCTCTCCCTCACCCTCCTGATTTGAGATCAATCAGAGCCATGGGCTTCCCTGATAGCTCAGTTGGTAAAGAATCCACCTGCAATGCAGGAGACCCCAGTCTGATTTCTGGAGAAGGAATCAAAAACGGCCCCCCACTCCAGTATTCTGGCCTGGAGAATTCCATGGACTGTGTAGTCCATGGGGTTGCAAAAAGTCAGACACGACTGAGTGACTTTCACTTTCAGGGCCATGATACTAACAGAAAGGCAAAACTTTATACTTTTTCATCTTCTCAAACAGTATACCTACAACTAAAACTGTTGCTTTTCTTTCATACTGTTTATTTCAAAGTTTACTTGCACTTCCTTTTCGATAGCCTCTTCATGGCACAGGAAAGTCCCTCTACCAGGCCACTGTCCAATTCATGGACTACAATAGGCTGAAGGGACAGAAAAGTTGGAGAGACCCAGGCAGCTGAGTGTATCTGCTTATTTTGGTTGCTTTGAGTTGAGCCATGAAGGAGTTTCCAACTGATCCAACCCTCTGGGCACAAACATTTCAGTCTTGTCAAGCTTTGGTCCTCCTGGTCACAGCCCAAACAGGTGCCCTGGTAAACACCTGAGACAGTCACTTTTTTATTACACTTCCTAGTTACATCAAAACAGGCTTCCAAAAGGTATACAGGGCAAACACTGAATGACCTCTCCACAGTTCCAAGTTCAGTCAGATTCACAAACACTGCCAGCAGCTAAATACAGAAATGGCTCCATCCTTCTGATGCCAAAACTTGTATCCAGAATCTGCTCCCAGAACCTCAGTGTCACAGGGGAGTCACTGCCTTCCAGTCCACGGGAGGGTGGTCTCCCTCCAGACCGGCCTGGGCATTGCTTAGCAACGTGAACATGATGACCATCATGTCAAGATTATAGCAATATTCCCAGCAGTTTTATTGAGGGTAAGCCTGCACCAGGATGGTCAGGTGGTTAAGGCATTGGATGTAAGATTCAATGGACATATGTCTACATGGGTTCAGACGCCACTCCTGGTAGGTAGTTTGGGGCTTCCCAGGTGGTGCAGTGGTAAAGAATCTGCCTGCCAATGCAGGTGTCACAGGAGATGAGGATTCAACCCCTGGGTTGGGACGATCCCCTGGAGGAGGAAATGGCAACTCACTCCAGTATTCTTGCCTAGAGAGTCCCATGGACAGAGGAGCCTGGCAGACTACAGTACATGGGGTCGCAAAAAGTCGGACACAACTGAGTACACACACACACACACACACACACACACACACACACACACAGAGGAACAGGCATAAAAGGCATAAAGACAGAGAATCGGAAACAAGGCCATAACCCAGCAAGTGAAATGTAAGTCTCCTTTAGAGCATGTTGCTCACTTAAAAATTTTTCCAAGAGTTTACAGGTTGCCCTGCCCAATCCCCATGCTAAATCACCTCTTACCAAGGCAATTTTGTGCCATTTCACCAATTTATTCCTTCACATTTTCATTTTCCCCATGGTCTCAGTCCCCATTCTTAGGGACTTACAAAATACTTGCTATAGGACTCTTGCTAGAAAATGACCAGTCTTTACAGGTGTTAAACACTTGTTGGATGCTCGCAGTAACCTTCATCAGCTCTGCTCTTTAAAAGCAAAGAATGGAGATGCTTACCAAGCATTTTCTGAGAAAGGAGTGTAAATTGCAGGAAACTGTGTAAATTAAAGGAACTGCCTAATGTAATTAGCCACACAGGAAATGTAATGGGCCTGGAAAACAAGTGTAATTTATGAGGAAATATCAATTGGAATAATGTAAATAATGGGCTTTTCACTGCGGTTTCTATTATTTGTGGAACTAAGCTAGTCATTAGGCAAGGAAGTGCTTATCCAAGTCTAGAAAGTCTCTCTGAAGGTGTGGCTTTAGAATGTCACACGACCTTCAGGAAAGATCCTTAATTAATTGTGTGAGCTTTGCAAGAAGCATATGGGCTCAGCTGAGTTTCCCACTCCTCCCAGCAGGCCAACACCACCTATATGATGTGGCCTTGCTCTCAGCCAGAACCTTCAGGGAAATATCTCTGTGCTTTGCATCCACCTGATGGGGAACCTCTCCACTTTGGGCTCACACTTGCCAGTTTCCTTCCTAAGTGGTCAGATATTGGCAACACTGATTTGTCTGATATCAACCATCTGAATTATTATTGGTGCTCTCCTACGCCTCTCCATGAAAAAATCTAACCAACTCCTCATCTTCACTCTCACCTTTTCTCTCTTTTGAAATAGTCTCTCGCGAGGAAAAAAAAAAAATCTATGTATTAAATAAGCTCAATGGCTTATTACATAAATGGAAACATAAACTTCTAAGTAATAATGGACCATGTAAACTTTTACAGAAGCTCATGGTCATAAAGAAACCTCATCTAATTAGAGAAAACAACCTTAACTTGTATTGCTTTAGTGTATTATTTTTTGTCATAAAAATCTGACTGTTACCCTGATCATCTTAACTCTAGATTATAACAAAAGGGGCCAACGGGTAACCCGGAAAAATCATGGCGGTGAAATGCAACCCTCTCAAGTATCAGTACTTCTGAAGTTCTTTAGGTTCAGATTCCAAATGACAGGAAACTGAACAAATTATTAAACGCAGCAGAAAACAATATGAACAATAGGTAGATTTTACACTTCTGTTCTCCATCTGCTGTCTTCTAGGCTAAGGAGACCCGCTCCTTCCTACAGCTGCAGCCTCGACTGACACTCCTATCTTCCATACTCTTCTGTGTCCCTGGGGTAGGTGCTTCAGTCTACATAGGCCCGGACCCGTGGAGGCTGCCTCCAAGGGGGCTCTTCTGTGCCTCCAGCCCCACAGCTGGCTCCCTCCTCCAGTGGGAGAATAGTCACAGCACCACACCTCCTGCCGCCCTTTACAGAAGGGAGCCTCCCTCCGCAAAGCCGTCTCCCACTCTGCCCCACACCACAGGGCCGCCATCTTCCCTCCCTGCCCCCACCTCACAGGGCCGCCATCTTCCCTCCCTGGCCCCACCTCACAGGGCCGCCATCTTCCCTCCCTGGCCCCACCTCACAGGGCCGCCATCTTCCCTCCCTGGCCCCACGTCACAGGGCCGCCATCTTCCCTCCCTGCCCCCACCTCACAGGGCCGCCATCTTCCCTCCCTGCCCCCACCTCACAGGGCCGCCATCTTCCCTCCCTGCCCCCACCTCACAGGGCCGCCATCTTCCCTCCCTGGCCCCACCTCACAGGGCCGCCATCTTCCCTCCCTGCCCCCACCTCACAGGGCCGCCATCTTCCCTCCCTGCCCCCACCTCACAGGGCCGCCATCTTCCCTCCCTGCCCCCACCTCACAGGGCCGCCATCTTCCCTCCCTGCCCCCACCTCACAGGGCCGCCATCTTCCCTCCCTGCCCCCACCTCACAGGGCCGCCATCTTCCCTCCCTGCCCCCACCTCACAGGGCCGCCATCTTCCCTCCCTGCCCCCACCTCACAGGGCCGCCATCTTCCCTCCCTGCCCCCACCTCACAGGGCCGCCATCTTCCCTCCCTGCCCCCACCTCACAGGGCCGCCATCTTCCCCCCTGCCCCCACCTCACAGGGCCGCCATCTTCCCTCCCTGCCCCCACCTCACAGGGCCGCCATCTTCCCTCCCTGCCCCCACCTCACAGGGCCGCCATCTTCCCTCCCTGCCCCCACCTCACAGGGCCGCCATCTTCCCTCCCTGCCCCCACCTCACAGGGCCGCCATCTTCCCTCCCTGCCCCCACCTCACAGGGCCGCCATCTTCCCTCCCTGCCCCCACCTCACAGGGCCGCCATCTTCCCTCCCTGCCCCCACCTCACAGGGCCGCCATCTTCCCTCCCTGCCCCCACCTCACAGGGCCGCCATCTTCCCTCCCTGCCCCCACCTCACAGGGCCGCCATCTTCCCTCCCTGCCCCCACCTCACAGGGCCGCCATCTTCCCTCCCTGCCCCCACCTCACAGGGCCGCCATCTTCCCTCCCTGCCCCCACCTCACAGGGCCGCCATCTTCCCTCCCTGCCCCCACCTCACAGGGCCGCCATCTTCCCTCCCTGCCCCCACCTCACAGGGCCGCCATCTTCCCTCCCTGCCCCCACCTCACAGGGCCGCCATCTTCCCTCCCTGCCCCCACCTCACAGGGCCGCCATCTTCCCTCCCTGCCCCCACCTCACAGGGCCGCCATCTTCCCTCCCTGCCCCCACGTCACAGGGCCGCCATCTTCCCTCCCTGCCCCCACCTCACAGGGCCGCCATCTTCCCTCCCTGCCCCCACCTCACAGGGCCGCCATCTTCCCTCCCTGCTCCCACATCACAGGGCAGCCTGCAGGGTTCATAAAAATTGTGCCCCCTCACGCCCAATGCTATAACTCTAAACACCCCAAACACTTGTTCCTGTTCAACTCAAAATAAGAAAGTGGAAAAGTACATTCTAGAACATTGTTTTACTTCTCAGTCCAAAAATGGTCAAAGGTTAAAAATTCAGTTCTCCAGACCTTTCTGGTCTCATCTACAGATCTCTTATGACCCTGATACAGAGCGGTGATGGGTTTCTTGACTTCAACTGTGCTAAAGGTAGGGGGATTACATTTATGTCTACACAAAGAAATAAAAAGGCCCAGCGTCTTCCTTATTCTTATTTCTGGCGAAAGCAGATATCCTTCCTTATAATTACTTGGGCTATTGCTATTATAGCCATCATTTTCACTATTTACTATTATGGGTATTTAGAGGCTCATAAAAATGTGAGCTTCCTCAATGCTTAAACAGCACGAGAGATAAATCAGAAGCACAGAGCTTTGGCTGACACCGGATGAGACCTGACTGGGAACAGCTGGATTGCTCTCTTGACTAAATATTTACAAAAGGCGTGATTATATCACGGAGCGACACTGTGCGAATATAACAATTTATCAATCATCTTGTTTAACACGGAGCCCCACAGGAAGGGCTACATTCCCACTTATCAATGAGAGTCTACTGTATGCTAATTAATTTACTTTCACTTAAGGTTATTTCAGATGTGTCTGCCCTTGTGCTTTTATAAAGCACGTTTTACACAGAGACCAAACAAATATTTTATAGGTAAAAAAAGGGTTGGGGTGTACTATGTTAACTTTAAATCTTGGCTCACACTCAGTCTTCTGGGGGTTAGAGTGGAGAAGAGTGGACTTGTTAAAGCATATTCGAGGGATCTGGCTACAGATGTTGCTGCTAATTCTGGAGCATACGAGAAAAGTAAAAGGACAAAGGCCAGCAGTCTCTGGAATTTTAATTTTTTTTAACATCAACTGATTGTGATTTCCAGACAAATGGTCTCCATGTGGTAGGTCCACCATTATCATTCAGTTCAGCCTGCTGCTGCTAAGTCATTTAAGTCTGGTCCAACTCTGTGTGACCCCATACACGGCAGCCAACCAAGCTCCCTCGTCCCTGGGATTCTCCAGGCAAGAACACTGGAGTGGGTTGCCATTTCCTTCTCCAATGCATGAAAGTGAAAAGTGAAAGTGAAGTCGCTCAGTCGTGTCTGACTCCTAGCGACCCCATGGACTGCAGCCTACCAGGCTCCTCTAGGGGTGTGCTTTTGCAGAAGGAAGCA
>SJXQ01003514.1:129822-149945 GCA_006408695.1 Aepyceros melampus
AGGTTTGATGCAGGATGCAGGATGCTTGGGACTGATGCACGGGGATAATCCAGAGAGAAGGTGTGGGGCAGGAGGGGGGAGGTGGGGGTTGGGATTGGGAGTCATGTACACTCATGTCTGATTCATGTCGATGTGTAGCAAAACGAATACAGTATTGTAAAGCAAAACAAACTAAAAAAAATAAAAATTAATTAAAAAAAAAAGAAGATTCCTAACCCAGACAAAACTTCCTCTCAAACTCTTACTACTTGTAACTCATAAAGTATATTTTTAAAGACTTGGACAGTAAAGCATTATAATTCCTACATAGGGTTTAATTGAGAAAAGAGTATTTGTTGGTCATCCTCTCTTCCCTCTCTTTGTGTGTGTTTGTGTATAAATGATGCAACTTTAAAAACAATATACTCTAATGGTACTGGTTTGGAGACTCCTCACCTTTCAGGGGGCATTCAGTCTTGGCTCATTCAAGGTTCACATCTCAACAGTGGTCCCTGGGAGGCTTTGATGCTGGCGCCTCACCCCCTAACCTCTCACTGCTGTGAGCCGGGTGCTCCCATCCCTCTGCGTCTCTGTGTCCTTCCTCTGAAATCACCACTTATTGCTACATCACACTCTCACATCCTCCCCAGAGGTTCTTGGACTTGGCTGTGTCTCATGGATAACAGCTCAAACAGCCTTGGCTGCTCGGCTATCTCCCCCACATGAGTTGGGGATGCAGCCCCCTACCCAGAGAGTCACTAGATGTTACAGCCTCCTTGCTCCCCTGACCCAGCAGAAAGCCATGGAGCTACTCCTCAGGGCTCCAGTTCTCGTAGGGCCTGTCTTGAAGAATTCCAACTCTGTAGGGTGCCAGTGTGGGGCCTGGTGCGCTCCACAAGGAATACTCAAAGAAGATGGCAAGTCCAGGAGTAGGGGTCATGGTGTTGAGGCCCAGGGTGGGCCCTCCAGGGGCCCTGATGGACACAAGCCGCTGACCACGGTGGCTGTGATCCTGGAGGGAACTGACATTAAGTCTCCCCAGGCCCCTCTGTTGCCACTGGGACCTCTGGTGTGTGCTCAGGTGCTTGTCAGACTCCAGGTCCCCACTCACCCCGGGGCCGTGACGGGTGACTCCCTCGTTCCCCAGTTCCCCAGCATCCCCAGAAGAACATCATCAGCCCATCGGCCTCCTAAACTCCCAGAGATGCCTTTGTCACTTGCTATGACTGCATCTCACTCTCTGATCGGAACACGTTCTCCTGCCATTTTTCCTCTGCTACCATTCACGGCATATTTCCAGTTATGCCAAATGGAAAGGACACTGCAAACCCTGCTTTGCTGGGAACATTCAGTCTCTGTCTAAAGTCTGAGAAACCACCCTGGGGAGGCACAGCATGTCCCGCCCATGTTAGAGCATCAGACATCTCTGGGAGCTCCAACCAACAAGAGGCTGAATTACAGTGAAATCCACCTGATCGCTCTGCTCCTTGACACTTCTGTACCATACATTAATGACATGTGTCTGACTGCAAATTCAAAACCATCTAAAAATGGATTCTCCCCTGCATGAGTTTAAAGCCTTGAGCTTCTTCTTCCAATGTTGATTACCTTGGGTTTGCTATAACCAAGATATAAACACAGGATATAAAAACAAGAAAAATAATCTTTTAAGGTTAATAGCTTTGAACAATTAGTATAAATAATCACACATTTGATATTTTCTGCAATATTAATTTTGAAACTGAGCAAACTATTTTGCTAAGCCAAAGTACTCTGCTGACTAAGAATTACTTTTTTTAATCCTCATTCCAACCAAGGAAGTGAATATGTAACATTAACTGTGTCATTCACCATGTTAGACCTCAGCCATTTTGGTCCCTCAGCCATTTTGCCCCTGTTGGCACTGACATTTAATGGTCATCGCTACATGAGGCTAAGGAGTCCAGCCATGTTCATCATCTGACCAAGAAGCAGCCTTCCCTTCCTTAAGCTCCAACTATGCAGAAAACACTCAACAAGCGTTTGTGGGTGGAGTGGAGCAGAACGTTTCAAGGACTTTAAGAAAAATGTCACCCTGATGCTTTTAGCCCCAGGACCTAGCACAGTGAGTGGACGGTAGTAGGTACTCAACACTCGACTGTCGAATAGGCAGCATCTACGTGGACAAGAAGACAGAACATTTAGTCATTCCTGCCCACTGCAGCTGGCTTTTAACATTGTGCCAGAGATACTTTTGCATTTTTATAGTTTCCTCTTCCCAGGATGAGGCAAATGCATCTATACACTGTTCTTGTTCACGGGGCCATGAATAAACCCCAGTCTGATGACTAAAGCCTAGTGCTTAAGAGACAGAGAGGCCACCCTGAGGAATCCACCTGAGGCACCAGCAGGTGGCTGGTGCCCCTCGACCGGGCTGAGACAGGGTCCGGCCCTCCCCTGAGAGAGCTAAGCAAGGGCACGCACGCTCATGTCTGCGGAGACGGCCAAGACCCTACAGGTGGTGGAGGAAGTGAGAGCAGCCGTCCTCATACGTCTGAAGTTGAGTCCTTAGGGTGCAGAACCTTCAGGGAGATGTCCCTAGCAACAAAATAGGCCCTGATAGCTGGCTGCCAGGACTGGCCCCCTCGAAAAGCTAATCTACTAGAAAAACTCTCTGTTCCACATTTTCGCTGAAAATTTGACTCTTCTTTTATAGTTTAAAAGTTTTAACTGAAGTCATAATTGTTTGGTTTATTCCTGCTGGCAGCTAGAATGAGTCAATTAATTTCTAATAAAATAAGAAAAAATTATTTTCAGGGAACATTCTATAATTCTTTTTGGAGATATAAATGTACTCATGGTCAAAATTGCTAAAAATAATGTTTCTGAATCCCAGTACCCTAAAAATATATTCACATTTAATAACTAAAGTATTATATCTTAATTATTATTATATAACTATTTTATTCCATGTGTAGTCTCTAGACCACACATATTTTATCCCTATTATTTCTATTTTCTATAATGCAATGTAATATAAATGTAATGTAGTGTCATGTAAATAAAGGAACAAAATTTTTAATAGACATTCACTTTTAATGCAGTGTATCATTTTCCCTAACTGATTAAGATCACAACTCTCTCAGGGCTTCCCTTGTGGCTCAGCTGGTAAAGAATCAAGAGCTGGGTTCAATCTCTGGGTTGGGAAGATCCCCTGGAGAGGGAAAGGCTACCCACTCCAGTGTTCTGGCCTGGAGAACTCCATGGACTATAGTGCATAAGGATTGTAACTATCTACATGTAACTCTCCATGGGGACTACTTCTCTCTAAATATTGCTAACACTTGAGATCCAAGTCATACTAAACAGGAAAATAGAAAAAAAAAAGGAAAAGAACTGCCTTTACTGATGAAAAATATAAAATGTTCTTTTGCACAGAAAGAAAAGGTTGCATCATTTCAGTTTTAAAACTTGAAAAGTAATTTCTGGAATAAAATTTGTGATTGAATTCAGAAAGTTTGTGATTGCATCTTTAAAGCAGTTGGTCAGTTTACTACCAATACCTATAAACCTAGTCAATTCCCCTTATCTTTTATCTTTGGAAGATTAAAGAATCCTGTAAACCTCAGCAGGAATAAAAATTTGACCAGATGGGTATTATACCGGGAATGCAAGGATAGTTTACTATTAAGGACTGTATTATATGACACATCATATCAAAAGATCACATAAGAAAAACTTCACTCAGTACAGTCAATGCCAAAAGCCACTTGGGAATACTCTACTCAAGTCCTGTTAGAAAGAAAACAGGAGGAAAGAAGGAGCAAAGAAAGGAAAGACAGACGGGTAGAAGGACCCCACTACATATCATCAATGTAACAAAGTCTGTGTATCTCACATTACCAGTTAACATTTAATTGCAAAACACTGGAAAAACCCAGACTAAGAATATCTGCTATCACTAACTGTGTAACATTCTGCTGGTAAATTCTAATTAATCAATAAAACATGAAACAAAAAATCCACAGATGATATTTTATAGCATGATATATAACATGTTACAGATTATTTTTATATTTGAATACATTAATTAGAGCAATTTGTAAATAATATGATTATACATACAAAAACAAGAAATGTTCCTATAAAAACCTTGAAAATAACACCATTCAAGAGTTCTTAATATGAGGTATATATACAATAATTAATAGCTTTGTGTATTCCAGTAACAAACAGAGGTTCTAAAGGAAGGGAAGATCACGCACAGAAAAATTCTAGAAATAATCTTACGGTAACTGTGTGATATTTGTGTGAAAAAAATCTAAAACTTCCCTGATGCACATAAAAGAACTGGATGAGTACAGCGATAGAGCATGCTCCTCAGGAAAATACAGTAAAGATGTCAATTCTGAAATTAATTTTTATCTCTGTCAGAATCAAAACCAAATGTCACTGGGATGCAAGGAATAAGAGAGTGGGAGACTCAAACAAATGATTCAAAAAGATATCTGAAACAATAAAAGATGCAAATGGCTGAGTAGGTTTTAAAGAAAACTAGTAAGAAGAATTGTGTTCTGTCAGATATTAAACCGTATCTGAGGCTAACTACCGCAGCATGAACCTGGCATAGTGACCACTCTGCAGAGCCACAGACTGAAAACGGGATACCCAGAAACAACCCCATATATATCTGAAGTTCATACATGAAAAGAAACCACCCCAAACAAAAGAGGCCAATTCAAAAACTCCCACAGAGAGGATTAGCTGTTTTGGAAAAAATCAGGCTTGAGCTGAAATTCAACTGTACAGCAACATAAAATTCAGATGATTCAGACAAATACAGAGACAGAAGGACCAGAGAAAAAGAAAGGAAGAAGGAAGGAGAGCTAGGGAAAAGGGAGAGAAAAGAAAATGTGTCACAAATGTAGACAAATTCAAGATAGAGCTGGTCTTTCTAAGCATAAAAGCAGAGAAGAAAAAATCTTTAAACAGACAAAAAGATCTGACCAGGTAAGTTTTTCACAAAGCATTTTCAGCCTGTTTTTAAATATGGAAAAAAATTTCAACCAACAAATCAGGAAAATTATTTGCTGTAAGTCTAACAGGTAAAAGTTATAGACCTCTTTTAAATCAATAGGATTTACATACATATATAATCATATATCACTTTTTTTTTAATTCAAAGGAACTTAATAGAAATTCATAGAATGAAAATTTTAATTTCCAAAAATTATACTCAGTAATTAATGAGTACACAAAAATATTTTTAATCGTGTGCTATTTTGCCCTATTGAATTGGCAAAAATAATTTTAAAGTAAAACACTAATTTTAAATGCTGGCAAGTGTTCACATCATAAAATGGACATTCTCATACACTGTTGAAAAGAATGCAATGGATACAAACTTTCCAAACAGCAACTTGGAAATATCTACAAGGAGTTTTTGCCCAGTAATTATACTTTTGCAAATTTATCCTAAGAAAATAATCACAGATACGGACAGAGATTTATGTTCAGGAAAGTTAATTATGCATTATTTATAATGGTGAAAAATTGGAACTAGTCTAAAAGGAGAAGGGTTGAATTTATTATGGCATATATTGACTATATAATGAAATATAAGTGATATAATAGAGCTATGAAAAATCATGTTTCATAAGACTATATAACAGACTGCTGAGAATATGTTACACAATGTCAGGCACAAAATTTTGTGTAAATACCAAATACACAGACACACAAACACATGAAGTAGAAATAAAGATACCAAAATATAAACAATGGCTCTTTCTGAGTAGTTAGGTCATGGTTCATTTTCTTCCAACAGCTATCCATATTCTCTAAGTTATCTAAGTTATCTATATTCTCTACGTTACCTAAAATAAACATACATTACATTTAAAACATTGTCATAAGTAAATAATCAATGCTTACTTTGTGCCAGGCTCTAGTCAAAGCATCCAGTATGTATTATCTCATTTAATTCTCTCAACAAACTTGTAAGTTAGATAATGAGTACATTATCCTCATTTTATCACTTAAGAACTAAAACTAAAGGGGGGTAAGTAACTTACCCAAGGTTACACAATAGATAGTGGATAGGCCAGCAGGTTGTAAGTGGTAACGTGGGTAAACTCAGGCCCTATAATTGCAAAGCCCACACACTGATACATCGTCTACATCAGTGATTGTCAAACATTCTGGTCTCGGATCCCTTTATGCTTTTAAAAATTACTGCAGCTCCCCCATCAGAGCTTCTGTTTAATTGGTTATTTCTATTGACATGTCTCAATATCTACCATATTTTAAATGACAATTTTTTTAAGTTACCTCAAAATAGCAATGACAAACTCATCACATGTTAAATAATACATTTTTAATTTTAAAAAAACTCTAGTTTCAAAACAAAAACAAAAAAAATGCAGTGAGAAGAATGGAATTATTTTATCTTTTTGAAAATCTCTTAATGTTGGCTTAATTCAAGAGAACTGAATACCCATATCTGCTTCTGGACTTAATTTACTGCAAATTACATGTCATGTTGTCTCTGGAAAACTCCACTATAGATTCATGAGAGAATAAGAATCAATAGGCCAAAAAACACTTATTATTATTATATTCTGATCATGGTTTGGACCTTGTGGGCCCCTTGATAGAGTTTGGGGGACTTCTAAGGATTTTGGAACTACACTGAGAATCACTAGTCCACACTGAGTTCAAAAAAAGAAAAAAAAATGGTAAATTGACTAGAGAGTGTTTATTGTGTATTAAACACTCATTATCACTTCAGATTCTGAAAAGACTCCAGCACAACAGTTCACAGGGAAACAGGGATTCATGAGCCCAGGGCAAAATTATCTTCTAAGATGCCAGTAGCCTCCAACCCACTGGTTGAGCTGAAACCAAAAATTGAATCAGAACAGAGTTCGGGAATTCTGTTAGCCTTGTACACATCTGATCAAAAGAGGCGGGAGACTGGGCATGCCAAGCAGAGAGAATCAGCCCCAAGGAGCCAACCCTGCTCCAAACAACCAGAGGAAAGCCAGATGAGAAGCCAGTTCACTGCGTTAGAGGAGTAAGCTGTAACAAGTCATCAGTTCATTCAATGGACATTTCTTGACCAACCACTAGTTTGGGCATTGTGCCCGATGTTGAGACAGAAAATGGAGAGAAAAACAATCTCGTGTTCATCGTCATCAATTCCTAGTGCCAAACACAGTACCTCCCACATGATAGCTGCTCAATAAATGCTGTGGAGAGATGGATGGATGGATGGATGGATGGATGGATGGATGAAGCGGCCTCGCATCTGCCCTCAAGTAGCTCATTGTCTATTGAGGAAGACAGACATATAACCAAAGAATTGCAATACCTAGTAGCCAGTGCTTGAACTGAGGTGAGCAATAGATATTTAACAAAATGTAATTTCCAGCAACTGCCCATGAACACCAACACCTTGAAGATGCTGAGAGACGGCAAGTGGAGTAAGTTGAAGTGGGCTCACTTCCAGGGGAGAAGTACTGGCAGGAGCCAGGCCACACGTGGAGGCCTGGTGCTGGCAGGATGAGCAGGTACTGGGTCATGGCAAGGACCCAGTGCCTAGAACTGAGCCTGGGGTGGTGGCTCAGGCCTAGGGGAGAAGCCTAGTTACTAGAACTATAGTAGAAAATTGGAAAATGAGGAGTAGCACATTCGACCTGATCTGATGGAGTTAGTAGAATGCCCGAACCAGGCTTTCTACCAGCCCTTCTGTGTGGTTTACCAGAGCCGGGAATAGAGCTCAGCCTTCCGGGAAAGACCACTCAGCCACAGCACAGGGGGAAGCCTGGAGGGCAACAGCCAGACAGAGGCTCTCTTCTCCTACCCCACCACCTGCCTCTCTCTAGGCAGCTCTCTATAGCTAACCATTAACATTAATTGTCAACCACTGTTAATATTCATTTCAGTTCAGTTCAGTCGCTCAGTCATGTCCAACTCTTTGCAACCCCATGGACTGCAGCACGCCAGGCCTCCCTGTCCATCATCAACTCTCAGAGTTAAAATTAAGTAATACTAAAATAAATAAAATAAACTGTAGAAAATTCTGAAAAAGATGGGAATACCAGACCACCTAACCTGCCTCGAGAAATCTGTATGCAGGTCAGGAAGCAACAGTGAGAACTGGACATGGAACAACAGACTGGTTCCAAATAGGAAAAGCAGTATATCAAGGCTGTATTATTGTCACCCTGCTTATTTAACTTCTATGCAGAGTACATCATGAGAAACGCTGGACTGGAAGAAACACAAGCTGGAATCAAGATTGCCAGGAGAAATATCAATAACCTCAGATATGCAGATGACACCACCTTTATGGCAGAAAGTGAAGAGGAGCTAAAAAGCCTCTTGATAAAAGTGAAAGTGGAGAGTGAAAAAGTTGGCTTAAAGCTCAACATTCAGAAAACGAAGATCATGGCATCTGGTCCCATCACTTCACAGGAAATAGATGGGGAAACAATGGAAACAGTGTCAGACTTTATTTTGGGGGGCTCCAAAATCACTGCAGATGGTGATTGCAGCCATGAAATTAAAAGACACTCCTTGGAAGAAAAGTTATGACCAACCTAGATAGCATATTCAAAAGCAGAGATATTACTTTGCTGACTAAGGTCCGTCTAGTCAAGGCTATGGTTTTTCCAGTGGTCATGTATGGATGTGAGAGTTGGACTGTGAAGAAGGCTGAGCACAGAAGAATTGATGCTTTTGAACTGTGGTGTTGGAGAAGACTCTTGAGAGTCCCTTGGACTGCAAGGAGATCCAACCAGTCCATTCTGAAGGAGATCAGNTATGGATGTGAGAGTTGGACTGTGAAGAAGGCTGAGCGCAGAAGAATTGATGCTTTTGAACTGTAGTGTTGGAGAAGACTCTTGAGAGTCCCTTGGACTGCAAGGAGATCCAACCAGTCCATTCTGAAGGAGATCAACCCTGGGATTTCTTTGGAAGGAATGATGCTAAAACTGAAGCTCCAGTACTTTGGCCACCTTATGCAAAGAGTTGACTCATTGGAAAAGACCCTGATGCTGGGAGGGATTGGGGGCAGGAGGAGGAAGGGACGACCGAGGATGAGATGGCTGGATGTCATCATGGACTCAATGGACGTGAGTCTGAGTGAACTCCAGGAGTTGGTGATGGACAGGGAGGCCTGCCGTGCTGTGACTCATGGGGTCACAAAGAGTCGGACACGACTGTGCGACTGAACTGAACTGATGCAGATGACACCACCCTTATGGCAGAAAGTGAAGAAGAACTAAAGAGCCTCTTGATGAAAGTGAAAGAGGAGAGTGAAAAAGTTGGCTTGAAGCTCAACATTCAGAAAACTAAGATCATGGCATCCAGTCTTATCACTTCATGGGAAATAGATGGGGAAACAGTGGAGACAGTACCTGATTTTATTTTTCTGGGCTCCAAAATCACTGCAGATGGTGATTGCAGCCATGAAATTAAGACACTTGCTCCTTGGAAGGAAAGTTATGACCAACCTAGACAGCATATTAAAAAGCAGAGACATTACTCTGCCAACAAAGATCCATCTAATCAAGGCTATGGTTTTTCCTGTGGTCATGTATGGATGTGAGAGTTGGACTATAAAGAAAGCTGAGCGCCAAAGAATTGATACTTTTGAACTGTGGTGTTGGAGAAGACTCTTGAGAGTCCCTTGGACTGCAAGGAGATCCAACCAGTCCATCCTAAAGGAGATTAGCCCTGGGTGTTCATTGGAGGGACTGATGTTGAAGCTGAAACTCCAATTCTTTGGCCACCTGATGCAGAGAGCTGACTCATTTGAAAAGACCCTGATGCTGGGAAAGATTGAGGGCAGGAGGAGAGGGGGACGACAGAGGATGAGGTGGTTAGATGGCATCACCGACACAATGGACATGAGTCTGGGTGGACTCCAGGAGCTGGTGATGGACAGCGAGGCCTGGCGTGCTGCAGTTCATGGGGTCAAAAAGAGTCAGACAAAACTGAGCGACTGAATTGAACTGAACTTACTTCTTCAATTCATATCTAGGTGTCTTTTATTTCTTTTCCCTTTCTTATTGTACTGGCTATTGTTTTCAATGCAAGGCTGAATAGGTGAGAGTGGACAACCTTGCCTTGTTTTTGACTTTAGGAGGAAGCACTCGTCTTTCATCATTAAATATGTCAGCTGTATGTTTTTTTGTAGATGCCCTTTGTCATATTGACAAAGTTCCCTTCTATTCAGTTTTCTGAATAGAAAAATTTCTATTAGGAAGGGATTCTGACCTCTGTTCAAAGCTTTTCCTAAATCAATTTATGTTTGTGATTTTTTTCCTTTTCAGTCTGCCAATTGAGTGATTTACATTGATTGATTTTCAACTTCATTTTCCTGGGATAAACACTGCTTGGTCATGATATATTGTCTTTTTTATTGTATTCAACTTGTTAAAATGTTAAGGATTTTTTGCATTTATATTCACAAGGGATATTGGTCTATGATTTTCTTTTCCTGTAATGTCTCTCTGATTTCTGCTTTCAGAATAATATTGGCCTCATAGAACTAGCTAGGAAGTATTTGCTCTTCTATTTTCTATGTAAGGAAATGGAGACTTGGCTTTTATTTGAAAGAATTCCCAAGTGAAGCTAGTGAAATCATCTGAATCTGAGGTTCTCTTTGTGGGAAAGTTTTTAACTAAAAATTTAATTTCTTTAAGAGATCCAGGACTATTCAGCTTACCTATTTCTTCTTGAGTAGACATTGGCAATTTGTGCCCTTGAAGATATTGGTCTTTAATCATCTCAGTTCCCTGGAGGCTTAGAGGGTAAAGCATCCGCCTGCAATGCGGGAGACCTGGGTTCAATCCCTGAGTCAGGAAGATCCCCTGGAGAAGGAAACAGCAACCCACTCTTGCCTGGAAAATCCCATGGATGGAGGATCCTGGGAGTCCATGGGGTCACAAAGAGTCAGACATGACTGAGTGAATTCACTTTCTTTTTTTTTTGTTCAAAATATTCCATTATCTCTTTAATAACTGTGATATCACCTCTCTCATTCCTGATATTGGTAATTTGTGTCCTATTCCTTAATTTCCTAAGCAGTCTGGCTAGAGGTTTATCAGTTTCTTTGATCTTTGAATTAAAAAACAGCTTTTGATTTTGTTGATTTTTCTCTTTTTTTTCCTATTTTCTATTTCATTGATTTCTACTCTAACTTTTATTATTTTCTGTCTTCTGATTACTTTGAGTTTGATTTGCTCTTCTTACTCTAGCTTCTCAAAATGGAAGCTGAGGTCACTGATTTGCTATCTTTCTTCTTAGCTCAGTTGGTAAAGAATCCGCTGTAATGCTAAGAATCCACCTGTAATGCAGGAGACCCTGGTTTGATTCCTGGGTTGGGAAGAGCTGCTAGAGAAGGGAAAGGCTGCCCATTCCAGTATTCTGGCCTGGAGAATTCCATGGACTCTATAGTCCATGGGTCACAAAGAGTTGGACACAACTGAGCAACTTCCACTTTCACTTCTTTCCTTATATAGATATTTACATAAATTTCCATCTAAGAACTTCTTGGGCAGCATCCCACAGTTTTTAATATGTGTATTTTCATTTTCATTCAGTTCAAAAATACTTGCTAACTTCTATTTTGATTTCTTCTTTGGTTCTTGGGTCATTTAGAAATGTGTTACTTATGTCCAGATACTTGAGGGTTTTCCAGAAAGCTATCTGCTATTTTTTTTTTTTTAATTTAAGTATGGTTGATTTACAGTGTTATGTTAACTTCTGATGTACAGCAAAGTGATTCAGTTATACATACACATATACTTTCTTTTTTATATTCTTTCCTACTATGGCTTATCACAGGATATTAAATAAAGTTCCCTGTGCTATACAATAGGACCTTGTTGTAAAATCTACCTGATTTCTAGTATAATTCTATTATGGCCAGAGAATCTTTTTTATAATATTTAAATTCTGTTAAATGTATTGAGACTTGTTTTACAGTTAGAATATACTGCATTTGATTTAATATACTGTTCCTTTAAATGAATATGTCTTCTGCTGTTCGTGGGTATGTGCTTCTATAAATATCAATTAGGTCAAGTTGATTGACAGTGTTGTTCTAGTCTTCTGTATCCTCACAGTTTCCTCCTCCCATGTTCTATTCATTATTGAATAAGATATTGTTTAACTTATAGGACATCCTTAACTTAGTCTACTTTCAGTTGATATCATTGTTGTTATTTAGTTGCTAAGTCATGTTTGACTCTTTTGTGATCCATGGACTGTATGTAGCCTGCCAGGCTCCTCTGTCCATGGGATTTCCCAGGCAAGAATTTTGCAGTGGGTTGCCCTTCCTTTTTCCGAGGATCTTCCTGACCCAGAGATTGAACCTTCATCTCCTGCATTGCAGGTGGATTCTTACTGCTGAGCCACCGGATATCATACCACTTGACAAATACAGTATGAGAATCTTTCTTCCATTTCTCCTACTGGTATTTGTACTGTTAACTTCATATATTTTGCATCTACATGTTTTTCTCTCCATAATATATTACTATTTTTTGCTTTAAACAAAAAATTATATTTTAAAGAGACTTAAATAAGAAATGAGATCTTTATATTGTCTCTGTGGTTATTATTCCCAGTGCTCTTCATTTTCATCTGATACCAATATTCTTCGGCTTGAAAGAATTCTTTAAACAATGTTCGTTCTCTAGGTCTGCTGGTGATAAATTCTTTCAGTTTCTGACTAATATCTGAATTTTTTATTTTGCCTTAATATTTAAAAGATATTAATATTTTCATTGGGAAATGATTTCTATATTGGTAGGTTGGTTTTTTTGTTCTTTAAACTTTTGAATATATTCCACTTTCTTCTCACTCTTATTGTTACCAACAAGAAATCTGCTGTCATTCTTATCTTTATTCCTTTTGTACATAATAAACATGCCTTTTCTGTGTACTCTTAAGATTTTTCTCTTTATCACTAATTTTAAGGAATTTGATCATGATTTTTCTTGGTTTCTTTTCTTAGTGTTTCTTATGCTTAAAATCTGTTGAACTTCTTGGATGTGTGGTTGTAGTTTTCACAAAATTTTGAAATTTTTTGTCCTATATTTTTAGAAGACGTCATTTTTTTCCCAATATTTTTCTATTCCCTGCTCTTCCCTTCAGAGACTCTGATTATTCTGAGATTAGGCCATCTGAAGCTTTTCACAACCAACAGCGTTCTGTTCATTTTTCTTCGATCCATATTTTTTCCTCTCTGGTTTTCACTATGAATAGTTTCTTTTGGTATCTCAGTTCACTAAAATTTTCTTCCACAATGTCTAATCTGCTATTAGACAAATTCAGCAATTTTTTCAAGTCATACATTGAAGTTTTATATCTAAAAATTTGACTTGAGTCTTTTTATATGTTCTGTGTCTTTATTAACATGTTCAACCTTTCCTCTAGCTACCTGAATATATGGAATACAATGATAACAACTGTGTTAATGACCTGTGTATTAATTCTATAATCTGTATCATTTCTAGGTCAGTTACAATTGACTGATTCTTCTCTTTATTAGAACCCTAGACTAAGTGAGCTGAAGCATCTCTGGCTCCATGTCCCATGGTTTGCACTTGTTATTATTGCAACTTCATGCTTTGTGAGTTTCCAGTTTACAGCATTGATTCTGCCCCAGATAACTTGTTAGCTACTCCATGTAAGGCACCACATCAGCCTGGGACTTGCTCTGGGTTTGTTTGCTCCTCCTTGGGAACTATGTGTTTAGGACTCTACCCACACTGGCCAGTTTGTGTGATAGCAAGCTACTGTCCCTCTCTTCCTTCTGCTTGAGTGTTTCAATTAATGTACCCTACTCATTCTCTGAGGTATCTACTACCACACTTGGTACTCACTGGCAATTGTATGATTGGATTTTGACCTACAGACTATATAGTTTTGTGGCTAAGAGTGAGTTATAGATTACAGTTGCTTGACTTTGCATTCCTCCCCAATCACTTAGATATGACCTTGAATAAGTGATTAAACTCTGTATTTCAATCTCCCACCTGTAAGGACAGTAATGCTACCTACCTTCTCAAGTGTTGTTAAGTTTAAATGTAAAAATATAGTATAAATGAATTAAAATAGTGTCTGGCTCAGAATTGTTGTTGTTGTTAAAGTAAGTGTTACAGCTAGGATTTATACCTCGAAATCTGACTCTGTAGATCATGTTCTTAAACCACTATGTAATATTCTAATACCTGTTAGACAGTATGCTTTGCATGTTAGAGAAAATTTCCCTTCTGTATTTGTGGCTGAGCCAAACTTTCTCTGGTGCCTAAATGCCCTAGTTCTGGCTTTAGCCCTAAGCACATCCTAATTGTCTATCCAGCCAGAGTAGTTGGCTAATAGCTTCTAAGTCTTGAAATACAATAGGACTTGTTTTTATCAACAGTAGGTAAAATCAAAAGACAAATGAAATAGAAAACAGATTTAGGAAACAATATTTCCAAGTGGTTGGAGATAAATCACTTTCTTCCTTATTGCTAATTTTTCCTTCTAAATCTATTTTTAATTTTATCCTCCAAGTCAGAAAAAACAAACAAGAATGACACTTTTGGAGCCTTACTAGCCAGAATTTTTTTGCCTCCTTGATTTTTCCTTCATTGTTCAATATTTCATATTTAGAAGATGGATAAAAGGTTAGGAATACACATAACACATTAAATTCTTAAATTAATAACCAAAATGGATACAAAGAAATGAGTTCCAATAATTACAGAGTAAAGCAGCAGCTTGTCTACAACAGATGTATTCTGAAGGCAACTTTTCAGTTTTAAAAAATATCTAAGACACACTCTAATTAAGTGGCATATGTTTTCAAGCTTATTTTAGAAAAATTAATATTGATATTTTGAACACAAATTTAAAACATAATGAATATTCCATCTAAGCCAGGAAGCATGATCATTTGACTGCTCAGGAATCTTGAAATTAACATTTCTGTTTTTCAGGTACATAGCTCATAAACATTACCTTTTCTGCAGGATTAATTTGTATCCTTGTAGTGATGTTCCATCAGTAGCCTTGACTCTGATTGGATGACCAATAGCTAGACAGCTTTGAGTTATTGCTTGGCTCAGGATCATTCCAGTCTTCCAATGAATAGTGAGGGGGGAGAAAGGTCTAAATAAGTTAAAAGAACCAGAAAATTCAACAATGTGTCACAAATAGTGAGGTCATTATGCCTGGATAAGCTCGGATATTAACCGTTGCCGAAAGTGAAACACTACCCACAACTTAGCAGTCAGTGAGCCCTGCTCGGAATCAGTTATCTTCTGTTGGACAAGGGTGGCATTTTACAGTTCATCGCAAAATAAAACAGACCTTGATATCTTCATTTGTCCTTTTTTTCTGTGCATATTTCACAGTGTAGGATTTGAGGTCCATTACGTGTCACTTGTTATAGTTATAACTATATAGCTTACTAGAAATATGTATGCACAGAAAAAAATAAATAAATAAAGGCAGTGAACTGAAAAGATTGAAACAAATCCTTAACCTCTGGTACCAATTTAAAGTTTTATTCTGGGTCTAAGTACCATGGGTTAAACATTTTAAGGTGGTTTATGAACTACTTTCATTTTAAATGTTACAATTCTCTGATACGGAAGTTGATTGAGAATACTGCTTGAATGAGCATTTAACAATTTTCTTACTTAGTAAATCGACACAACATTTTAAATAAGTGACAATCACTGAGGAATTTATTTACACATATTGAGGATTTATGGCATGGAAACTTCTCTGTTTTAGCAGGTAAACTAATTTATTTTGGGGAAAAAAAAGGATAGAACTCTAAATCTTAGAAGATTTTCAAAATTGTTTTCCTTTTAACATGTGACTTTTATTTCTCATGGTTTTGTTGTGTGAGAAAAAACTACACAATAACTTAGGGGAAAAAGTATTTTTGTAAATTTTTGTTCTAATTAGCACTGAATGGAATCCTCATTTGAACATGTTTGTCTATAGAGAAAGGGAACTCCTTGGGGTGAGGAAAAAGAATCACTACTTATTAAGCACTTTCTTTATACCAGATAGTATGCTTCAACTTCAAACATATTTTCTAAATCACCATAGCCACTATGCAAGACAAATGGGACTAACTTCATTTTATACATAAGAAAATTGTGGTTCAGTGCAGCTAAGTAACTTTCTCAAGATCACAGAAATAATTCTAATTCTGACCTAACTCCAAAACTCATACTCTTTGAAGCAAGCATTTAAATTCTTTCAGGAAAAATTTTAGATAAGTACAAGATTTTTGATATCATAAAGTTCTAGAAACAGATGCCACAGAATTAGAGAATATGAGATATGGAAAAATAATCTTCCATATCAACTGGTCCAACTCTGTTACCAGAAGACTAAGGCCCAGATATGGTATGTGACTTACTTAGGTCACACTGGCATTCAGTGGTCATGCTAAAACTAAAATATTTCCATCAATGCTCATACATCAGTCAAATATAGAGAAGTGTTTTATATTGAAATGCAGTAAAATGGCATAAGTTTTGGTTAGACAGACCAAGAATCTTTCCTCTGTCACCTACTAGCCTCAGTTTTTCAGCTGTATAATGAAAATTTGCATAATTTGTATGAGATTAAATGAGATAATAAATGTGTATACAATGTTTAACATATTTTTAACAAAATGGCAATATTATTTCTAAATCAGAAGTAAAATACAACATATTAACAAAAAGGACTAGTAGTTACGAGAGTCTCCAGGTTGGAAGCAGATTTAAGAAATATCTAATCTCATTCTGCCTTTGTCAATGAAGTGGATAATATTTTTTAGTATCTTTGTATCTCAATTACTCTAATTTTTGGTTTTAGCTCTCTGAAAAGCAAAATTAATAGTTAAGAGTAATTCAAAATTTCATTTGACAAAATAATTTCAATCTCTCCTAACCCCCTAAACTAAGTAGCAACATACTGGCCGGAGTGACTCTGCACTCACTGAAATTGAAGTTGTTCAGTCATGTCTGACTCTTTGCAACTCCATGGACTGTAGCCCACAAGGCTCCTCAGTCCATGGAATTTTCCAGGCAAAAGTACTGGAGTGGGTTGCCATTTCCTTCTCCATGGAAGTGCTAGGAAGAAGCAAAAATAGTCTACAGGGAGGAGACAAAGGGAGGCAGGAGAAGGGTAGAAACAAGTTGCATCATCTCTTTCCAGTCATAAATATTTGGTGGCAATCATAAAATGTATTTCAATAGTAAAAGGGAAGGGGAGAGCAATTATATATTATCAACTTAAATCTGATTCAATAATATAAGAATAAAGTTAAAAAAAATAATGGCAAGACATAGGTTTTGTGTTAAGCATTGTTCACATTTTATACTCAGGGATTTCTTTTAAAACTAAAACTAAAGCTGGAGTATGGTCTTACTCTATCACTATATCGTACTGATTCACAGGCTCTGTGAACCTCAACAATAAAGACTAAGGAGTGGAAGCAAATGATATTCAGACAAATCTCATGAAAATGGTGAGGCTGAGGACTATAGCAAAGCTCTATGCTAGTTTAAATAGCATTCTGGAGTACTAACTAATCAGCCCATCTAAAAGTGAGTTGAATGTTCATGTCAGCGTCCTTTGCCCTAGACAAACTAAGAGGAGATCACAGATTCACAACAGTCAACAACTGCAGTGCTTTCAGTTGCAAGCTTATATGAGGGAGAGTGTCAGGAAATGGAGCAGCAAAGTGAGCCAGTGAGCCCAGGAAGTGACTCAGAGAGAGCAGACATTCATGGATACCTTTGTGATCAGCCACAAGGTCGATGGCACTATCTGGCTCCCACTGCTCTCTTTACTGCCTGAGAAACTCTGCTTTATGATGGAAACAGAGGCATGAAGGACAATATTGGGGTCCACCTATACCATGAAAAGAAACAAGTTTTTAACTTACAGTCTGAAAGTCAAACTTCCTCAGCATAATTACCCAAATAGATTAATCTTGAACATGTTTCTCATTGAGGTCTCTTTTGAAACAGTAGTGCCCAATCCCACTTACTCAATTAAATTAATATTTGTTGAACACCAGCTCTGATACAGAAGGCCCTAGACTGTGTGATATGGAATATTATCAAGCATTTTCCTGCCTTAAATAAATTTACATGCCTAGAGGCAGTAACATACACACATGGGCACACATGCACACACATGCACAATTTCATGTTAAGCTCCATTTGGATGATTAAATACTGCTATAGGATGCAAAGAATGGTAGTCTCATTTCTACAGGAGCAACACAAAGTGAAACATCTTGAAAGAGGTAACATCTGGGCCAGGTCTCGAAGGACGGAAGCAGTTTGACAAGAATAATGAAGGAAAAAAAAGGCATTCCAAACAAAAGCAATTAGTATAATCAATATATTTTAGGATTTAATGAAGACTCAAAAGTTAAATTTGGCCAAACTTAGAAGGGGTCAAGTGTATGCTATGGAACTGGGTGTCAGTGGGGTTTTCTAGGAGGAGTGACTGTATAATAGAAGATTTTACAAAGGTTGATCTGGCAAATGCCAACATAATGGATTGCAATAAGGAGAGATCAAAGGCAGGGAGAACAGTTGAGAGTTTGTACAACTTCATAAGAATTAAGGGATAGGAGCAGCACTAGTGATAAAGAACCCGCCTGCCAATCCAGGAGATGTAAGAGATATGGATTAGATCCCTGGCTTGGGAAGATCCCTGTGGAAGGATATGGCAACCCACTCTGGTATTTTTGCCTAGAGAACGCATGGACTTGGAAGCCTGGTGGGCTACAGTCCATGGTGTCAAAAAGAGACAAACATGATGGAAGCGATTTGTGTGTTGAGGTTTCAGTGATTGTTGCCAAAATGGATGGGAAGGAGTCAACTGGGGAGATACTGCCTCTGTGTCCCATGTGTTTATAAGATGACAAACACCAGAAGTATTGTGCACCTTCTAACATTTCTCACTTAGACCTGATTATCAGTTTAAATGAACAGTCATTCATGTCATCTGTCAGAATTCTACTTCTTCATATCTGTTGCTGCTGTTGTTCAGTCACTCAGTCCTGTTCGTCTTTGTGCGACCCCACAGACTGCAACACGCCAGGTTTTCCTGTCTTTTACCATCTCCTGGAGCTTGCTCAAACTCATGTCCATTGAGTCACTGATGCCATGCAACCATCTTGTCCTCTGTCGTCCCCTTCTCCTCCTGCCTTCAATCTTTCCCAGCATCAGGGTCTTTTCCAATGAGTCAGTTCATCACATCAGGTGGCCAAAGTACTGGAGCTTCAGCTTCAGCCTTAGCCAATTCAATGAATATTCAGGACTGATTTTCTTTAGGATTGACTGGTCTGATCTCCTTGCAGTCCAAAAAACTCAGGAGTCTTCTCCAACACCACAGTTCATAAGCATTAATTCTTTGGTGCTCAGTCTTCTTTATGGTCCAACTCTCACATCCATACATGACTACTGGAAAAACCATAGCTTGATTATATGGACATTTGTCAGCAAAGTAATGTCTCTGCTTTTTACTATGCTGTCTAGGTTAGTCATAGCTCTTCTTCCAAGGAGCAAGCATCTTTTAATTTCATGGCTGCAGTCACCATCTGCAGTGATTTTGGAGCCCAAGAAAATAAAGTTTGTTTCCCCATCTATTTGCCAAAAAGTAATGGGACCAGAGGCCATGATCTTAGTTTCTTGAATGTTGAGTTTTGAATCAGCTTTTTTCATTCTCTTCTTTCACTTTCAGTTAGAGGCTCTTTATTTCCTCTTTCAGTTCAGTTCAGTACAGTCGCTCAGTCGTGTCTAACTCTTTGCGACCCCATGAATCGCAGCACTCCAGGCCTCCCTGTCCATCACCAAATCCCGGATTTCACTCAGACTCACATCCATCGAGTCCGTGATGCCATCCAGCCATCTCATCCTCGGTCGTCCCTTCCTCCTCCTGCCCCCAATCCCTCCCAGCATCAGGGTCTTTTCCAATGAGTCAACTCTTCACATGAGGTGGCCAAAGTACTGGAGCTTCAGCTTTAGCATCATTCCTTCCAAAGAAATCCCAGGGTTGATCTCCTTCAGAATGGACTGGTTGGATCTCCTTGCAGTCCAAGGGACTCTCAAGAGTCTTCTCCAACACTACAG
>SJXQ01003515.1:25885-43093 GCA_006408695.1 Aepyceros melampus
GCCCAATTGGGATTCAAATGGTTTCTTCTATCACAGCTTCTCTGGGGCTTATTCCTTCCCTCCAAGACCCCTCCCCTTTCCCTGAATCCTTTCCATAGCTCCTCTTCCTCACCATGTGACATCCTCAAAGATGCATTGTTTCAACACTGAACCTGACTTTTCTCTCCTGTGGAGTGATCCTGGGTGATGCTGGGAGAGAGGAAGCATTTCTGCACCCCCTGCCCCCCAGAACCCCTTACACACACACACACACACACACACATCCACCCCAGGGAGCTATCCTGCACCCCCGCCCACATCTATCTCCCAGGCTGTGCCACTGCATTTCTGGAGCCAGATAAATGCAGAAAAGTAAGACACAGCTGCAGGTCTGGCCACCCCAAGAGAAATGAGAAAGTGTGGAAGGAAACAAGGAAAGGCACTGACTTGGGAGAGGTCCAGTGCTGTGTTATTTGCAGCCTGATGGACACAGCGCAGCTCAGGGACTCGACAACGGTGGTGGCAGCTCAGCGGAAATGGCTGACAAAGCCAACACCCATTGCCAGAGCTGCAGCTCTGCCAGGGGCCCAGCGAGTGAGTCCCACCTCTGAACACCCCTTGAACGGACAGTGAATGTGCCCAAACCTGCACCCCCAAAATGCGCTTAAATGACTGTAGTGCCCCNTGTACACTCGTGGCTGATTCATGTCGATGGGTAGCAAAACGAATACAGTATTGTAAAGCAAAACAAACTAAAAAATAAAAATTAATTAAAGAAAAAAAATGAAGAAAAAGGCAAAAAAAATTTTTCTGTACTAAATCAACAGTAAATGTCACACATTTTCAGTGAATAAAATTTTGCCATCAAATACCAGTTGTGATTATTTAGAGGAGTTTTACTCTTTATGGTAATATTATATGCCTTTCAGAGGAAAATCTACATTACTTTATTGGTGGAAATTACAGACCTTTCCCGTTTTAAAAATTGTGGAACCAGCAAAACATCTGAGAAAGAGAAAAGCTAAATAAAAATGCAATATAAAGTTATTTTGTGATGTGATGTCTTCTTAGATGACTTATATGTTGTTAGTTAACATTGTAGACATCCCCTTTAAGATATTTTCATCCTTGTAAAACGTAAAACCTGGAAATCATCATTCATTGCATTCATTTTACTGGAAATTTCTTACTTTTTATAAGATTTGCTATGGATGGTAATAAACTTGATTGGTGAACTAATTTAATCTTCTAAAATGAGGATTCTTGAATTCAAAGAACAACTGTGTTGTCCCCATAGCACTAGAACATCCCCAGTTTTGTGTAATCCACAGTGACATTTGCAGTTGGACTCATTCCTAGGGGATTAATCAGCTTTTGAACAGCCAATGCTCATGCCAGATGCAGACTGGCAGGAAGCTGATGAGGCAGCACAATGAATGATCTACCATAAAGGCCATGGGCAAGAGGTGGCCATTAGTCTAGAGCTCAGTAATGCACTCTTCAAGTACATTACTCACCAATCCATCAGGCAACCTACTATAGGACCGAGAGATTCCAGCGCTTTTAAATCTGTAATGCAATGGCTGCCAGCCTGCTCTACATGCCCTAGGTTACAAGGGCACAGTAGTGTAGGAGGAAGGCAATTCATTTGGTGTCATAGCCAGTATTTTTTCTATTCTTTCTTCTGTGTGTACTTAAGAAATAGGCTTTCCATTATCCACAGATTAAAGTGGAGAGAATGCTCTGGTGTCTCTATTAGCATTAACTACTGACAGATACTTTCCCAGTGCCTAATCGGCAGAATTTTCATTAGCTAAAATGAGAAAAACCTGTATAGGAAAATATATGTTATTTTTCATGCAAAATTACAGCTACTTGAATTTTCTACTAAAATAGACTATCAAAACAAATACAACTTGGTAAATAAAAGTCACAGACATATAAATATGACAAAACTTAGCTGTAAATCAAAAGTAGCATAAAAAAAATTCAGGCATCATTTACCATTTTTAAAGTCTCTCTATGCATATGCTATAATTATAATTGCAAATGAAAATTCAGGCAAAAAAAAAGTGATGTTTACTAATGATAAAATTTCCTAATGATAAATTTGTAGCTAATAAAAATATGCAATTAAACAAACTACAGTTAAAGACAGAGGTCATTGGTTTAACTTAATTATAGTAGCATTATTTATCCTGATAGTACAACTTCCTACTTCTTTAGTGTTTCAATTTTTTTTTCTTTCATGATGATAGTAGATGTGATTTAATTTTTGAATGCTCTTGCTTAGTAATGTGAAAGGTTGGCAAATCTATGTTCCCACTTTTTAAAAATATTTATTTATTTTGGCTGCATTGAGTCTTACTTGCAGCATACAGGATCTTTGTGGTGGTGCGTGGGCTGTCTAGTTGTGGTGTGCAGGCTTAATTGCCCCATAGCATGTGGGATCTTAGTTTTCTGACCAGGGATCAAACCTGCATCTCCTGCTTTGGAAGGTGGATTCTCAACCACTGGACCATTAGGGAGGTTCTGATGTTCTCACTTTTTAAAGTAGCTTGTAAGATCTGAGGGTGTGAGAAGCACAGATCCAGAGCATTCTGTGAGTGTAGCAGGGGAAATGGAGAGGTGTTGTCTCAGTAGCTGTTGTGTCCTGCTAATGACCACCTGTGGGGTAAACATGGTGCTAATCTGATGGGAAAGGAGGGAATTAGGAATTAAGAATTCTTGGTTGAGAAAGACACTGTTAAGAGAAGGTTTAAACATTGAATACGGTTGGTTAGAATCCCATTTAGGGGTTCACTACAACCCAAAAGTCTTATTCTTGTACGTTTCCTTGGCATAGGCTTGGCAGATACGCAGATGAGAGAATGAGGGCAGTTTTAGCAGTTGTTTATGGCCAGTATCTCTTCTGATTGGCTGATGTCCGTGCAATAGATGTCAATGATTAAGATTTTTTTTTTGGAGATTTTTTTTAAATTAAAAAAATTTTTTTTAAAATCTTACTTTATTTTACTTTACAATACTGTATTGTTTTTTTTTTAATATAGCCCCTGGTGTGTTGACATTCACTTAACTCAGCAGTCATTTTTTGAGCATACGTCTAGGCCTGATAGGCTGAAGTCCATGGGGTCGCTAAGAGTCGGACACAACTGAGCGACTTCACTTTCACTTTTCACTTTCATGCATTGGAGAAGGAAATGGCAACCCACTCCAGTGTTCTTGCCTGGAGAATCCCAGGGATAGGGGAGCCTGGTGGGCTGCCGTCTATGGGGTCGCATAGAGTCGGACATGACTGAAGTGACTTAGCAGCAGCAGCTAGGCACTAAATTAAAGAAAGAAAAGTACACATAGTTTCTAGCCCTGAATCTCGTGGAATATACATATACAGAATACATTTAGGTTGAACCATATGATTTTGCTGACATTCAACCTTGACCTATAAAAATGATGATTTGATATGGTTCAGCATAATACAGTTAAGTGTTGCTATAAAAGTATGCAAAAAATGCTATGATAGCACCCATGAGTGACCAAGCCTATGGGGAGGATGAGTTCACTGGAGATTTTTTTTAATGGAGATAATATTTGAGTGGTATTAAAAATATAAGCAAGAAATATTCACTTAACAAAGGAAAGCATCTATGAGGGAAATAGAACAGAATAAGAAAAGGGATAGAGAAATGTGAAGCATTTATGACTTAGGTTTAAAAAGTTGGTGTTTTTCCACAGTGCTTATCTGTAACAAGATTGGCATTTTTTTCCCCCTATGTTTTCAATCCATTATATCTTGAGTGGATTTTGGATACTTTTTCAATTCGCCAAGTACTAGGAAGGCTATAATAGGTATCAATATAGCAGTACCTTCCCCCATGAGCATTCATTTTATGATGATAAGATGATAAGAAGAAAGCAAATGAATGTACCAAGGAGTATAAGAAGTAATGGTTGATGTTATGAGTATTACAGACAGCCTGGCTGTGTATTCCAGCTCCATTACTTACTCTTAGTGGGCCATGGATAAGTTATTTAACCTCTCTTTGCCTCATTTTCCTCATTTTTATTATATATATAATAATATTATCTTCTACCTTCCATGATAGAACATGTCTATTTCCTTTGTTAGAAAACAGAAGTGGGCGGTGGTGGGGGGCAGTCCTAAGACGGGGGAGGAGTAGGACAGGGAGACCACGTTCTTTCCCAGAAATTCATCAAAAGAACATTTGAACGCTGAGTAAATTCCACAAAACAACGTCTGAATGCTGACAGAGGACATAAGGCACCCAGAAAAGCAACCCATTGTCTTCAAAAGGAGGTAGGAAAAAATATAAAAGATAAAAAGAGAGACAAAAGAGGTAAGGACAGAGATCCATCCACAGAAGGGAGTCTTAAAAAAGAGAGAAGTTTCCAAACACCAGGAAACACTCTCACTGGCTTGTCTGTGGCAAGCCTTGGAACCTCAGAGGGCCACATAACCGGGAGGAAAAATAAATAAATAATTAAAACCCACAGATTACATGCCCAATGGTAATTCCCAGCGGAGAAGCAGCACAGACGCCTGCATCCGCCACTAGCAAGCAGAAGCTGGGCAGGGAGGCGCGGGCTGCATTGCTTAGAGTAAGGACCGGGCCTGAATGCCCCAAGGGCAATCTGAGGGAACTAACTTGAGATAGCAAACCAGACCGTGGGGTAGCTACCCCAACGAAAAGCCCTAAATTAAGACACCACCAGGCTCACGCACGGACCAAAGGACTGAGCACAGCTAGCCAGCTACAGACTGGCCCATCTCCCGCCGAGACGGGAAGGTGAGGGCACCCAGAGCCGGAAGGGGGCAATTGTGGCCACAGAGAGGCATCATCTACCAAACTACAAGCAGGCTTCTTTGCTAACCAAGATTTCTTGGGATTCTGGATGGTTGACATTCACCTGAGAAGATATGCCAGTTGTACACCCAGAAAACTGAGCAGCAGGGATGGGGAGGCGATAAGTTGCAGCAACTGTGCTCGCCAAACACCTGGTCACTTGAGCGGCTCGGACCTGGGAAGGGCACAAAATGCAGACCCAACTGAGTCTGCACCTCTGAGGACTACCCAAGTGCCTGAACCTGAGCGGCTTAGACCTGGGAGGTGCATGCAGCCCAGGGCTGGCCTCAGACAGTTCTCAGCAGAGCAACCTAGAGCCTAAGCAGGGTAGACAGGGAAAGCACACACACTGTGAGCGGGGGCAAGCCGAGGGTGGCTGAGACACTGCAAGCACACACCAGTGTTACTTGTTTGCAGCGTTCCTCCCTCCCCACAGCACAACTGAACAAGTGAGCCTAAAAAAGTGTCCACCACCGCCCCCTTGGGTCAGGGTGGAAATTAGACACTGAAGAGGCCAGCAAACAGAATAAGCTCAAACTGAGGGGACCACTCTGGAAGTGACAGGTGCAATAGATTAAAACCCTGCAGTTAGTACCAATTATATATGAAGGGGCCTATAGATCTTGAGAAGTATAAGCCGGATCAAGGAACTATCTGAAAATGAACTGACCCCACACTGACCACAACAACACCAGAGAAAGTCCTAGATATTTTTTACTATTATCATTCTTTAAATTAAAAAATAAAAAAAAATTTAAGTCCTCTATTACTCCTTTAATTTTCATTTTTATAACCAACTATTACTTTGAAAAAAAAAGACCCTATTTTTTAAAGCAAACTTCATATATATATTTTATAATTTTTGTGACCTTGTTTTTTTCCTTTAATATTGTATTTTTGAGAATCCAACCTTTATTCCAGATTTTTAACCTTTGCTTTTTGGTATTTGTTATCATTTTGTACCTTTAAGAACCCAATCTTCAGTACTCATTTTCACTTGGGAGTGAGATTACTGGCTTGACTGCTCTCTCCCCCTTTGGACTCTCCTTTTTCTCCACCAGATCGCCTCTATCTCCTCCCTCCCCCTTCTCTTCTCTACTCAACTCTGTGAATCTCTTTGTGTGTTCTGGACTGTGGAGAACACTTAGGGAACTGATTACTGGCTGGATCTGTCTCTCTCCTTTTGATTCCCCCCTTTATCCTCCTGGCCACCTCTGTCTCCTTCCTCCCTCTTCTCTTCTTTGTGTAAATCCGTGAACATCTCTGAGCAGTCCAGACTGTGGAGAGCACACAGGGAAGTGATTACTGGCTAGCTGGCTCTCTCCTCTTTTGATTCCCCTTCTTCTCCTCCTGGTCACCTCTATCACCCTCCTCCCTCTTCTCTTCTCCAGGTAACTCTGTGAACCTCTCTCAGTGTCCCTCACTGTGGAGAAATTTTTCATCTGTAACCTAGATGTTTTATCATTGGTGCTATATAGTTGGAGAAATCTTGATGCTATTATAAGAATAAGACTGAAAACCAGAGGCAGGAGGCTTAAGTCCAAATCTTGAGAACACCAGAGAACTCCTGACTCCAGGGAACATTAATCGGTAGGAGCTCATCAAACACCCCCATACCTACACTGAGACCAAGCACCTCTCAAGGGCCAACAAGTTCCAGAGCAAGACATACCACACAAATTCTCTACCAACACAGGAACATAGCCCTGAGCTTCAATATACAGGCTGCCCAAAGTCACTTCAAACCCACTGACATCTCATAACTCATTACTGGATATGTCATTGCACTCCAGAGAGAAGAAATCCAGCTCCACCCACCAGAACACCGACACAAGCTTCCCTAACCAGGAAACCTTGACAAGCCACCTGTCCAACCCCACCCACAGTGAGAAACTCCACAATAAAAAGAACTCCACAAACTGCCAGAATACAGAAAGGCCACCCCAAACACAGCAATATAAACAAGATGAAGAGGCAGAGAAATACCCAGCAGGTAAAGGAACAGGATAAATGCCCACCAAACCAAACAAAAGAGGAAGAGATAGGGAAGTTACCTGATAAATAATTCCAAATAATGATAGTGAAAATGATCCAAAATCTTGAAAACAAAATGGAGTGTCAGATAAATAGCCTGGAGACAAGGATTGCCAAGATGCAAGAAAGGTTAAACAAGGACCTAGAAGAAATAAAAAAGAGTCAATATATAATGAATAAATGAGATCAAAAACACTCTGGAGGGAACCAACAGTAGAATAACGGAGGTAGAAGATAGGATAAGTGACCTAGAAGATAAAATGGTAGAAAACAATGAAACAGAGAGGAAAAAAGAAAAATGAATTAAAAGAAATGAGGACAATCTCAGAGACTTCTGGGACAATGTTAAACACCCCAACATTCAAATCATATGGGTCCCAGAAGAAGAAGACAAAAAGAAAGACCATGAGAAAATACTTGAGATAATAGTTGAAAACTTCCCTAAAATGGGGAAGGAAATAATCACCCAAGTCCAAGAAACCCAGAGAGTCACAAACAGGATAAACCCAAGGTGAAACACCTGAAGACACATATTAATCAAATTAACAAAGATCAAACACAAAGAACAAATATTAAAAGCAGCAAGGGAAAAACAACAAATAACACACAAGGGGATTCCCATAAGAATAACTGCAGATCTTTCAATAGAAACTCTTCAGGCCAGGAGGGAATGGCAAGACATACTTAGAGTGATGAAAGAAAATAACCTACAGCCCAGATTACTGTACCCAGCAAGGATCTCATTCAAATATGAAGGAGAAATCAAAAGCTTTACAGACAAGCAAAAGCTGAGAGAATTCAGCACCACCAAACCAGCTCTCCAACAATTGCTAAAGGATTTTTTCTAGACAGGAAACACAAAAATGGCAAATAAACCTGAACCCAAAACAATAAAGTAAATGGCAACGGGATCAGACTTATCAATAATTACCTTAAATGTAAATGGGTTGAATGCCCCAACTAAAAGGCAAAGACTGGCTGAATGGATACAAAAACAAAACCCCTATATATGCTGCCTACAAGAGACCCACCTCAAAACAAGGGACACATACAGACTAAAAGTGAAGGGATGGAAACAGATATTCCATGCAAATAGAGACCAAAAGAAAGCAGGAGTGGCAATACTCATATCCGATAAAATAGACTTTAAAACAAAGGCTGTGAAAAGAGACAAAGAAGGCCACTACATAATGATTAAAGGATCAATCCAAGAAGAAGATATAACAATTATAAATATATATGCACCCAACATAGGAGCACCGCAATATGTAAGACAAATACTAACAACTATGAAAGGGGAAATTAACAATAACACAATAATAGTGGGAGACTTTAATACCCCACTCACATATATGGACAGATCAACTAAACAGAAAATTAACAAAGAAACACAAACTTTAAATGATACAATAGACCAATTAGACCTAATTGATATCTATAGAACATTTCACCCCAAAACAATGAATTTCACCTTTTTCTCAAGTGCTCACGGAACCTTCTCCAAGATAGATCACATTCTGGGCCATAAAGCTAACCTTGATAAATTCAAGAAAATTGAAGTCATTCCAAGCATCTTTTCGGACCATAATGCATTAAGATTAGATCTCAAATACAGGAGAAACACTATTAAAAATTCCAACATATGGAGGCTGAACAACACACTTCTGAATAATCAACAAATCACAGAAGAAATCAAAAAAGAAATCAAAATATGCATAGAAACGAATGATAATGAAAACACAACAACTCAAAATCTGTGGGACACTATAAAAGCAGTGCTAAGAGGAAAGTTCATAGCAATACAGGCACACCTCAAGAAACAAGAAAAAAGCCAAATAAATAACTTAACTCTACACCTAAAGCAACTAGAAAAGGAAGAAATGGAGAACCCCAGAGCTAGTAGAAGGAAAGAAATCATAAAAATTAGGGCAGAAATAAATGCAAAAGAAACAAAAGAGACCATAGCAAAAATCAATAAAGCCAAAAGCTGGTTCTTTGAAAGGATAAATAAAATTGACAAACCATTAGCCAGACTCATCAAGAAACAAAGGGAGAAAAATCAAATCAATAAAATTAGAAATGAAAAGGGAGAGATCACAACAGACAACGCAGAAATACAAAGGATCATAAGAGACTACTATCAGCAATTATATGCCAATAAAATGGACAACGTGGAAGAAATGGACAAATTCTTAGAAAAGTACAACTTTCCAAAACTGAACCAGGAAGAAATAGAAATTCTCAACAGACCCATCACAAGCACGGAAATTGAAACTGTCATCAGAAACCTTCCAGCAAACAAAAGCCCAGGTCCAGACGGCTTCACAGCTGAATTCTACCAAAAATTTAGAGAAGAGATAACACTTATCCTACTCAAACTCTTCCAGAAAAGTGCAGAGGAAGGTAAACTTCCAAACTCATTCTATGTGGCCACCATCACCCTAATAGTAAAACCTGACAAAGATGCCACAAAAAAACAAAACTACAGGCCAATATCACTGATGAACATAGATACAAAAATCCTTAACAAAATTCTAGCAAACAGAATCCAACAAAACATTAAAAAGATCGTGCATCATGACCAAGTGGGCTTTATCTCAGGGATGCAAGTATTCTTCAATATCTGCAAAATAATCAATGTAATACACCACATTAACAAATTGAAACATAAAAGCCATATGATTATCTCAATAGATGCAGAGAAAGCCTTCAACAAAATTCAACATCCATTTATGATAAAAAAAAAACCCTCCAGAAAGCAGGAATAGAAGGAACATACCTCAACATAATAAAAGAATAATATATATGGCAAACCCACAGCAACCTCCTCAAAGGTGAAATGTTGAAATGGTTTCCCCTAAAGTAAGGAACAAGACAAAGGTGCCCACTATCACCACTACTATTCAACATAGTTTTGGAAGTTTTGGCCACAGGAAAACTATTTTGCTGCTCTTTTTCAGAGCAGAAAAAGAAATAAAAGGAATCCAAATTGGAAAAGAAGAAATAAAACTCTCACAAGATGACATGATCCTCTACATAGAAACCCCTAAAGACTACCAGAAAATTACTAGAGCCAATCAATGAATATAGTAAAGTTTCAGGATATAAAATCAACACACAGAAATCCCTTGCATTCCTATACACTAACAATGATAAAACAGAAAGAGAAATTAAGGAAACAATTCCATTCACCATTGCAAAGAAAAGAATAAAATACTTAGAAATATGTCTACCTAAAGAAACAAAAGACCTATATATAGAAAACTATAAAAAACTGGTGAAAGAAATCAAAGAGGACACTAGTAGATGGAAAAATATAAGTGCTCATGGATCGGAAGAATCAATATACTGAAAATGATTTGTATAGTTCTTCTGTGTATTCTTGCCACCTCTTCTTAATATCTTCTGCTTCTGTTAGGTCCATATCACTTCTGTTTTTTATCAAGCCCATCTTTGCATGAAATGTTCCCTTGGTGTCTCTAATTTTCATTAAGAGATCTCTAGTCTTTCCCATTCTGTTCTTTTCCTCTATTTCTTTGCATTGATCGCTGAGGGAGGCTTTCTTATCTCTCCTTGCTATTCTTTGGGACTCTGCCTTCAGATGCTTGTATCTTTCCTTTCCTCCTTTGCTTTTCACTTCTCTTCTTTTCATAGCTATTTATAAGGTCTCCTCAGACAGTCATTTTGCTTTTTTACATTTCTTTTCTATGGGAAAGGTTTTCATCCCTGTCTCCTGTACAATATTTATCAGGTCTAGTCCCTTAAATCTATTTCTCACTTCCACTGTATAATCATAAGGGATTTGATTTAGGTCATACCTGAATGGTCTAGTGGTTTTCCCTACTTTCTTCAATTTCAATCTGAATTTGGCAATAAGGAGGATATAGTTATTATCAAAATCCAGCTTTTGCGGTTTTAAAGTCAGACCTCTTCCTCAGGGAGAGTCTAAGATCATCAATTCTGTATGCTGCTGCTGCTGCTAAGTCACTTCAGTTGTGTCCAACTCTGTGCAACCACATAGACGGCAGCCCACCAGGCTCCCCCGTCTCTGGGATTCTCCAAGCAAGAATACTGGAGTGGGTTGCCATTTCCTTCTCCAATGCATGAAAGTGAAAAGTGAAAGTGAAGTTGCTCAGTCGTGTCTGACTCTGTGACCCTATGGACTTCAGCCTATAAGACTCCTCCATCCATGAGATTTTCTAGTACTCTTTCCATTACTCTACTGCTGATTGCGACCCCATGGACAGAGGAGCCTCGTAGGCTGCAGTCACCTGAAAATTTGTTACAAATGCAAATATCTGAACCCAGTTCCAGAGCTACTGACATAGAAATATAAACTCTAAGGATGTAGCCCAGAAATCAGTGTTGTAATGAACTTCCTGCATCATTACTTTGTGTGTTAAAATCTAAGAATCACTGATATGAGTATACCTATGTTTCTGTTTAGCAATCTTGTTTATTTTTATTCTTTGAGCTTTGGTTTTGATGAGGGGGGAGGTTTTTTTTGTTGTTATTGTTGTTGTTTTGCTGGAGGGTCAACTAAATTTTATGAACTTAAATAACTTACAGTATTTCCAAATACTATAAATTATGCTCTATTGAAATTTACATACATATTTTACTTTCTTAAAATCCACTTAATAGGAAATACCCATATCTACTTCAGTAGGAGAAATTTCAAACAAATATAAATCATGTGTTGAACAACTTCTCCTATAAGTCTCTGTAACTTCAGAGGATATAAGTGAATTTACCAAATTACTGTAAATTTAATTCACATTTTAATTCTTTCTGATGTAAAAATAAGCTGATCATCATATACTACAAAAGAAAAGTTATATGATTATAATTATTATTTGGTTAAATTTTTTCATAATTTAATCTTTATATTAGTGGGTTGCCATTTCCTTCTCCAATGCATGAAAGTGAAAAGTGAAAGTGAAGTCGCTCAATCGTGCCTGGCTCTTAGCAACCCCATGGACTGTAGCCCACCAGGCTCCTCCATCCATGGGATTTTCCAGGCAAGGGTACTGGAGGGGGTGCCATTGCCTTCTCCAATATCTTATTTGTGATTATATCTTATTTATGTTATCTATACATAATGGATTTTATAAAGGTGATTTCCATGACAACAGGTATGGGTTTCCAGCAAATTAACAGTTTTGAAAGTGTTCTGGCTTATTCCATTAACCCTAAGGGACTTTTACATTTACTTTTTCTTGGAAGGATTTAATTTGAAGAACAAAAGTAAAGATCAGATTAAACTAGAATAGATGGGTCTTTCTCTCTGGATATATAATACATACAGAGGCATGCTTACATCCTTGGCTACAAAATGAATAATTTAAAGCTAAACAAAATCAATTATTTCCATATATGGCTGATATTTACATGATACTGTCTTCCATCAGTAAAATATACTTATTTACATGTATTCCATTAGTAAGACTCTGATGCTGGGAGGGATTGGGGGCAGGAGGAGAAGGGGATGACAGAGGATGAGATGGCTGGATGGCATCACTGACTGGATGGACATGGGTTTGAGTAGATTCCAGGAGTTGGTGATGGACAGGGAGGCCTGGCGTGCTGCGATTCATGGGGTCACAAAGAGTTGGACATGACGGAATGACTGAATTGAACGGAAAGCAAGAAAATCATACAATTTAAATAATAAAATTAAAAGTAATTATTACCTAACAGAATATCAAATTACATTTTATATGACATTACTAACTAGGAATAAGATTGAGTGTTATATATTTTTTTAATATTCCTAGTAGGTAATGTCATATAAAATGTAATTTGATATTCTGTTAGGTAATAATTGCTTTTAATTTTATTCTTTAACAAATGCTTGTTCAGTTTTCCAATATGTGGCATTTATTAAGAAAGACACTGATAAGAAAGCAGTAAATAAGGACACGTTGACTCTGATCTCATGAAGACTAAAATCTAGATGAAGGATACCCCAGGCAAAACAGAGGAAAACACTGAACTCACCTCTTCCCCCAGACTCAGAAAAAGTTACAATTAATTACAGAGCAACTGTCTATGCAAATGACCAGAACACCAGCAAAAGAGATTTTCCACAACAGAAGATATTAAGAAGGGACCACAAAGAGACACGTAGGAGTGGCAGAGATTCAGTATCACGAGGATTGCCTCCTCAGGTAGGTGATCACAAAAGAAGAAATGTCAAAATCATAGCCACACTGGGTGCCCCAGCCCAGGGGTCCTGTACAGGAAAATAAGCTCCCATTACATCTAGCTGTGAAAACCAGAGGGGTTTATGTTTGGGAGAGGGGGAGGGCTACAGAAAATAAACTTTTCTCTTAAAGGGTACACACAAAATCTCATATGTTTGGAGTCTCAGCACAAAGGCAATAGTTCAAAAAAAAGTCTTGGTCAAACACACCTGCTAATCTTGAAGAACCTCTCAGAGAAGTAGGAAGCCAGTGGGCCTCACTCTGGAGATAGAAATGGTGGTGGCGGTTATTTCAAAGAGCTATTTCTACTGAAAAACACTGGTTCTATGAAGCACCATTCTAAAATCCTCCTGCTAGCCTATTAACACCTGAGAGCTGACCACACCCAAGAGCAGTCTGGCATCAGCCATATCTCCTACTGGGCATTGCAGATGGCTGTCTGGGAAACTGGTCCCAACCATCTTGGCCTTGAAGCAGCTCTGCACCCACCTAGGTAACAGAGGCAATTGCAGGGGAAGCTCACCCCAACCTCCCATGAGCCTACAGACACTTCACACTAAAACAAAAAGGAATCCAAACATATATTAGAGGTAGTCAACAAAACCTAAGGAAAAAGAACAAAAGAAGAAAGAAACAAAAAAGACCTTCAAAAACAACCTAAAGCATTTAACAAAATGCAATACATGTGTGTATATAATTGTTTTAAATGTAAACAGAGTTAAATGCTCTAATCAAAAGACACAGAGTGCCCGAATAGATAAAGAAGAAGACCCATACATACCTATAGGAAATTCACTAAAGATCTAAAGACACATTCAGAGAGTAAAGGATTAGAAAGATATTCCAGGCAAATGAAAATAATAAGATAACCTTGGTAGCTATATTTGTATCAGACAAAACAGATTTTAAAACAAAATCTACAATGAGACAAAAAAGAAAACATAACATAATGAAAAAGGGATAAACTTAATAGGAAAATATGACAATTATAAATATGTAAACACCCAGCACAGAAGAATCTAGATACATAAAGCAAATATTAACAAACACAAAGGGAAAATCTAACAGAAACACATTAACAGTTGAGGACTATAAGACCTACTCATATCAATGGATGGATCATCTAGAAGAAAACTGATAAGAAATTACTGGCAATAAATGCCACATTAGATCAACTGGACTGTAACCAAATATCTTAACATGTACCACACTGAAGAAGACAGATGGCATATAAGCATATGAAAAGATGCTCAAACTCTTGTTACCAGACGAGTGAAAATTTAAAAAACCACGTGATATTGAGCATCTTTTCATATGCTTATTTGCCATCTATCTTTTTGATGTGGTATCTGCTAAGATATTTGGCCAATTATTAATCGTTATTCTTTTTATACTGTAAACATTATTAACCAAGGGATTCTTGCAAACATATTAATGCCTGTGGTCAACAATTTGTTATGTAAGTGAATACTGAAACAACTCTGGTCAATAATGTTTGGGTGGGTAGCAAAAGATGTATTAATACATCTCTGGTCAATGAGTTAAGTTTTAAGTATTATTTATATATTTTTATAATATTTCTTTAACAGTTGTGTTTTGAAAATATTTTCTCCCAGTCTGTGGCTTGTCTTTTTGTTTTCTTAACATTGTCTTTTCCAGAGCTGAAGTGTTTATAATGAAATCAGCTAATCAGTTATTTCCTTTATGGATCATGTTTTTGGCATTCTATTTAAGAAGGTACCACCAAAACCAAGGTTCTAGGTTTCTCTTATGTTGTCTTACAGGACTTTTATAGTTTTATGTTATAAATAGGTCTGTGACCCATTCTGAGTTAATTTTTGTGAAGGCTGTAGCACCTGTATCTAGATTCCAGATTTTGCATGCAGATGTTCAGCTATTTCAGTACCATTTGTTGAAATATGTTGTCTTTGCCTCTTTATCAAAGATTATTTGATATTTATGGAGATCTATGTCTTGGTTCTCTCTTCTGTTTCATTAGTCTTTTTTTTCCTGATATTACAACACTGTCATGATTACTATTGTGACATAGTAATTCTTGAATTCAGGAGCATAAGTCCTCCAAATTTGTTGTTTTTCTTCAATATTGTATTGGCTATGCTGAGTCTCTTCCCACCTTATCAGAATGGCCAAAATCGAGAATACTAACTGCTAAAATGGTGGCAAGAATGTGGAGAAAGAAGAACGCTCATGCTTTGCTGGTGGGAATGCAAAATGGTACATCCTCTTTGAAAGATAACATGACATTTTTTGAGAAACTAAACATACGTTTACCATAGTATCCAGCAAGCATGCTCCTTAGTATTAACTCAAAGGCATTGGAAACTTGTGCCCACAGGAAAAAAAAAAAAACGTGATATTTAAAATATATACTGATACTTACAAAAGTTAATGTTCAGTTCAGTTCAGTCAGTTCAGTCGCTCAGTCATGCCTGACTCTTTGCAACCTCATGAATCACAGCACACCAGGCTTCCCTGTCCATCACCATCTCCCGGAGTTCACTCAGACTCACGTCCATCGAGTCAGTGATGCCATCCAGCCATCTCATCCTCGGTCGTCCCCTTCTCTTCCTGCCCCCAATCCCTACCAGCATCAAAGTCTTTTCCAATGAGTCAACTCTTCGCATGACATGGCCAAAGTACTGGAGCTTCAGCTTTAGCATCATTCCTTCCAAAGAAATCCCAGGCTGATCTCCTTCAGAATGGACTAGTTGGATCTCCTTGCAGTCCAAGGGACTCTCAAGAGTCTTCTCCAACACCACAGTTCAAAAGCATCAATTCTTTGGCGCTCAGTCTTCTTCATAGTCCAACTCTCACATCCATACATGACTACTGGAAAAGCCATAGCCTTGACTAGACGGACCTTAGTCGGCAAAGTAATGTTTCTGCATTTGAATATGCCGTCTAGGTTGGTCATAACTTTTTTACAAGGAGTAAGCGTCTTTTAATTTCATGGCTGCAGTCACCATCTGCAGTGATTTTGGAGCCCAAGAAAATAAAGTCTGACACTGTTTCCACTGTTTCTCCCTCTATTTTCCATGGAGTGATGAGAGCAGATGCCATGATCTTCGTTTGCTGAATGTTGACCTTTAGGCCAACTTTTTCATTCTCCTTTTTTACTTTCATCAAGAAGCTTTTTAGTTCCTGTTCCCTTTCTGCCATAAGGGTGGTGTCATCTGCACATCTGAGGTTATTGAGATTTCTCCCGGCAATCTTGATTCCAACTTGTGTTTCTTCCAGTCCAGCATTTCTCATGATGTACTCGGCATATAAGTTAAATAAGCAGGGTGACAATATACAGCCTTGACATAGCTTTTTAGTTCCTCTTCACTTTCTGCCATAAGGGTGGTGTCATCTGCATATCTGAGGTTATTGATATTTCTCCCTGCAATCTTGATTCCAGCTTGTGTTTCTTCCAGCCCAGTGTTTCTCATGATGTACTCTGCATATAAGTTAAATAAGCAGGGTGACAATATACAGCCTTGACATACTCCTTTTCCTATTTGGAACCAGTCTGTTGTTCCATGTCCAGTTCTAACTGTTGCTTCCTGACCTGCATATAGGTTTCTCAAGAGGCAGGTCAGGTGGTCTGGTATTCCCATCTCTTTCAGAATCTTCCACAGTTTATTGTGTTCCACACAGTTTATCTGATCCCTAGCATCCCCCTTTTTAAAAAAATTGCTACTTACATGAATGGATCTAGAGATTGTCATACTAGGTGAAGCCAGTCAGAGAAAAGCAAATATCCTAAGATATCACTTATATGTGGAATCTACAGAAACAGACTTACAGACTTGTAAACAAACTTCTGGTTGCCATGCGAGAAGGGGAAAGGGGAGGGATAAATTAGGAGGTTTGGTTGACATACACACACTGTATTATATATACAATAATCAACAACATGGGGTAGCACAGGGAACTCTGCTTAATACTCTGTAATAACCTCTATGGGAAAAGAATCTGAAAAAAACCAGATATATGTATACATATAAATGTACCACTGTGCGTACACCTGAAAGTGACACAACATTGTAAATCAGCTATATTACAACATAAAATAAAAATTTTTAAAATATAAGAAATGACTAAGAAAAACAGTTGCTGGTGGA
>SJXQ01003516.1:0-27253 GCA_006408695.1 Aepyceros melampus
CTCCTTCCAATTGGGAGTGGCTACTTAAAATGACTACATCAAAGAAGGATCTGAGGCCAAGTCCAAAGAGAAGTGAGAAGTATTTTCATGAATAATTAAGTGTGTCTGTCAGAAGGTCTAGAGTGTGGAAATGTTGACAATAAGTACCATATTTGTCAGCCCTACAGTAAACCCTTAAAAATCCAACTTTGTCAGTTTCAACAGTCACAGGCGACAGCTGATCCAAGATATGTCAAATAAAAGACAGCGGCTGAACTGGACTGAGAGGCTGAGTGAGGTCATTGGTCACAGGCAGGAAGGTCACCAAGGTCTCGGTGCCCCAAACTCAGCCCCTGGGGGTCCAACCTCTTCCTCACCCTATAGCATCGTCATTCTCTCTCTAGCCTGTCTGAAGGTATTCTTCAAACATTTCCATTACGTTCTATCTCATTTTAGGAGGGAAATGACAAATTGATTTTGAAGACTTGAGAAGGCTCCTGGAAAAAAGATCACTCATAAATATTAACAGATTATTGTCTAAAGCCTTTGCTCCTGTGCAGGAAGGTTTAACATTTATAAAAGTGCTTTCTGAGGTGCAAAGCTGTACAACTTCAGTACATCATTAATGTTATTAATAACAATTGGTCCTTCATGTCTCCAAAAGGGATATCTAAACACATTGTGTGGACTTCCTTGGCAGTCCAGTGGTTAGGACTTGACACTTTCACTGCCAGGGTCATGGGTTCAATCCCTGGTGAGGAAAATAAGACCCCAAAAGGTACCTGGCATGGTTAAATAAAACATTGTGGACAATGAAACTTCAGTGAAACAGTCCACTCTAGCATGAAGAAGTTTGCTAGAGAATTAATTTATAAAGGAACAGATAAAACTGAATGAAATGAGCAAATAACGAGTCCCCAGGGGAAGGGTAACCACACCCCTCCAGTCACACTTCATCTCATTTTCTAATGCATCTTTTTCTAAGTTTCTAAAATAATATGAGGATCGAGAATAAAGAAGTGTATTAGAATGAAGCATACATTGGAAGAGGAGGGCAGCAAGTCTGGAACGAGAAGCAGAGTGGCGGAGTGAGGGGTTGAGGGGAGAGAAAGCATAGCCAGCGACCCCCTGTGGGTCCTCCAGACACACCCCATTTCTGCCGTGGTCCTTCCTCCTCCCTCTCCACTCACGTTTTGAATGAGGCTGATAGAAGTCAGTCCAGAGTTGTAGCGCAAAGGATACAAGTCTAAAGTCAGGGCACCACCATCGAATTTTAGGTTATTTTATAGATGGAAAAACTGGGGTCTGGCAAGGTGAAGGGCTGGTCCAAGGTCACACACAGCTAGTTGTTACTGAGTCCAAACTCAGACTGCTTGTCACATGACAGGCCAATAAACCGAGAGATGAGTTGTTGGGGCAAGGAATAGAGATTTTATTCAGAAAGCCAGCAGACGGAGAAGACGGTGCACTGGTCTCCCAAAGAACCATTTTACCCCAGTTAGAACTGAGGTCCCTTTTACAGTGGAATCCTTTGTTCCTGCAGCTTCCCACCTCAGTCAGGTCATAAGGTCATGATGTTTTTGTAAACCTCCAACAAGATACGTGTTACTCTGTTGTGCAACTTTTTATCTCCATATGAATGGGAAACAGTTACACCTTAAAAGCTCAGTTCAGTTCAGTTTAGTCTCTCAGTCGTGTCCGACTCTTTGCGACCCCATGAATCGCAGCACGCCAGGCCTCCCTGCCCATCACCAACTCCCAGAGTTCACTCAGACTCACATCCATCAAGTCAGTGATGCCATCCAGCCATCTCATCCTCGGTCGTCCCCTTCTCCTCCTGCCCTCAATCCCTCCCAGCATCAGAGTCTTTTCCAATGAGTCCACTCTTCGCATGAGGTGGCCAAAGTACTGGAGTTTCAGCTTTAGGGTCAGAGCCTCCATTAATGCACTGCCCTGTACACTTCAGGCTACAAGCAACATTCTTAATTGAGCAGAAGCAGTAGAATACAGAGGTTTAGGTAAAAGAAATAGATAAAATAAGGAGTCAGATCTGTCTTTTCCTGTTACACAGTGACTACTCTGCAAGAGGCTGCCAGCTTAGAACCCACATCTGTGGACTTCAGGCTGCTCCCACGTCCCTTCCATGTGTTGCTCGGTCTCTCACACTAAGTGACAAGTAGACAATGAAGAAAAACGTTGGCGTGAATGTGATTTAAAATCGTGAGGAATACGACAGTATGACCAGCCGTTTGCCATCACTTCTGGCGATACGCTGCTGTAGCGATAGTGCTTCAGTTAAGCCTGAGCAGCAGCAGCAGCTCGTTCCTGGGCATCTGGCAGGCGTCTTGTTCTTTTGGCTTCGGTTCAGGGCCACCAGAGATGGGTTCAGACTCACTGTGACCCGTGGGAGCTGCAGCCTGGGCTCCCTTAGAGAACAGAGAGTGTCCACCCCGAGTGGCTATCTCCACCCTGGTGCTGAGAGTGAGTTATGGTCACACCCTCGTTCTCAAATCTATCTAAGCATTTCCCTCAGAACCAACTGAGGGAATCCCAAGAAACCACTAAAGACATGCTAGAGGAAGCTGATCCCCGCTTCCTCCTGCAGACGCTCCCAGGGAAACTACACAGGTGTCCACACAGTAGCTGAAAATGGTGTGACTGCCACCCACCCGACCCCTGACCGGGGCACGGGATTACTTGCTCTTGACTAGCTGTCCCAAGTGTCAGCTATGGATTCAACAAACGTCTTAGATAGTTTACTGATCACCATTCGCCCTTGGGCAGGTCTTTTGTTTTAATTTGGGTAAATATGGGCAAGACAATCATTCAAACTAGACAATGTTTGGATCCCACACAACTCCTCTGCCTGCAGGTTGGGAACACTATTTTAGGATGTCCCATAATCTACCCCAAGTTCCAACAGCCCTGTGGACCCCTGTCACTGGAGTTGGCCAAGGAAATCAGTGGCTAGAATTTCAAGCAGCTGCACAGAGAAATGTTTCAGCATGAGTTCCTTTTGCCATAATATCCAGCATGAACTGTCAGTATTTACAGTCCCTTTCCCTTCTGTTCTGGTCAGGGCAGGGAACAAGTAAAATGACAGAGAACAGGAAATTGATCCAAGGATTTAATCAGGGCTGAGGCAGGCAGAAGGTGGGAGAAAGAGAACAGGGTCCTAGCTGAGGCTTCAGAGGAACACTTCCTGTCCTGCCCCCTGTTAGTGGGCAGGGAAGGGGTCACAGCCTCCCTCTCCAGTTATTCCTAGACTCACCACCTCTCCAAATAACCTTTCCCCATCCTTTCTTCTCCCCTCAACACAGATACACTCACACGGGTACACACAAACATACACACTCCCTCAGTCAATCAGTTCAGTCACTCAGTCATGTCTGACTCTTTGTGACCCCATGGACTGCAGCCTGGCAGGCCTCTCTGTCCATCACTAACTGCCAGAGCTTACTCAAACTCATGTCCATTGAGTCAGTGATGCCATCTAACCATCTCATCCTCTGTCGTCCCCTTCTCCCACCTTCAATCTTTCCCAGCATCAGTTCAGTTCAGTTCAGTCGCTCAGTCATGTCCAACTCTTTGCAACCCCATGAACCGCAGCACACCAGGCCTCCTTGTCCATCACCAACTCCCAGAGTCCACCCAAACCCATGTCCATTGAGTCGGTGATGCCATCCAACCATCTCATCCTCTGTCGTCCCCTTCTCCTCCTGCCCTCAATCTTTACCAGCACCAGGGTCTTTTCAAATGAGTCAGCTCCTCACATCAAGTGGCCAAAGTATTGGAGTTTCAGCCTCAGCATCACTCCTTCCAATGAACACCAAGGACTGATTTCCTTTAGGATGGACTGGTTGGATCTCCTTGCAGTCCAAGGGACTCTCAAGAGTCTTCTCCAACACCACAGTTCAAAAGCATCAATCCTTCGGTGCTCAGCTTTCTTCACAGTCCAACTCTCACATCCATATATGACTCCTGGAAAGACCATAGCTTTAACTATACAGACCTTTGTAGGCAATGTGATCCTCTGCCTTTTAATACACTGTCTAGTTTGTCATAACTTTCCTTCCAAGGAGCAAGCATCTTGCAGTCTCATGGCTGCAGCCACTGTCCACAGTGATTTTGGAGTCCAGGAAAATAAAATCTGTCACTATTTCTACTTTTTCCCCATCTATTTGCCATGAAGTGATGGGACTGGATGCCATGATCCAAACTTTTTGAATGTTGAGTTTTAAGCCATTTTTTTCACTCTCCTCATTCATCCTCATCAAGAGACTCTTTAGTTCCTCTTCACTTTCTGCCATTAGAGTGGTATCATCTGCATATCTGAGGTTGTTCATATCTCTCCCAGCAATCTGTTTTCCCAGCTTGTGATTCACCCAGCCTGGTATTTCACATGAAATACTCTGCATATAAGTTAAATAAATAGATGACAACATACCTCCTTTCCCAGTTTTGAACCAGTTTTTCCGTGTAAGGTTAATGTGCTAAGTGAAATAAGCCGGACATAAAAGGACAAATCCAGTGATTCTACTCATATGCTGCTGCTGCTGCTAAGTCGCTTCAGTCGTGTCCGACTCTGTGCAACCCCATAGACGGAAGCCCACCAGGCTCCCTGTCCCTGGGATTCTCCAGGCAAGAACACTGGAGTGGATTGCCATATCCTTCTTCAATGCATGAAAGTGAAAAGTGAAAGCAAAGTCGCTCAGTCATGTCCAACTCTTTGCGACCCCACGGACTGCAGCCCACCAGGCTCCTCCATCCATGAGATTTTCCTGGCAAGAGTACTGGAGTGGGGTGCCATTGCCCTCTCGCCACTCATATGAGGTCCCAGAAATAAGCATATTGGTGATGAGAAGGTAAAACAGAGGTCACCGGGGCTGGGGAGAGGGAAACAGGGAGTCAGTGTTAGCAGAGACAGAAGTTCCATCTGGGAGAGTGGAAAAGCTCTGGAGATGGGTGTGGTGATGGCTGCACAGCAATGTGAATGTACCCGTGTGCGTGCGCTCAGTCGCTTCAACCATGCTCTCTGTGACCCCGTGGACTCAGCCCGCCAGGCTCCTCTGTCCATGGGATTCTTCACACTGGAGTGGGTGGCCATGCCCTCCTGCAGGGGATTCTCCCGACCCAGCGGTCAAATCCACATCTCCCAGGTTTCCTGCAGTGGCAGGCAGGTTCTTTACCTCTAGGGCCACTTGGGAAGTCCATGAAAGTACTTAATTCTACACAACTGTACATTCAAGATGGTGCAATTTACACAATGGAAAAAATCTAGAAGATGTGAAACATTTTAAAGTAGCTCCTTGGGGCCTGAGGTTTAAGTGGAGTATGGGACATACAAGGATTCACCAAAGTAAGGAACCTGACACCTGGGGACAGACAAGGAATGGCCAGGCCAACCATGTCCAGGGAACCACATGTTCCCTTCTCATCTGCAGGGAGGTTTGGCTTGTTCTTCCCACAGCCCCATCTCTGCAGCTCCTGTCCCAGTTCTAATTACAGCCACGGTGATGCCAAGATCATGGCAGAGAACACAGGCTAGATTCAGAGTCAGCTGGTGAACACTCACACATAGCAAGGAAGGCACCAGACTGGGGGAGGGACGGAGGGGGAGTTCGGGACTAACAGATGCAAACTACTAGATAGAGAATGGATGAACAAGGTCCTACTGTGTAGCACAGGGAGCTATATTCAATCTTCAGGGATAAACCACAATGGAAAGGAATACGAAAAGGAATGTATATATGTGTATAACGGAGTCATGTTGCTGTAAGGCAGAGATTAACACAACATTGTAAATCAACTATACGTCATAGTAATTTTTTAAAAAAAAGAAAGGCACCAAGCTGAGTCCAAGAAATAGATATCTTTGGATATTTATCTAAGCAAATACGCCTTTTAAAAATGTCTACCATGTGCTATCTTGAGCTGCTTGGGTTTTTTTAATTATGTTTTTATAAAAGGAAAAGAATCATGAATGATTAGCATGACATCCCAGTAGCTTCCCGCAAATGATGTAACCGATGTACACACAAGCTGAAAAGCTGACACCTGAAGGTCATGGCTGGTGGAGAGCCGAGCCCCAGAGGGCAGAGCTCGCTGCCCTCGGGGAGTCCTCTAGGGCCCTGCTGCCAGGCTGACCCAGCACGGTGCCTCGTGTCCTTCCCACGCAGTTGGCAGCTGCTCTGTGGGTTTAGATGGCAAGTGGTGGGAATGATTCATCATCATCAGCCCCCTCTTAATCTCATCTTAATAAAACCATAAATCAGCTCCCAACAGCAAGATAAGTCCCTGAAGGCATGGCAGTGCCACAGGACAAGAGCCAAGCCAGATGGCATGGGTGGTTCAGGGACACCTGGGCGTCGGCAGTGCCCAGTGGGAAAGGCCTAGTGCGGAGTGAGCCCCTGGAATCCATGGCCACAGCCACACCTAACCCCGCACCTCTCCCTGAGAGTTCAGTCCTAGATCGAGGGCTAGAAGCCAGGTTTAGGGCTATATTTAGCCCATAAGCGCTTGACGCTTTCCAAGTGTAGTGCTGGAGAAGACTCTTGAGGGTCCTTTGGACTGCAAGGAGATCAAACCAGTCAATCCTAAAGGAAATCAACCAGAATGTGCTTTGGAAAGATTGATGCTGAAGCTGAAGCTCCAATACTTTGGCCACCTGATGCAAAGAACTGACTCATTAAAAAAGGCCAGGATGTTGGGAAAGGTTGAAGGCAGGAAAAGAAGGGGGTGACAGAGGATGAGATGGTTGGATGGCATCCAACCAATGGACATGAGTTTGAGCAAACTCCAGGAGATAGTGAAGGACAGGGAAGCCTGGCGTGCTGCAGTCCGTGAGTCACAAAGAGTCAGACGCTGAGCAGCTGAGCAACAGAGCACCTGCACAGCTGTTCAGTTCAGTCCAGTTCAGTGGCTCAGTCGGGTCCGACTCTTCGCGACCCCATGAACCGCAGCACGCCAGGCCTCCCTGGCCAACTCTCGGAGTCCAACCAAACCCATGTCCATTGATTCGGCGATGCCATCCAGCCATCTCATCCTCCATTGTCCCCTTCTCCTCCTGCCCTCAGTATTTCCCAGCATCAGGGTCTTTCCAATGAGTCACCTCTTTGCATCAGGTGGCCAGAGTATTGGAGTTTCAGCTTCAGCATCAGTCCTTCCAATGAGCACCCAGGACTGATCTCCTTTAGAATGGACTGGTTGAATCTCCTTGCAGTCCAAGGGACTCGCAAGAGTCTTCTCCAACACCACAGTTCAAAAGCATCAATTCTTCAGCGCTCAGCTTTCTTTATAGTCCAACTCTCACATCCATACATGACCACTGTCTAGTCAACCAGCGTTGACTAGACAGACCTTTGTTGACAAAGTAATGTCTCTGCTTTTTAATATCCACTCTAGGTTGGTCACAACTTTCCTTCCAAGGAGCAAGCATCTTTTAATTTCATGTCTGCAATCACCATCCACAGTGATTTTGGAGCCCAGAAAAATAAAGTCAGCCACTGCTTCCATTGTTTCCCCATCTATTTGCCATGAAGTGATGGGACCGGATGCCATGATCTTAGTTTTCAGAATGGTGAGCTTTAAGCCAACTTTTTCACTCTTCTCTTTCACTTTCATCAAGAGGCTCTTTAGTTCTTCACTTCCTGCCATAAGGGTGGTGTAACTGTTGATAAAATATTGAAATGGTTCCCAGCAGATGCTATGGGCTCAATGTTTGTGTCCCTCTGCCCCAGTCCATGTATGGAAACTAATCCTCAATGTGGTGGTGCTTGAAATTTGGGACTTTGGGAGTGATTAGCTCATGAGTCTGGAGCCCTCAGGAATGGGGTTCATGATCTTATAAAGGGATGGAGAGACCCCAGCACTCTCTTTCCAAGAAGACAGCATCTGCCAACCAGGAAAACAGCCCTCGCCAGACACCCAATCTGCCAGCACCTGGATCTTGGATTCCCAGCCCCCAGACAGTGAGACGTAGGTGTCTGTGGTTCAAGCCCCACAGTCTGTGGCACGTGTGATAGCAGCCTGAACACGCTAAGACACCAGATGATAAATATCCACAGCATCAAGGTCCCAAAGCACTTGGCCATCCCCGCCACCCCCTGACCTCATCCGGCCCCGGTAAAACTCCCCACCACCAAGCAAGTGCAAGGCCCGCCTGGCGCGGCAGGGAGCCGGCCGTCCTGTGTGGTGGAGCCCTTCCTGATGGGTGGGCGGCCGGCTGCCCTGATAGCTATATGTTTCTAGTATCCCTGCCATCTGCACTGCCTTAATTTATATCACACGAAACAGAGCAGACCAGCCTATAAAGATGCAGAGTGGAGCAGGAAAAGTCAGTTGTGACATGTAAGTATGCTTACACAAAAATTTTCTTTCTACTCCTTAGAAAAGTCCATTTATCAGGTTCAGAAATACATGTTTTGAACAAATACACACAGTTTTCTTTATGTTTCTAGAATCAGAATGGCTTCAGGTTGTGACTTTTGTAGAAAAGCCGGGTGATGATTTACTACTGGATCCAGGGCATTTGATATTCCCAAGTCTGATCTTCTGTCCTCGTGGAGCAACTTATAGACAATATAAGATCCATGTGTGTGCACTCAGTTGTGTCTGACTCTCTGAGACCCCATGGACTGCAGCCTGCCAGGCTCTTCTGTCCATGCAATAGAAATACTGGAGTAGGGTGCCATTTCCTATTTACATAATTCAAAAAAATAAATATAATTATTTACTTTATTAGAGATATAAAAAGAAAACAATTTCTAATACAATGATATGTGTTTCATACTTGGGCACAACTAAGCTCAAAAATAATAATAAGTTATGCTGTCCTGGCCGTACATATAATGAATGAGTATGGACTAGGAAAAAAAGGGGGGAAAAAAGGATCAGAAGCCATTGTGACAAGTACAGAGAAACCAAAGAGAGAGGACACCAACAGAAAACCCAGTACAACCAGCATGCATTAAAAATAAAATAACAATGCCAACAGGCAATCTATGTTTGAAAGTAAACTGGAGTTCAGTTCTAGGTAAACTGGAATTTGGTTCTAGGTTCAGAAATAATAAACAAAATTTCCATCTTTTTGAACAAACTTTGAACGTCGTGCTGACTAAGATAGCATCCTTGGACAGTAATTCTAGGACACCCATAGATGTCCCTGGAGCTCACCATCTGAATGCTGGTGGTGGTTCCCTCCTGGTGACAGCTGGGCGTGGTCCCCCAAATTCCAAAAGAGCCGTATTATGGATCCCTAACTAACCAATGCCATAGAGACAGAGGCCTCACTCTCCTGGTGTTGAGCTTGCCTGAGTGTGTTGGAGCCGTGAAAGGGCTTGGGACACACAGGAAAGTCAGCCTTTTCTCCCCACATGGGTCATTGGAAGAAAGGGAGATGAAGACTCAAAGCTGCAGGTTAGATTTTCAGCTCAAACGGTCTGGATGGTGGTGCAGCGAGCACGTGGCTAAGGATGGATCACGCCAGCCCCCATGAGCCCGTGGGAGTCTGTCTCCCATCCTCACGTCAGGACACCACGTGGGAAGCTGGGAATCAGACCCAGTGGAAACATTTGCACCAGGGAAATCAGAACTCTTCTTTTTTTAAAAAAAGAGCCCAGCTTCTTTGTTTTGGCCACGCCACGCAGCTCGTGAGGTCCTAGCGCCATGGTGAGGGACTGAACCCAGGGCCACAGCAGCGAAAGCACTGAGTCCCAAGCCCTGGACTGCCAGAGAACTGCTGAGAGCCCGTGGTTACACGCTTAGCAGCACAGCCCTGGGGAGCATCTCACCACTGGCCTGGCCCAGAAGTCCATCCGGGTTTTTCCGTTACATCTTACAGAAAAATCTAAATGAACTTCTGGGCCAACCCAATACAAACAGATAAGACAAGAGGAGGAGGATATTTTAGGAGGCAAGGTGAATTCAGTGAATGGTGAATTCAGCTTTTGATGTCTTGAGATGGAGAATAATGATGTTCAATGCCTAGTTAGCCCACAAGTAGTGAGGGACTGAACCCAGGGCCACAGCGGCGAAAGCACTGAGTCCCAAGCCCTGGACCACCGGAGAACTGCTGAGAGCCCGTGGTTACACACTTAGCAGCACAGCCCTGGGGAGCATCTCACCACTGGCCTGGCCCAGAAGTCCATCCGGGTTTTTCCATTACATCTTACAGAAAAATCTAAATGAACTTCTGGGCCAACCCAATACAAACAGATAAGACAAGAGGAGGAGGATATTTTAGGAGGCAAGGTGAATTCAGTGAATGGTGAATTCAGCTTTTGATGTCTTGAGATGGAGAATAATGATGTTCAATGCCTAGTTAGCCCACAAGTCACCCAGGAAAACAGCAATTCTAGCTACACGATTCTCGCTTTCTTCTGTCCCAGAGAATGGAGGGGCTGCCCTGGTCCAGTGCTTGGAATATTGGGTACAGGAGACACAGCCTGCATCTTTGGAACTGGAAGCAGTCCCTAGGCGCAGCTATGGGAGGCGGGGAAGGAAAGAGAGAAGGCTGGGCTACAGATGAAGCAGATGCCACTGGGAGTGGCTGTCCTCTCCAAGATCCCACTCACCTTCACTGTCATTCAATCACTAAGCCATGTTTGAACTTTCTTTGGCATTGCCTTTCTTTGGGATTGGAATGAAAACTGACCTTTTCTAGTCCCGTGGCCACTGCTGAGTTTTCCAAATTTACGGGCATATTGAGTGCAGCACTTACACAGCATCATCTTTCAGGATTTCAAATTAGGCTCAGCTGAAGTTCCATCACCTCCACTAGCTTTGTTCATAGTGATGCTTCCTAAAGCCCACTTGACTTCGGATTTCAGAATGTCTGGCTTTGGGTGAGTAATCACACCATCATGGTTATCTGGGTCATTAAGACCTTTTTGTACAGTTATGTTTATCTTCTTCTTAATCTCTTCTCCTTCTGTTAGGGCCTTACGTTTCTGTCCTTTATTGTGCCCATCCTTGCATGAAATGTTCCCTTAGTGTCTTCAATTTTCTTGAAGAAATGTCTAGTCTTTCGCATTCTATTGTTTTCCTCTATTTCTTTGCATTGTTCCCTCACCTTTAAGATTCTTGTTTTGTGATTGGCTTGTTTGTTTTCTATCAACACTGCCCTTAAATACTGCCTAATTTAGGCATGGTACATAGAAGGCTCTTAAAGAAGGTCTTTTGAATGATCAAATGCCCAGGTATTATGTTATCCAGAGTCCACAGATAAAGAAAGTTAAAGGTGAACAGAAGCACGTGGCACTCCATCCCCTGGGTCCGGGCTGGGCCCCAGCAGCAGCACCAGCAGCAAGTCCCTCTCTAGATTGATCTGGAAGCCGGTGGACCACAGGACTCACAGTGGCCCCCACACCAGAGCTGCTCTTTAATGAAGTTCCCAGCAGCGCACGTTCATCACTTCCTATGACTGGACTCCACTCAGCACTAGGAGAATATTAAGTTAAGAGGAACACATTAAGTGCTGGTGTAAATTAAAAGCCAAATCATTCTATAATCAAATAGTCATTATTCCAAAAGGAATTGCTCACTGGGAACACTTTTATCAGTATTTATTGCTCTATTATATTATAATGGGCTATTTAATAATAAAAAAAATACATTATATTGATTAGAAGCCAGCCTTTGATTCAGACGAAATCGCAAAAGTCCTGTGTATATTTTCACTCATCCTGTAATTTATCCCCCGCTGCCCTATTTTCATTGTGCCCTGGTCTGAGGAACAGTTAAGGACACATGGACGCATCAGTCTTTCTGCCAGGGAACAATACGTGTGGACGCTGTGAACCAGCTTTAAACTGGGCATTCTTCGTGGCTGCACTTACAGAAATCTAAGATGACTGCCTCCGTACACCCCTGACCGTCTGGGTTGGGAACATGCCACTTGGGCTTTGGTTCTGCAAAGGAGAGTCAGGGTTTTCATGCTGCTGTGTGGTCAGGAGCAGGGCGTGAGCTCGGGCAGCAGAATCAGGATGGAGATGAAGGGAAGGAGGAGCAAAGGGAGGACAAAGGATGGGAAAGAACGTGGAAAGGAGAGAAGAGACGGAGGAGACGAGGGAGGGCCACGGGAAGGGGGGCCGGGAAGAGGGCGTGAAAGGCGGAGCCTCAGCGGAGCCCCAGTCCAGGCAGCGGCGTGTACGGGGCAGGGGAAAGCTTCCCCTCCCCCAGCCCTAGCATAACTCCCTGCCCAAACCACCCCTGAGCCACGTGCAAACCCAGCTAAGCCAGCCACACCTGCCCCAGGGCCTTTCTCCCCTTGAGCTGGTGAAGACCATCTCTTAGCGTCAGCGGGTAACAGGGCCACGGCTGGACCTAACTCGTTTCGTCCAGAGTGTAGAATCTTGCTGGCTTCTCAGATCTAATTCCATCACCACTAGAGTGCCAAGTTCTACCATCTCCAGCAGAGAAAATCATGGCATTTCCAGTAGGTTCTTGTTCTGTAATAGTGTTGTTTCCCACAAGTCATAATACGGAGCTTTCAAAATACGCCTAAGGGAATATAGAGAAAGAGATACTTTCTAAGTTAGGTAGCAATGAAAAAGAGAGACAGAGAAATATAAGAATAGAAATAACTTGCATTCATGTAGAATCATGTGCCATTCAAAGTGCAAGACTAATTTCCCAGGGTCAGAGAGTAAATTATTAGAAGAAATGGAATCAGGACTCTCTTTTTCTGACTCGAAGTACTAGAGTTGTTCCTCAAGGCCAGCCGCTCCTATGGAATCACTAAGACGGCTCACTGAGAATGAATGAAACAAGGTCTTTTTTATCCCTTCCTTGACTCGTCATGTTTCCCACATTCCTCATTGTAAGTATCATAAGCTGACACCACACCCCCTTGGCGTCCAATGTACCTTTCTCATAGGCTCAGCCCATTCTGTTCAAAGCCATTTTCTTATTGATACATTCAAGCCAGGCACGAGCACACAATCCCAGGGTCCCCTTTTGAAATTCCAATTGCCTCCCACGCTTCAGGCCCAGTGACTGTGTCGGTCAGGACGCTGATGTGAACAGCACGTCTTCAGAAATTAAATTAGGGATGTTTAATGAAGGTGTCTTCCCAAAGTTGGTTGCAGGGTTCAGAGAAATCAGCAAAGGAAGATGAGTTAGCCAGGATGGAGTTCTTCAGGGGGGACACTGACCCTCAGTCCAAGTGTAAAGGGGAGGGGTTGGTTCTCTGAATCTAGTGAGAGCTGCCTCTGAAGAAAAGGGTTGTAACCTCGGGTGGAAAAATGTCTTCAATGATGATTTTTAAATTCTCAAAGTTTCAGGAGACACAAAATTCCACCTGAATAAAGATAATCAAACAATGGAGGGAAAAAGAAAAAAGTGCAAAACTGTACACATTGTTGAAAGTGTGTATAAGTGCTGATAAAGAAATTTGCTGTGATATTTAGAATTTGAAAAAGAATAGATAAATACAGTAGCAAGAGTCAGCTCTACACACGGTCAACACTGAAATCAGACTGATTCTATTCTTTGCAGCCAAAGATGGAGAAGCTCTATACAGTCAGCACGCAAGACCTGGAGCTGACTGTGGCTCAGCTCATGAGCTCCTTATAGCAAAATTCAGGCTTAAATTAAAGAAACAGGCTAGACCATTCAGGTGTGACCTAAATCAAATCCCTTATGATTATACAATGAAGGTGACAAATAGATTCAAGGGACTGGATCTGGTGGACAGAATGCCTGAAGAACTAGAGACAGAGGTTCATAACACTGTACATAAGGCAGTGACCAAAACTTTTCCAAAGAATAAGAAATGCAAGGTACAGTGGTTGTCTGAGGAGGCTTTACAAGTAGCTGAGGAAAGAAGAGAGGCAAAAGGCAGAGGAGAAAGGAAAGATATACACAACTCAACGCAGATTTTCAGAGAGCAGCAAGGAGAGATAAGAAAGCCTTCTCAAGTGAGCAGTGCAAAGAAACAGAGGAAAACAGGAGAGGAGCGTGGCCTGCCTCTCTCCCTGCCATTGGCACGTGTGCTCCAAAAAGTGAGAGCATCTGGCCAAAAGGTCACTATGCCTGCTGTGTTCAAGGCTCCCATTCGACCAGATACTGTTAACTGTGTTCACACCAACTTGCAGAGAAACAGCAGACAGCCCTACGCTGTCAGTGAATCAGCAGGTCATCAAGCCCGTGCCAAGGCTTAGGGAACCAGCAGAGCTGTGGCTCGAATTCCCAGGGTTCGAGGGAGCAGGACTCACCGTTCTGGCCAGGGTGCTTCTGGAAATATGTGTCGTGGGGGACGCATGTTCGCACCCACCAAGTCCTGGCAACACTGGCACCAACGCAGCAGCGAGGTGCCATCTGCTCTGCACTGGCGGCCTTGGCCTTACCAGCGCCAGTCGTGTCTAAAGGTCATCATCCATTGTTTCTGAACTCCCTTTGCTGGTCGAAGATAAAGTGTAAGGCCACAAGAAGACCAAGGAGGCTGTTTTGCTTCTCAAGAAACTTAAGGCCTGAAATGATATCAGAAAGGTTGACGTCTCTTAGCAAATGAGAGCTGGCAAAGGCAAAATGAGAAATCGTCACCATATCCAGCACAGGGGACCCTGCCTCATCTATAACAAGGACAATGGTACCATCAAGGCCTTCAGAAACATCTCTGAAATTACTTTGCTTAATAGAAGCAAGCTGAACATTTTGAAACTTGCTCCTGGTGGTCATGTGGGACGTTTCTGCATTTGGACCAAAAGGACCTTCCGAACTTAGATGAACTCTATGGCACTTGGCATCAAGCAGCCTCCCTGGGCACAAGATGCTCAATACAGACCTCAGCGGGATCTTGAAAAGCCCAGAAATCCAAAGAGAGCTCCAAGCACCATGCAAGAAGAGGCATCTCAGAGTCCTGAAGGAAAATTCCACTAGAAAACCTGAGAATCATGTTGAAGCTCAACCCATATGCAAAGACCATGCACCAGAACACCATTCTTGGACAGGCCCAGAGCCACAAAATCCGGATGGGCAGGGCAGCAGCGGCATCAGACATGCAATCAGACGAGAAGGGGCTTCAGGCAAGAATCTGTGGTGGGAAACAAAGAGAGCTGTTGGTGATAAGACGTTGAAGAAGACTTTAGTGGGGAAAAAAGGCCACAGGGACCAAGGAACCAGCGGCTGAAAAGAAGCCCACGGAAAAGAAACCCACCGCAGAGGAAGAGAAGGCTGCTGCATAGACTTAATTCTGTTTATGTAACACCAAATCATTTTGGACAGCCCATTTTGAATAAAGACCTAAACAAAGAGGCAATGAGAGGCATGAAGAAGAAGAAAAAGAAACAGAGGAAAGCAGTAGAAGGGGAAAGACTGGAGATCTCTTCAGGAAAACTGAAGATGTCAAGAGAGCATTTCATGCAGGCATGGGCACGGTAAAGGACAGAAACAGTAAGGACCTAAGAGGAGCAGAAGAGACTGAGAAGAGAAGAGGCGGCCAGAATACACAGGAGAGTGTTCTGAGTATTCTAGTTCTTTGCACAGAAGAACTGTACAGAAAAGCTTTCATGACCCAGATAACCATGACGGTGTGGTCACTCATCCACAGCCAGACATCCTGAAGTGTGAGTCAAGCGGGCCTTAGGAAGCATCACTATGAACAAACCTAGTGGAGGGGATGGAATTCCAGTTGAGCTATTTACACTTCTAAAAGATGATGCTGTTAAAGTACTACAAGCAGTGTGCCGGCAAATTTGGAAAACTCAGCAGCGGCCATAAGACTGAAAAAGGTCGATTTTCATTTTCAATCCCAAAGGAAGGCAATGCTAGAGAACATTCAAACCACCGTACAATTACACTCTTTCACATGACAGCAAGGTAATGCTCAAAATCCTTCAAGCTAAGCTTTAGCAGTACAAGAGCCAAGAACTTCTATACGTACAAGCTGGATTTAGAAAAGGCAGAGGAACCAGAGGTCAAATTGCCAACATTTGTTGGATCATAGAGAAAGCAAGGGAATTCCAGAAAAACATCTATTTCTGCTTCATTAACTATGTTAAAGCCTTTGACTGTGTGGATCACAACAAACTGTGGAAAATTCTCAAAGAGATAGGATACCAGACTACCTTACCTGGCTCCTGAGAAATCTGTATGCAGATCAAGAAGCAACAGTTAGAACCAGACATGGAACAACAGACTGGTTCAAAATTGAAAAAGGAATACGTCAAGGCTGTATATTGTCACCATGTTTATTTAACTTATATTCAGAGTACATCATGCGAAATGATGAGCTGGATAAACCTCAAGCTGGAATCAATCAAGATTGTAGGGAGAAATATAAGCCTCAGATATGCAGGCAATACCACTCTAGTGACAGAAACTAAAGAGGAACTAAAAAGCCTCTTGATGAAGGTGAAACAGGAGAGTGAAAAAGCTGGTATAAAACTCAGCATTCAAAAAACTAAAATCATGGCATCTGGTCCCATCACTTCATGGCAAATAGAAAGAAAAAAAAATGGAAACAGTGACAGATTTTATTTTCTTGGGCTCCAAAATCACTGCAGATGGTGACTACAGCTATGAAAATAAAAGATGTTTGCTCCTTGGATAGAAAGCTATGACAAACCTAACCAGCATATTAAAATACAGAGACATCATTTTGTTGACAAAGATCAGTATAGCCAAAGCTATGGTCTTTCCAGTAGTCATGTGTGGATGTGAGAGTTGGACTTAAAGAAAGCTGAGCACTGAAGAATTGATGCTTTTGAACTGCGGTGTTGGCGAAGACTCTTTAGAGTCCCTTGGACTGCAAGGAGATCCAATCAGTCCATCCTAAAGGAAATCAGTCCTGAATATTCATTGGAAGGACTGACGCTGAAGCTAAAGTTCCAATACTTTGGCCACCTGATGCAAAGAGGTGACTCATTGGAAAAGACCCTGATGCTGGGAAAGATTGAAGGTGGGAGGAGAAGGGGATGACAGAGGATGAGATGGTTGGATGGCATGACCAACTCGATGGACATGAGTCTGAACAAACTCTGGAAGATAGTGTGGGGCAGGGAAGCCTGGTGTGCTGCAGTCCGTGGGGGTTGCAAAGAGTTGGGCATGACGTGGGGACTAAGAAACAGCAACAAACACAGTAAACACTGAGACTTCAAAAAAAGAACAGACGCCTAGAAAAAGGAGGCCAGGGGATCGTTTACAAGCAGTGGGGCCTAAAGACTGTCCAGAGGAAAGGGCAATGGGATCAGCCGTTTTCAAGACCACCATCCCATTGCTAAGGACAATCCGATTACAGGAAAGGAGATTTCACTCTATGTTGACATATGCCATTAAACGTGATGATCGGGGGGAAAAGCAAAGTAAATAAAATCTCAAAGATTTGATAAAGCATGCTTCAAAGCTAACAATGTGGCGGCTTGGTATTGCCATGAATTTTGCTGCCGTGGAATGGCTCTATGACCCCCACGCCTACCCTGACCTCACTCAAAGTTAGTTTTGTCACCTTCAAACAAAACCGAAGAGCCAACACCCCCCTCTTCTCACCCGGCAGGTTGTCTCAGGCTTCACTGGTATGTGAGCAAGTGCTTCCTAAATGAGCAGGCCTGATGCGACCAGAGTTACTGTTACTGAGGCCACAGTGTAGGTGTTGAACAAACGCCCAGCACAGTAATATTTTCACTGTGAGCATTTGGCTATTAGCTGCTGATAGACTTTTTATTTAATCAACATAAAGGCAACACATCAGTCTCACTAATAAGCCCATTGTACCTGCGAACAATAGGCAAAGGCTTTATAAACCTGCTCTTCTGGTCAGGGGCCATGTAGCCACAGTTTCTAAGGTAACACTCACCCACAATTTAGATTCAATCAGTAATCCAAGGAGTACACACATCTGCAGAGGGCTATGTATTGGGAGAAAATTCAAGTCTCATAATTTCAGCCTCAACATCAAATTTTTAAAGAACAATCAGGGAAAAAATGATCACTCTTTGCAGGTGGACTACTGCCCCCATTTCACTTCTTCACTAGACTTAAGGGGTCATGTGGAGGGCCGGATGCGGGGTTCCTGCCATTCACATGGTTTGGGGTCTTTCCTAAGAGTTCACGGCAACTCTAACACAGCGTCTAACACATCTGTGTCTCTTTCCCCGCTGCCCAAGTCCCCAGGCTCAGCGCTGCCTCAGAATTGAGCCCAGTCTCATTGCTGAGAAATTCAGAACCTTTCAGACTATGATTCCTCCCACTTTATCCCAACAGACAACCTTGCCCTTCTGAGCTTAGCTTTTGGGGATGAGCAATTGGTTGGGTTAGAATCAGCGATGCTATGAGGAAAGCAACACCCCCCCCAAACACTCAACACTCAACAGCGTCACTGTTAAAAGGACAACGAATACAGATACACACCACAGATGGGACAGGGAGCTAACGAGAGCCTGCTGTGCAGCGCGGGGACTCCAGCTGGTGCTCTGGGGCGACCTGAGCGGGCTTCCCTGACAGCTCAGCTCGTAAAGTCTGCCTGCAATGCAGGACACTGGGGTTCAGTCCCTGGGCTGGGAAGATCCCTTGGAGAAGGGAAAGGCTACCCACTCCAGTATTCTGGCCTGGAGAATCCCATGGACCGTATAGTCCGTGGGGTCGCAAAGAATCAGACACGACTGAACCACTTGAAGACGTTAGTGACAAGGAAATCCGAAAAAGAGGGGATACATGCGTACATATGGGTGGCTCACTTTGCTGTAAAGTAGAAACTAACACAATATTGTAAAGCAACTGCACTCTCAATAAAAAAATAAATTATAATGCATGTATCAAATAAATAAATAAATGGCAACAGAAAAAGTAACCCAAATGTAATTTCCAAGAGCTTTCACGTTCAAAAGCCAACAGCCTATAAAAGCAGATTTATTTTTCCAACAACAATAACAGATTTTGTGCGTCAGCAGTTCATCATGGGGAGGAACTATTTCCTTTGACCTTGTTCAGGACCCTGTGGAATTGGTGACAAGTCCACAAATGTTAATGCTAGGGCTTCACAGCAGCCATGACTGCTCCTGCCCAGATGACATTGTCTCCTTCAAGTTGTCACTCCCTCATTGTCTCTCCTCAAGTCCTGAAGAAGCGAGCCATTGGGGGCTGCAGCGAGCTTCTTTCTCTGGCCTTTCTAATCACTAGGCTCCTTACACAAGGTCTCCAGGGGACATGTTCAGGACCCTGTGGAATTGGTGACAAGTCCACAAATGTTAATGCTAGGGCTTCACAGCAGCCATGACTGCTCCTGCCCAGATGACATTGTCTCCTTCAAGTTGTCACTCCCTCATTGTCTCTCCTCAAGTCCTGAAGAAGCGAGCCATTGGGGGCTGCAGCGAGCTTCTTTCTCTGGCCTTTCTAATCACTAGGCTCCCTTACACAAGGTCTCCAGGGGACCAACTGCTGGCCCCATAACCCGCCCACCCTCTGAAGTTCAGCCTCCTCTCCTGTGACAGGCACCCTCAGCTCCCATCGGATTAGCATCGTCTCCAACACACCTCACTTCCCTGTGCTCACAACTCTACCTGCCTGGATCCACCTGCCCTTTTCTTCACCTACTGAAATCACGTGTAAATAAGTAGCTGTATTGGATACTTCAGACTGATCCGTGGCACTCTCCCCTTCTTTGCCACCCCCTGGACTGGGAACTACATTTCCCAGACTCTCGATCCAGGGAGAGATTTCAATTTCCTCCAACAAGGTGCCCTGGGCTTCCCTCATAGCTCAATTGGTAAAGAATCCACCTGCAATGCAGGAGACCCCGGTTAGATTCCTGAGTCAGGAAGATCCCCGGGAGAAGGGGTAGGCTGCCCACTCCAGTATTCTTGGGCTTCCCTTGAGGCTCAGCTGGTAAAGAATCTGCCCACATGTGGGAGACCTGGATTTGATCCCTGGCTTGGGAAGATCCCCTGGAGAAGGGAAAGGCTACCCACTCCAGAATTCTGGCCTGGAGAATTCGTCCATGGGGTCGCAAAGAGTCGGTTGGACACTGCTGAGCGAATTTCACTTTCACTTTTCAAGAAGATGTGCTACTACAGAATTTGCAGGCAGAGTAAACAAAGAAAGCCATTATTCCTGGTAGTTTGTGCTTTGCCAGGTTAACAGTGGAGCTTTGAGATCACCTCTCTTTGGCACTGCACTGAGGTCATTCACAGCATCTCTGGATATCCTCCCAGGAGTCTCCACTTTAATGCTATTGCAGGTGAGAATTCCAGCCATTTCTGCACTTGGAGATTTCCTGAAGATAATGTCCTCACCTAATGGAAGTTTAATCCGATAATTCTCTCTATGAAGACTTTTCCCATTTTAGAACCTAAAGAGCATCATCCTCTGGCTGATCCTAACTGATACGGTGGAGGAGATGTTAACAATTTTAATAGATGGCTCTGGAAATGCTTGTAGGAAAGAATATATGCTTGGAGGGAAAGGGAAACCTTGAGATGTGCCTCGAGGAGGTGAGGTGGCAGGATCAGGTGTGTGGGCCGAGTCACTTCTCCAGAGAAGCAGACGCCAGAGGAGGAGGAGACGCAGTGGAGCCAGAACTTGGCATCTCTTCCCCAGACCTTGGGTCTTCAGTGACCCAGAGCTTCAGCGTGGCAAGCCAAGGGTCAATTCCTTGTGTGTGCGTGCTCAGTCATGTCCAACCCTTTACCACCCTAGGATCCATAGCCCGCCAGGTTCTTCTGTCCATGGGATTTTCCAGACAAAAGTACTAGAGTGGATTGCCATTTCCTCCTCCGGGGGATCTTCCTGACCCAGGAACTGAACCCACATTCTCCTGCATTGGCAGGCAGATTCTTTACCTCTGAGCCACCAGGGAAGCCCAGATTTCTTATAGGAAGGGGTAAAAGGGTGACATGGAGAAAGCATGGAGCTGGGGGAACCTGAGCCCTGGAGATAAGCAAGATGGTGGAGATGAATGATAAAGTGCCTTCCCTCAAGGACCAAGAACCCTGATGCAATCCCAGGCTGCTTTGGGGGTCATGGTACCAACCCAGCATCTCTTTCCATCCCATTGAGGAGCCTTGCATGTGACCAAACTCTACCAGCTGCCTAGCCTAATCTGGCCAATCGTTCCATGTTAAATGGTACCCATGGGGTGCCTCCTCCCACAAGCCTTCCAGAATGATAACTCAACCCAAGAAAAATTTGGTGGAAGAGGTAGTTAGAGATTTGGGGGCAGGAAACTTTCAGTACCCATTTAAGTCAAGTTGTATAGAGTCAACTCCCAAACGTGGAGGAATTATCACACAATGCAAAAAAAGATGACGTCAGCCGTGAAAGTACTGGTTGAAACAGCAGAGACTCCAACAAACAACGCACGCTCGCTGAGAGGTCGCCCACCCTGCACTCCCATAGATAGCCTCACCCACGTCCCGAAGGGCCATTTGGCGGTTCTGGAAACGGGTGAGAATCTCTTCCTGATGCTGCAGAATCCCTGCTGAGGCGGCAAAATGTAGCTAGGTAGATGCATGCAGTCTACCCCTCTCCAGGGCACCTGCCTATGTTCTGTGAGAGATTTTATATCTCAAAAAAAAGAGAGGTTACAAACTCAAATAAGTTTCAAAAGTGCGGCCTATCTCATCCTCCTTTTGCAGATTTATAATGTACATCAGCAAAATAAGGACTGTAGAATCCAGCAACAAAAAGATCCTTTTAAATTCCATTTAATCAACAATTCATTTCTCAAAAGGTTCTATGAAACTGTAATTCAAACGAAGCCTGTTTGGGAAACTCTGCTCTAGAGAAAGTATGGCCAAGGTTTTACAAACCCCGGCATTCCTGTTTATCTGTCTCTTAAAACTCCAGTAAGTATTTCTCTAGAAGAAGAGAGAGCAACCTGCAATGTTATAGAATCTGCCTCTTTCCACATATTACAGGCAGCTTCTCCTTCATCTCTAAACCAAAAAACCTGCTTTCAGACTGAATGCTTTAAGACAGCATATCCATTCAGTTCTCTCTCCTCCCAGCTCCCAAAGATGCTGACCTTCACCTCCAGACTGTCAAGAAACTGGCCACAGAATACAATGACAGAGGCGATGCCTTATACAACACCAAGGGGCCAAGCACCATTCTCAGGCCTTGGCATATCTTAATCCGTTTAATCCTCGGGAAAGCCTGGAAGGTATACACCACTGTCTTCATTTTGCAGATTGGAAGTCTAAGGCCCAGAGAAATGAATCACTTGCCCAAAGCCACACCTGCACGGAATGATCAGATAGGCCGCCTGGCTTCCTAGCCTGTACCCTGACCACTGAGCTGCTTTTCACAATTATTTCCTTTTTTTTTTTTTTTTTTTTGGTTTCCCTTGTGGCTCAGCTGGTAAAGAATCCACCTGCAATGTGGGAGACCTAGGATTGACCCCTGGGTTAGGAAGATCCCCTGGAGAAAGGAAAGGCTACCCACTCCAGTATTCTGGCCTGGAGAATTCCATGAACTGCATAATGGGGTCACAAAGAGCCTGACATGTCTGAGCAACTTTTACTTTCACTTTTTTACTTTTTTTTAAGGGTTTTTTTTAAATTAAAGTGTAGTTGATTTACAATGTTGTGATAATTTCACATATACAGCAAAGTGATTCAGTTATGTACACATAAACCATGAAATTTGCTCAGTCACATATATGGTGGGTGTGTGTGTGCATATACATAATATATATACATAAGCGAGGAAAGCTTTATTCCAGGCTATTGCTGTAGGACAGAGAGATTGAACCAACTCAGCTGAAACACGACAGGAGAGCTTTTCATCCTTGGGGTGAACTAGTGGAAAAGTGCTGGAGGAAGCTAGGGAGTGGGTGGTCGATGTGATGAAGCTTCTGAGTTTGCTACACTTACTGTAGTTAGGCCCCTGCTTTCCCAGGGACACTGGGAACTAGGGCATTATTTTTCCAGATGATGGCATTTCAAAGGGATGGCTCCTCTGTCCTCAAGAAGGACAGTGCCGGACTGTAAAGCTGGCAAGAAGCTAGAAGATGTATGTCTCAAGGAACAGAGAAAGAATTCACAATGTTAAGTTTTCTAAGGGACTTCCCAGGTGGCGCAGCGGTAAGGAATCCAGCTGCCGGTGCAGGAGACACAGGACGTGTGGGTTGGATCCCTGGGGGGGAAAGATCCCCTGCAGAAGGAAATGGCAACTCACTCCAGGACGCTTGCCTGGGAAACCCTGTGAACAGAGGGGCCTAGCAGGCTATGGTCCATGGGGCCACTAAGAGTCGGACACGACTCAGCAACTGAGCACGCACGCACACACACACAAGCTAGTGTTCTAAAGTAAATGCTGTAAGGAAAGGGAGGTCAGAGGGCAAGAGTCAGGAAGAGATCTGTCTAAAGTTTAGTCAAGCTGAAAGGAACGTGAAGGTCGTCTTGGATCACACTCTAGAATTCCTGAAACAGATCTGAATGGACTGGGCCCAGAAATCTGTTCTTTAAGATCCAAGTGTTTCCAAAAGGTGTCAACCTTCCAAGACTTAGATATAATAGCCCAAGTAACTAGAAACCTAGTGTATTAATTTGCTGAGCTTCACAAATGTCATTTTGATGAACTAGCTCCCCTATGAAATAAAGCTGGCCAGGTGGTGAATCTCAGCAGTGTTCTCTCCGTGTTAACCTTACGGAGATGACATCCAGCCTGGAATTGAGAGGAGCCTGGAATTTGGAGGAACTCCACGGTGTTTTAGTTTATTTTGTTTTGTTTCAGTAAGAATCCACCCAAGAAAATTTACTATCATTCAAACAGGAATTTTCCCTGGGACCCTGGAAGCCCATACTTTAGTCAAGGCGATTCTTTTTCTTTAATGTTCTGTATTGCTTTCAGTACATGAAGGGTATTACTTTCCCAGTGCTATGGGGAGAGGTTCTTTATAGACCCAGTAAATCAGGGATAAGAACTAATTGAAACTTGCTTACTATACCTTTGTGGGCTGAGTCTTGCAACAGGAAGGCAAACAGACAGCAATTAAAATGCTAATAGAGGGCTCACCCCAGTTGGGTGCTCCTGCCAGTACACAATGGGCAGCTCCAGGAGAATTCATAACAGCCAGCCAGGATCAGGCTTAATTTAAAAGCCATCGATTTATCAGAGCTGCAAACAACACTTTAAGAGATATTTTGCAAATAGAAAATAACAATAAAAATAACAATAATAATAATAAAAGAACGGATTGTTAAGAAGCAAACCAAATTATTCTCAATGAACGGAGTGTAGACAGCTCAGCTGTTTAGGATTTGGTCAAAATGAGCTAGCATCTTGGGTTTAGCTCCCTCAGGCTAGCTTTTCTGGGGGCCTGGCCAATGGAAAAAGCAGCAGATGCCACATACAAAGACTCAGGACTGAAATGTTACTGAGACATGTGAAAGTGGGTTGATCTTGTGGACATGCAATTGAACTGACCTCAGTTGAAGTCATCCCACTTGAGACTTCCCTGGTGTTCCAATGGTTAAGTCTACTCTCCAATGCAGAGGTGAACAAGGAAGCAGGATTTGGCCCCAGATAGCTGAGGCCTCATAGGCACGCATGCTAAGTCGCTTCAGCCATGTCTGACTCGTTGCGACCCTATTTACTGTAGCCTGCCAGGCTTCTCCTGGCAAGAATACTGGAGTGGGTTGCCATTTCCTTCTCCAGGGTATCTTTCTGACCCAGGGATCAAACTTGTGTCTCCTGCGGCTCCTGCATTGCAGGCAGATTATTTACCACTGAGCCAAGGGGAAGCCCTGAGGTGCATATGAAAGGAATAAATTCAGTGAGCCCAGAGGCTTGCATCTTCCCATACAAAGAATACTAAATTCCTTAACTTGATATCTGATCTTTGATGTTCAGACGGCCTACTCCCTTTGTTTCAAATGTGTGTGTAGCCTGACTCCCCCTACTCCAGCCTCCTTGGAGCAGTTTTCTCAGAGCTGCAGGGATGCTGTCTTCTGGGCTCTGAGTCCTAAACATTCCCACCAAATAAAACAGCTCTCTACTCTCAGGTTGTGATTCTATTTTTCAGTCGATACAATGCAGAGGACGAGGCTTCAATATCCCGTCCAGGAACAAAGATTCCACGTGCCACAGGGCAGTTAAGCCTCAATCTTGTAACTACTGAGCCCCCAAGCTCGGAAGCCTGTGTATCTCAACTGGAGAGCCTGCATGAGGCAGTGAGGACCCTGCACGACATAACTAGGACGCAATGCAACCAAATAAATAAACAAATGAAAAAAACCACTCTCCTTGCTAGCTCTTGATTTGGGGCAAGTGTGACAGAGGATGAGACGGCTGGATGGCATCACTGGCTCGATGGAATGGGTTTGGGTGGACTCCAGGAGTTGGTGATGGACAGGGAGGCCTGGCATGCTGCGGTTCATGGGGTCACAAAGAGTCGGACACGACTGAGCGCCTGAACCGAACTGAACACAGTAGTTGCAAGAACGATTGTTCACGTAATGAACTAGTAATAACATCATTATTGGTCTCTCCCTTCTCAGGCCTCCCACCCTCACCTGTTATGTTTTGCTGCCTTAGCTGCTGCCCCTCTGCTTTGTACCTATTCTTTGGTTTTTCTCAGGATGAGACGGCTGGATGGCATCACTGGCTCGATGGAATGGGTTTGGGTGGACTCCAGGAGTTGGTGATGGACAGGGAGGCCTGGCATGCTGCGGTTCATGGGGTCACAAAGAGTCGGACACGACTGAGCGCCTGAACTGAACTGAACACAGTAGTTGCACAGAACGATTGTTCACGTAATGAACTAGTAATAACATCATTGTTGGTCTCTCCCTTCTCAGGCCTCCCACCCTCACTTGTTATGTTTTGCTGCCTTAGCTGCTGCCCCTCTGCTTTGTACCTATTCTTTGGTTTTTCTCCCCAAAGCCCTCCATCATGATTCCATTAGGAATCTCAGCTCACAGCCCATGGGCCAGACCTCTATGGCCCCACACTCAACTGTTTCCCAGGAGGAAGGTCAATCAAAAACCTTCCTCTTACTGATGGCAGCTTGAGAGCAACATTCCGAATGAACTGCAATTTAATTCAAAAACATGCATCCAGTATCCATCATGGGTAAGGCACCATGATGGCCACCATGTTGCTGCCCGGAGGTATTTCTTCACTTTGATATTAGATGGTCCAGTAAGCAAAACAGTGCCCCCCAACACATACAAAGATACCCGCATTCTAATCTCCGAACCTGCAAATATACTGCCTTGCATGGCCAAGGGATTCTGCAGAGACAGGGTCGTATTGGATTAGGGTGAGCCCTGAATCCAAAGTCTGGTGACCTCATAAGGAAAGAGATTCAGAGACAGAGACTTACACGGGAAAAGAGTCCACTGGACAATGTGATGCAGATGGATGCTGAAGACCACCGAGGATGGATGGTCACTTCCAGAGCAAGAAGCAACCAGAAAGGGCCCTCCCCTAGAGCCTTCAGGGAGAGCATGGCCCTGCCAGCACCTGGAACTCCAGAAGGGTGAGAGAATATAGGTCTGTGGCCTTCAGTCACCCACGTTGTGATGCTTTGCCATGGACACCCTAGGAAACTAATACATTTAGCGACTCAAAGCTTTCGAGAATGAAACTCCTCTTAATAGGACAGGAAAGGTTCACTTCATTCACTCAGGTGTGTCCAACTCTTTGTGACCCCATGGACTGCAGCACGCCAGGCCTCCCTGTCCATCAACAACACCCAGAGCTTTCTCAAACTCATGTCCATCGAGTCGGTCATGCCAACTAACCATCTCATCCTCTGTCATCCCCTATTCCTCCCATCTTCAATCTTTCTCAGCATCAGGGTCTTTTCCAATGAGTTAGTTCTTCAGGTGGCGAAAGTATTGGAGCTTCAGCTTCAGCATCAGTCCTTCCAATGAATATTCAGGACTGATTTCCTTTCTGATTGACTAGTCAATCAAAAAGGGATGGACTAGTCTCCTTGCCATCCAAGGGACTCTGCAGAGTCTTCTCCAACACCACAGTTCAAAAGCATCAAATCTTCCATGCTCAGCTTTCATTATGATCCAACTCTCACATCAGTACTGGTAAAACCATAGCTTTGACTAGATAGACCTTTGTCGGCAGAGTAATGTCTCTGTTTTTTAATATGCTGTCTAGGCTGGTCATGGAGAAGGCAATGGCACCCCACTCCAGTACTCTTGCCTGGAAAATCCCATGGACGGAGGTGCCTGGTGGGCTGCAGTCCATAAGGTCACTAAGAGTCGAACATGACTGAGCGACTTCACTTTCACTTTTCACTTTCTTGCATGGGAGAAGGAAATGGCAACCCATTCCAGTGTTCTTGCTTGGAGAATCCCAGGGACGGGGGAACCTG
>SJXQ01003516.1:28024-40393 GCA_006408695.1 Aepyceros melampus
TTCCTCTGCCTTTTCTAAAACCAGCTTGAACATCAGGAAGTTCATGGTTCACGTATTGCTGAAGCCTGGCTTGGAGAATTTTGAGCATTACTTTACTAGCGTATGAGATGAATACAGTTGTGTGGTAGTTTGAGCATTCTTTGGCATTGCCTTTCTTTGGGATTGGAATGAAAAGTGACCTTTTCCGGTCCTGTGGTCACTGCTGAGTTTTCCAAATTTGCTGGCATATTGAGTGCAGCACTTCAACAGCATCAACTTTTAGTACTTGAAATAGCTCAAAACTGGAATTCCATCACCTCCACTAGCTTTGTCCGTAGTGATGCTTCCTGAGGCCCCTTGACTTTGCACTCCAGCATGTCTGGCTCTGGGTGAGTGATCACATCATGGTTATCTGGGTTATTAAGATCTTTTGTATATAGTTCTGTGCATTCTTGCCACCTTTTCTTAGTATCTTCTGCTTCTGTTAGATCCATGCCATTTCTGTCCTTTATTGTGTCCATCTTTGCATGAAATGTTCCCTTGGTAGCTCTAATTTTCTTGAAGAGATCTCTAGTCTTTCCCATTCTATTGTTTTCCCCCGTATTTCTTTACATTGATCACTGAGGAAGGCTTTCTTATCTCTCCATGCTATCCTTTGGAACTCTGCACTCAGATGGGTATATCTTTTATTTCCTCCTTTGCCTTTAGCTTCTCTTCTTTTCTCAGCTATTTGTATGGCCTCCTCAGCCAACCATTTTGCCTTTTGCATTTCCTTTTCTTGGGGGTGGTCTTGATCACCGCCTCCTGTACAATGTCACAAACTTTTATCCATAGTCCTTCAGGCACTCTATCAGATCTAAGCCCTTGAATCTGTTTGTCACTTCCACTGTATAATCATAAGGGATTTGATTTAGGTCATACCTGAATGGCCTAGTGGTTTTCCCCACTTTCTTCAATTTAACTCTAAATTTGGCAATAAGAAGTTCATGATCTGAGCCACAGTTAGCTCCCAGTCTTGTTTCTGCTGACCTTATAGAGCTTCTCCAAGACGGAGAACCTTTTTGGCTGCAAAGAATATAATTAATCTGATTTTGGTATTGACCATCTGGAGATGCCCATGAGTAGAGTCTTCCCTTGTGCTGTTGGAAGAGGGTGTTTGCTATGACCAGTGCGTTCTCTTGGCAAAACTCTGTTAGGTTTCAACCTGCTTCATTTTGTACTCCAAGCCCAAACTTGCCTGTTACTCCAGGTTATCTCTTGACTTCCTTCTTTTGCATTCCAGTCCCCTATGATGAAAAGGGCATGTTTTTTGGTGTTAGTTCTAGAAGGCCTTGTAGGTCATCATAGAACCATTCAACTTCAGCTTCTTTGGCATTAGGTTTGGGACATAGACTTGGATTACTGTGATATTGAATGGCTTGCCTTGGAAATGAACAGACATCATTCTGTCATTTCTGAGATTGCACCCAAGTACTGCATTTCAGACTCTTTTGTTTATGAGTGTTACTTCATTTCCTTTAAGGGATTCTTGCCCACAGTAGTAGATATAATGGTCACCTGAATTAAATTCACACATTCCCACCCATTTTAGTCCACTGATTCCTAAAATGTTGATGTTCACTCTTGCCATCTCCTGTTTGACCACTTCCAATTTACCTTGATTTATGGACCTAACATTCTAGGTTCCTATGGAATATTGCTCTTTACAGCATTGGACTTTACTTCCATCACCAGTCACATCCACAACTAGCTACAGCTAGTTCAGGATGAAGCCTCCAAATACAACTTCTCCATGAACTGGAGGAACAGCAGCAATGTGATACCATCTCTTCTAAACTTCATATATTTCAGTGTTTACCAATGATTTATGTGCCAAAGTCAAGGGGATTCCCTGATGGCTCAGACGGTAAAGCATCTGCCTGCAATGCAGGAGACCCAGGTTCAAGTCCTGGGTCTGGTAGATCCCCTGGAAAAGGAAATGGCAATCCACTCCAGCACTCTTGCCTGGAAAATCCCATGGATGGAGCAACCTGATAGGCTACAGTCCATGGGGTAGCAAAGAGTCAGACATGACTGAGCAACTTCAGTTTCACTATAGGAGTCAAGCAAATCAAGTAGTTAAATAATGGGGGGGGGGGGGCAGGAATCAGGGTAGATGTCACCAGGAGACCTTAGCTGAACTGTTCACCAGAGCTGAGCTAATAAACTCTCCCTGCTCCAAAATTCCCACTTCCAGAAGAGAACACAGAGATGTTAGTGATCCAACAGATGACCTCAGGCTAGTTAAATCAACAGTCCCTGCAAATGAGGTTTTTAAATGGAAGTGTTTTAAAGGCCTTAAATAAAAACTGGGATCCATTCCTACTGGGGATAACATTTGAGGACAAATTAACAGGCAGGGAGAGCAAGGGTTTCCCTGATGGCTCAGTGGTAAAGAGTCTATATGCCAATGCAGGAGACGCAACTTCCATCCCTGGGTTGGGAAGATCCCCTCGAGAAGGAAATAGCAACCCGCTCTAGTATTCTTGCCTGGGGAATCCCATGGACAGAGGAGCCTGGCGGGCCAAAGGCCATGTGGTCACAAAGAATCAGACAGGACTGAGTGACTAAACAACAAAAGGAGGGAGTAAGAGAAGGAAACAGAACTGTCTTCTGCTCTCTGAAAACTCAGCTGCCATCTGGACATGCTAAACTGAACACGTAAAGACCCTTTCCTGTTCCATTGAGCTTTCACATCCATAAATCTTCCTCTGCAGTCACTATCAACCATGCAGGAACCAACATGGAGAGCAAGGGGATTTGCCTTCCTGTGTGAAATGTGTCTGCACAGACTTCTCAAAAATTGTTAAGAATAGCTTGCTCTAAGACATCCTATCTCTACAAAAAGAAAGAAAACAGTCAGAATGATTTCCCTACTGACTCTGGGCCCAGGGTCAATGTCCTTGAATGTGTCTAACCTTGAGCAAATCTCTTCACTTTCTAGGCTGCCACTTATTCATAATATGGTAAATAGTGATGTTTGCAGTAAGATGCTATCCTTGGATTTTAAATGGCACGATCTTACACAAAGGCGATAAATTCCAGGGATACCAACAAGCATGCTTTTTGTCACAGCTCAGCCTGAGATCAAGAGGCCCTACAATCCCTGCTCTACAACTCCCTGCTGCACAGCGTCTGATCCGACAACCACTGTCTGCCGAGTGATGGTCCCAGCGTAGTTGTCTTCAGTTCAGTTCAGTTCAGTTACTCAGTCGTGTCCAACTCTTTGCCACCCCATGGATTGCAGCACGCCAGGCCTCCCTGTCCATCACCAACTCCTGGAGTTTACCCAGACTCATGCCCATTGAGTCGGTGATGCCATCCAACCATCTCATATGGTAGTTGCCATCACCTGTCCTCAAAACCCGTCTTGACTGCTCCCCGTCCTCACTGCCATTGACTAGCATGCATGGTCCACCCTACATGACTTTATTTGCTAGTTACGGTGGCTTCAAAACGACGGCATGCAGGAGGAGGGGAAGTTCATAGACCCTTGCTGGCCTTTCTGCTCAATTTTTCTGTAATCCTAAAACTAATCTAAAAGAAAGCTCTAGGGGGTGGAGGAAGTGGGGAAGGGTTACTGTTCAATGGATACAGAGTTTCAGTTTTGCAAGATAAAGAGTCATGGAGATGGACAGCGGTGATGGCTACACAACAATACTAAAGGACTATGAATTCCTAAGGGTCAAGAACAGCCTTTTAGACTCTGTATTTGCAGGATCTTTGTACAGTATCTCATAACGTAAATAGTGCTCAAGTAAGTTTGCTAAGTGAATGAATTAACTGACACACCTTTACTTCTATGATCGTGACCGTTACTTTTGAGTTTCCGTGGCTGGTGCTCGGTCGCTGCTTTAGGCAAATATATCACTTGCTTTATACCATGTGTTGCATAATCACTTAGAAAAATGCTGGCAAAGGAATCACTTTTATCTCAGAGTGTCCCTCATACTGTCTGGCTTTCCATGGTTTCAGAACAGGGGTTTACTTTTTCCATTTCCATCCATCTTTTTTGTTTTTCCATTCATCCTATAAATTTTCTCAAAACACCTGTCCCAGGGCCACCAGGTGCTGGTGGAGAATAACTGTCCCAGTCATGCGTTTTCTCCCATTCAGGATTACCCTGTGTCATATTTCAGTAGCTGGCCAGTTTAATCATCCCTACTGTCGGGAAAGTTTGGCTTGTGGATAAATCAAAGTAGCTCTGCAACAAGAGTCAGGGACAGACTAACTTCCTGGGAAGAACTTCCCTTTGCAAATATATTGCTTTCTCGGTCATAAACAAGGTCACTAGCAGTGCCTTTCACCTTGATGAGAAATTTAAAATTTCAAAAGGAAAAATTACCCTGCAGGCAGAGGGAATCTTAGCTCATCTCACAGAGTCTTTAAAAAAAAAAAAAAAAAAACCATAATTCTCCATCATAAATTTGTCCTGGTTAACCCAAGAAGATCTGTGGTTTTTGATTTGTGTGACCAAACATCTTAAATCTCACTGCTAAATACAAGTCCCTAAATCTAACTGTTTTTGCTGACAAGAGAAGAAAATCTGGAAGGCCCAGACTTTGCAGACATTTTTCTTGGCTTTGGCATTCCCCACCAGTGGCTGTCAAGTTGATGCTGTCAGTTTGATCACTTTGTTTGTTTGAACATGAGAATGTAAAAAAGGACAACGTACACCCCCATCCTTCCCGTGAGTCTGAGCCATAATCAGCAGTGTATGAAGGAAAGAGACCAGTGGGTGCCAGGAGAGGTGAGAGGAAGGGCTGGGAGCAGGTTCGGGAAGCGATGGGAACCACAGACACGAGTGTGGCAGAATGCATCCTCCAAAACACCCACAGCAGTACTTCCAGTCCCACTGCTCCTCCACAACATTGTAGGGAGCAACAATTCCCCATCAAGTAGGGAAATCTATTGACTCTGAACTTGGGAGGACTTTGTGAATGCCTCGATGAATAGAAGCCATGGCAAGTAATGGTGCGTGCCCGCCAAGCTGTCACCAGAGACAGTCCTCTCCACTTTTCCCTCTCTCTTGTCCTCTCTCTCTCCTCCCCCACCACCACCTTGCCCTTGGAACCAACCACAATATTTATACAAAGCTCAAATCACATAGAGAGGCCACATGGAGGGTACTTCAGACAAGAGACCAACTCCAGACTTGCCCCAAAATCCAGCATCAACTACTAAATATGTGACTGAACGAGCCTTTAGGAGTTTCCAGCCTTAGGCGTCACCAGCTGGTGCTGTAATGGGTAAACACCAGGTATCCCCACCAATTCCCACACAAACCAAAGATTCATGAGAAAAATACATGTTCATTTTTTAAGCCACTAAGTTTTGGGGTAATCTGTTCCATGTCCAGAGTAAATGGATCAGTATGGAGGCTGGAGACCAAGATTGGCCAAAGTGACACAAATGAGCCTGACCAGGGGATCACACAGAACAAGCTGGCAGGCAAACCAGCTGTGAAGCAGAGTGCTAAAGCCAGCACCAACTTTGAGAGGTCATGCAATCAAGAAGGCTTTTCTATTTCAGCAGCTATAGGAAAAATCATTTTCATGGTGGAAATCCATTTTCATAATCAATGGCTGTCTCTGCTGTGGTCAAGAATATTGTTAAGCCTCCAATGTTAAATTTTTATTTTAAATATTCAGGTTGTTCTCAAGGTCATGATTACACCATTAGGCCATCATTGTGCCATAGTTCTCTCTCCTAAGCTCCCAATGACATGCCCATCTGCTGATACACAGGTACCTCAAATTCAGCATGTGAGAACAAGTTCATTTCCTTACCTCTGCAACTGTTATAACAAACACTTCTGTAAGCCTCATGCTAATTCCGATCACAAAGCTAGCAGACCTGAAAAGAAAAGGAACCACTACCAAAAAATCATCATCAAATCAAAAAGACAGACAGCAAGAAAGAATGAAATTTAAACTATGAAATAATCAGAAAACAATAAAATGGCAATAGTAAGGCTTTATAAATAATTGCTTTAAAATTAACTTCTTCTAACTGGTCTTGCCTTGTAGCTCAGTTGGTAAAGAACCTGCCTGCAGTGCAGGGGACCCAGGTTCAATCCCTGGGTCGGGAAGATCCCCTGGAGAAGGAAATGGCAACCCACTCCAGTACTCTTGCCTTGAAAATCCCACGGACAGAGGAGCCTGGCAGGCTACAGTCCACGCAGTCGCAAGAGTCGGACACGACTTAGCGACTAGAGGGAGAAAGAGAACTGGCCTGTATAGTGTCTGGTTGCATACAAGTAAGTAAGTGTTCACATGAGCAAGCAAGCAAATGTTCGCATCCCATACCTCCCGAGATGCGCAAGTATTTCCTTAGACTTCTGGTTAGTCAGCTGCCCTGGTTTTAGCTCGTTAATGAATTTAGGAAACATTGTGGGTTTGTGGGATTGATGTTCTCTGTAGCTTTCTGCATCATGAGTGGAAGCTGGGAGACTTCACTGAAGACAAAAGAATCCTCATCACAACTTATAGTAGGAAAATAAATGGGAAAGTTCAGTGACTGTCAAAAGGGAAATTTTTTAATGAATTAGTTTACATCCAGACACTGGAAAACTAAACCTCAGAGAAAAAATTGAGACAGTCTACATATACTGGCAGAGAATGAGGAAGTCAAGCTATACAAGAAATGAAATAGCATAAAGTCACACAGGAAGAAAAAAGAAGGCTGAGCTCCAAATAAAGAAAGCTGAGCGCCGAAGAATTGATGCTTTTGAACTGTGGTGTCGGAGAAGACTCTTGAGAGTCCCTTGGAATGCAAGGAGATCCAACCAGTCCATTCTAAAGGAATCAGTCCTAAATATTCTTTGGAAGGACTGATGCTGGAGCTGAAACTCCAATATTTTGGCCACCTGATGCGAAGAACTGACTCATTGGAAAAGACCCTGATGCTGGGAAAGATTGAAGGCAGGAGGAGAAGGGGACGACAGAGGATGAGATGCTTGCATGGCATCATCAACTTTATGGACACGAGCCTAAGCAAACTCCAAAAGTTGGTGATGGACAGGGAAGCCTGGCGTGTTGTGGTCCATGGGGTCGCAAAGAGTCAGACGTGACTGAGTAACTGAACTGAACACACAGGAAGTGTGGAGTAAGCCTTTTTAAAGGGAACCAAGAATGCTGTGTATGAGTGCAGGTCTGCCACTCTGTCATTTGCACAGAAGAACGCGCATTAGAGGAGACTCTCTAACCCAGGGAAATCCCATGGACGGAGATGCTTGCATGGCATCATCAACTTTATGGACACGAGCCTAAGCAAACTCCAAAAGTTGGTGATGGACAGGGAAGCCTGGCGTGCTGTGGTCCATGGGGTCGCAAAGAGTCAGACGTGACTGAGTAACTGAACTGAACACACAGGAAGTGTGGAGTAAGCCTTTTTAAAGGGAACCAAGAATGCTGTGTATGAGTGTAGGTCTGCCACTCTGTCATTTGCACAGAAGAACGCGCATTAGAGGAGACTCTCTAACCCAGGGAAATCCCATGGACGGAGGAACCTCGGTGGGGTCACACAGAGCCGGTCATGACTGAGTGACGACACAGTAGCAACAACGACAAAAGTGGAGTCACAGAGGAATAAACAGCCATTGGCCAACCCCTCGTCCTTGATAAGAACAATAAATTAGCACTCTATAATATTCATATAATAGTTCTACTACGTCATGCTTATTTTAAAAACATATTTCTTCCAACTGGGGTTTAATACATGGGGGAGACATTTAAGCATAATGAAAATTTTGCATTTGTTTGCTTGCAATTTTGTTCACAAGAAACATCAAGTGAATGCCAAAATCTGGCCCCAGCTTAACCAAACACAGTAGGAACACACAAAACACACACACACACACACACCCCTTAAGACTACCAGCTCCTGCAACCGTCGCGTGTGTGGTGAGCTCCACTCACCCACATCTGGTGAACGTTCCTTCAACTTCAGATAATCCTCTTTTCACCATTTTCCAATAATTCACCGGTGACAATCTTTCTGACATTCAAAGCATAATGAAAATTTCGTATTTGTTTGCTTGCAATTTTGTTCACAAGAAACATCAAGTGAATGCCAAAATCTGGCCCCAGCTTAACCAAACACAGTAGGAACACACAAAACACACACACACACACACACCCCTTAAGACTACCAGCTCCTGCAACCGTCGCGTGTGTGGTGAGCTCCACTCACCCACATCTGGTGAACGTTCCTTCAACTTCAGATAATCCTCTTTTCACCATTTTCCAATAATTCACCGGTGACAATCTTTCTGACATTCACATTCCCAAGCAAAACCCAGAGCATCTTGCAGGTAAAGGGCCATCTTGATTGGAGTACTGATGCATTTCCTAACCGTTTACCAAGTGTACAAGCCAGCTACTGTTTTATTAGATGCACTATTTACCAGGTCGCTGATGGAATTTTCGAGGGTTGGTCCTCTAGCCCTGTGACTTTTTGTGCGTGGTTTTGCCTAGCATGGTCATTTTCAGCAGCATCCCTATCACATTAGGGCATAATTGACGATGATGCTGGGAATGAATTGGAGGAGCGAGGTGAAAAGATCTTTTACTTCTTATTAGACATGTCCATGTTATACAGGTAAAATCAAAAGCAAGTCAAAAGAAGCTGAGAAATAAGGGACAGAGGAACAGAGCTCCCAGGGAACACTGGTCATCAGACTGTGATGACTGGGACACAAGGGTATGCCATGGTGGCAGTACGATCTTAGAAAACTCCCTTGGGTTTAGAAAATGATGTGTAAGACCATCCTCTTAACTACCATGTGATCCTGCAGTCCCACTCCTGGGCATATACCCAGAGAAAACCATGATTCAAAAGATGCATGCGCCCCAGGGTTCATCGAAGCACTATGCTGGGAATGAATTGGAGGAGCGAGGTGAAAAGATCTTTTACTTCTTATTAGACATGTCCATGTTATACAGGTAAAATCAAAAGCAAGTCAAAAGAAGCTGAGAAATAAGGGACAGAGGAACAGAGCTCCCAGGGAACACTGGTCATCAGACTGTGATGACTGGGACACAGGGGTATGCCATGGTGGCAGTACGATCTTAGAAAACTCCCTTGGGTTTAGAAAATGATGTGTAAGACCATCCTCTTAACTACCATGTGATCCTGCAGTCCCACTCCTGGGCATATACCCAGAGAAAACCATGATTCAAAAGATGCATGAGCCCCAGGGTTCATCGAAGCACTGCTTAAAATAGCCGGGACATGGATGCAACCTAAAAGCCCACCGACAGAGGGATGGACAAAAATGTGGCACATATACACAAGGGAACACTAGTCAGCCATGAAACAATGCCATCAGCAGCAACGCGGATGAACTAGAGACTGTCACACTAATGAAGGGAGTCAGAGAAAAACAAGTATCATAGGACATCACTTATATGTGGAATCTTTAAAAAGTTACAAATGAACTTATTTATAAAATGGAAGTAGAGTCACAGATACGGAAAATAAACTTCAGGTTGCCAGGGCGGAAAGAGGGAAGATAGATAAATTGGGAGATTGGGATTGGCATATACACACTATTATGTGTAACCCAGACAATCAGTGAAGACCTACCGTATATGGCACAGGGAACTCGACTCAGTACTCTGTAATGACCTATATAGGAAAGAAATAAAAAGAAAAGAGTGCGTATATGTATCGGGATAACTATTCACTTTGCTGCACAGCAGAAACCAGCACAACATTGTAAGTCAACTATAGTCCAATAAAAATTGATTTAAAAAAAAATCCTCCCTTTAAGAGACTAACAGTGCCCATGAGCATATCAAAGGCTCTATAAAGACTTCAGCAAAAACTTGTGCAACTGGATTAACCTGGCTTTTCTAAAACACGTATGACCATGAGACACTGTTCTGACATCCATTAACATCAATGTGATATTAATGTGACGTCATTGATGTCCTCTGGATGGAATACAACACTCAGGCCACATCAGCAGGAAAATAAATTCTGCCCTCTTGTTATCCGATGAATGAATGAGACACAGGGACTAAAATATAGGAAGAGCATATGTGGTGGAAATAGGAGGATGGGAAGGAGGATACAAAGGGCGTGAAATCTGATGGAGAATGGATTAACCTGGCTTTTCTAAAACACGTATGACCATGAGACACTGTTCTGACATCCATTAACATCAATGTGATATTAATGTGACGTCATTGATGTCCTCTGGATGGAATACAACACTCAGGCCACATCAGCAGGAAAATAAATTCTGCCCTCTTGTTATCCGATGAATGAATGAGACACAGGGACTAAAATATAGGAAGAGCATATGTGGTGGAAATAGGAGGATGGGAAGGAGGATACAAAGGGCGTGAAATCTGATGGAGACATTTTCAAACTGCAGGCTCGGAATCTTCACCTGCTGACTTTCCAGAGGGTACTCTGGCTCTGCAGGACTGCAGAGCATCAGACAAAGGAAGTTCCTGCCCACTCTGACTCAAGCTGGTACCCACTTTGCTAGGAGCACCTCTCAGCAAATTCATGACTTGGCATCACTTTACACTCACTGTCAAATCAAAACAACTTTTCCATTGACCTGAGAATTCTTCATCTCATCTTGTGTTCGTTGAATTGACATGAGTTTTTAAAGACACATCTCCTCTGGGAGCTCAGTCTCAGACGTCTTCACACACTGATGGGCCAGGATTCTTCCCAACACTTTGTGAAATGATCAGCCTTGATAAGAAGGCTGTAAAACAGAATATTTTAAAATGGAGCCTGCAGACTGAGCAACATTAGACCTAGGCCGGTGTAATATTTCAGTTTCTCAGGCCAGTCCCTACCGCCAAGTAGGNAACCTCATTCCATAGTTCATCAGGCACTCTATCTATCAGATCTAGGCCCTTAAATCTATTTCTCACTTCCACTGTATAATCATAAGGGATTTGATTTAGGTCATACCTGAATGGTTTAGTGGTTTTCCCTACTTTCTTCAATTTAAGTTTGAATTTGGTAATAAGGAGTTCATGATCTGAGCCACAGTCAGCTCCTGGTCTTGTTTTTGTTGACTGTATAGAGCTTCTCCATCTTTGGCTGCAAAGAATATAATCAATCTGATTTCGGTGTTGACCATCTGGTGATGTCCATGTGTAGAGTCTTCTCTTGTGTTGTTGGAAAAGAGTTATACCACCAATTACTGATACAGCCAAAACTAAAAGTCAGGAATCCAGTGCCTGGCCAGTGTTCTTCTTCCTACATCCCGCTTTCTCTCAGTTCAAGTAACCTGTTCTTGGAGTTGAAAAAGCCAGCAAATAAAGCAGAATACTTGTGTAGTATATGGCTCTTTTAGTGTAATTGATGAAGTGACTCCAAAGTCAAAATCCACTTGTTGATACCTTGCCTGACTCCTGTCCATGAAATACAATAAGTTAAAGGACTTAAAAAAATAGTTCTTGAGAATATTTACCATCTTAAAATCTACTTTTAGCCAGCTGGATTTGCTTGGTAGAGTTTATGATTAATCTGTGACTCTGCTCAGTCACTGAAGTCTGTCCCTATAATTTGTCCTCAGATATCTGCCCCACTTTGGTGGTATAATTGAACTTGGATAGCTCTTGTTTTACCTTCTAACAAAGTACCAGTAGAGATCATAACTTTGTAACTTCCTTTCTGGGCTTTGGTTCATAGCCACCATGACAGACTTCTGTGGATTCTGGGGCATCTGAGAATGCATTCAGCTTACTCATTGTCTTCTCATGTCTATTTCTTTCACATTGTTACTTTCTTCTAATGACAAAGTGGTTTAGAAAGAACTTTAGTCTACTTTATCTACACTATTAATTTTCTTCATCAGGCCATTTTAAGGCCTATATTGAGGAGTTTCTGTGTGCCTAGCATCTTAATTACTATGTCTTAAAGGCAAGAAGAAAAGGACAAACAACATGCATTGGCTATCTATTGTGTGTCAAACATACTCTTACTGATTTTTACTTGGTATACCTCATGTAATCTTAATAATATACCCCAGGAACAGGCATTATTTCTTATACTCATTTACAGAATGGAGAAAGAGGGCAAGAGAGAAAGAGAGAGAAAGAGAGAGAGAAAGGGATATTCCCCAATTGACCCTGGTGTTTGAACTCTAATATCTAGTCTCTTTGAAAGGATCCCCTTCCTGAAGGAACTGGCAATCTGATGAGAAAAGACTAGCTTGAATCAAACTTGTTTAGGTGGAAGCTGCTATGTTTATTGCCTACCTCTTGTCTTCCCTGCTCTCTCTTTCCTATTGTAGAAATCTCTGCTAAAACTTCTGCAATCTGGCTTCTCAGGTGATCATACTATATCACACCATATAAGGCTATCTGCCTCTGC
>SJXQ01003516.1:40538-62030 GCA_006408695.1 Aepyceros melampus
TCTGCATTCATTTACTTTCCTTCTATCAAGTTTTATATATATATATATATATATATATATATATATATCTTTGTATTTCATCCAATTCACCTTTTATGGTGAAAACTAGTTCATCTGATTGATTATAGTTAATAGGTTATTGTGAAAATCCTCCTTGTATCATTTTTATTTTAATAGGAGATTGTTGGAGACAAAGTGCCCTAAAGGATTGAATCTATAATGGTGTATTTAAAGCAAAGTGGCAAGTCTGGGCAAGAGATCACTGGGTAAAGTGGAGCAGAGAGGAGCAGATCTGGAGTGTGGTTTTTTGATGCCCCTAAATCACCCCACGTAGGAAGTCATCTACAATCATTGTAAGGATACCCATAAGGTAGTTTTGCACACAAGTTAGTCTCTCTTTTTAGCACCAGCTGTGCTAACAGCCAGTGGCCAGCTTGGTTTCCTTATATGTGTATTCACTAATTAAACAGTTGTGGTCATGAGACCTGAGAAAAATCACTAACTGAGAAAAAGTCAGTTTCTACATTCCAAGTGTGTTGTGAATTTGACTACAGTTGTTGAAATTTTCCTAGGGAGCTCATCAAAATGAAGAGCTCCTTATGACCAAGGAAGGACTGTGAACCCCGCACTGACATCCTTATCCACTTATACCCTTTCGAAAAGCTACTAAGTCAAAAAGAGATGTCAGATGGTAGTAAATGGATTCCTGCTTACTCTACTTTGCATTCACTAAGGACTAAGGTAACTCTTTTCATGCTCTCACTTGCCCACAGCAATCTATTTCTGGGTTCTAAGCATCCACTTTCTGAAATTTACCAGCCTTCTGTGGGAATGCTGTTCCTACTGTTCTTGACCATGGTTCTTCTATGTTCTTTCAGGCATAAATGAATTAAAGCAGCCGGATTCCCCATGGCTTCCTCAAGAGACCCTGTTGCTCTGATTAAATAATTTTAATGGCACTGGAGAAAACAGTAGGTATTCAAACATTACCTTGACTTCTCTTGTTTTATCATCCTTAAAAGAGTGTGCTTTCACTCTGTGGGCCCTGGGAAGGCACCAAGAGCCTGTCCTACATTTTCTGGTCCACTTAACAGATTACCAGTTGATGACCAGGTAAATTACATTCATCTTAGACAATAAATGTAATCTTATAGAACATGAAAGGCCACAGTTTATAGAGTATTTTGTAGAATGTTATTTTTATTAATAGTGTCCCATTAAGTCATGTTGGAATCTGAGACAAAGGGAAGAATAAGTTTAAATTGTATATATATATATATAGTATTACTCAGCACACATTGGCCACACTAGTCATACAATAGAGGATAATATGTGTATGTTGAGAAAGGGCATGCCATTTGCTGGAAAGGAAGATTATAGTAGCTATAGATGACTCACATAAATATTAGGCAAGTATCTATTCACTGATTGGTAAGTTTAAAAATTAATAAATCTTAGGCTAAGAACAGATTTTGGAGATGAGGAGGTGTTTTGTATGCTTCTATTGGCTTCTTTGTCTTGATGTCTATTCTTAAAAGAAGAGCATTACTGAAAAATAAGCCTAGATATCTAACATTAGAAGTGAAAATATCTAATACTTAAGATTACTCTCACACGGCTGTATTAAAATGGATAACCAACAAAGACCTACTGTATAGCAGAGGGAACTCTGCTCAATATATGTAACAACCTAAATGGGAAAATAATTTGAAAAAGAATGGATGCATGTATATGTATAACAGAATCACTGTGCTGCACACCTGAAATTAACATGACATTGTTAATCAACTATATTCCAAAATAAAATAAAAAGTTAAAAAAATTTTCCCAACAAACAAAAGTCTAAGATTAGATATCTTTAATCATTAATTCTACAAAGCATGAAAAGAAGATTTAATACCTATCCTTCTCAAACTTTTCCAACAAATTGAAGAGGAAGAAATCCTTCCAAATGTATTTAATGAACTGAAAATTACCCTGATATGACAACCAGACAAGGATACAACAGAAAAAGAAAACTACAGGAAAATATCTTTAATAAACATAGATGCAAAACTCAACAAAATACTGGTGAACCATATCAATAATATACTAAAAGGCTTATATACCATGATTGATTAGGATTTATACTAGAGATTTAAGGGTGTCTCAACACATACAAATCAATCAATGCAGTGCATCACATTAACAAAATGAAGGATAAAAATCATATGATGAGCTCAATAGATATATGAGTCATTTGAAAAAAAAATTTCACATACATTTGTGATTAAAATATCAATAAAATAGTTAAAAAGGAAAGATAATGAAGTCCATATATGACAAACCTACAAGTAAAATCATATTCATGTTGAAAGCTTTTATTCTAAAATTAGGAACAAAATGAGGATTCCATTCTCATCACTTTTATTCTACATAGTATTAGAAGTCCTAGCCACATCAATTAGACAACAGAAATAAATTAAATGCAACCAAATTGGAAAAGAATATTTAGAGTTGTTAATATTTTCAGAAGAAATTATACTGTATATAGAAAACACTAGAGACTGCATCCCAAAATTCTTGGAAATAAGTGAATTCAAAAAAAGTCACAGGAACAAAATCAATATACAGAAATCTGTGGTGTTTCTATATACTATTAATGAGCTATCAAAAAGAGAAATTAAGAAAACAATCTCATTTATTATTGCATAAAAAAAAAACTAGGAATAAAATTAACCAAGGGCTTAAAAGATCCATACACTGAAAATTACAAGATACTAATGAAAGAAGTGGAAGAAGACATAAACAAGTGAAAAGATATTCTATGCTTATGGAATGGAGGAATTAATACTGTTAAAATGTGCATACTGCCCAAAGCAGTCTACAGCTTCAGTGCAATGCCTATCGAAATTTCAATGGCATATCTCATAGAACTAAAACAATGCAGTACAATACATAATTACAACAACCAATACTAAAATTTGTATCAAATAATAGAAGATTCTGAATAGCCAAAATAACCTTGAGAAAGAAGAAAACTGGAGGCATCATGCTCCCTGATTTCAAATGGTACTACAAATTTATAGTGATTGAAAGTGTATGGTACTGGTGTAAAAACAGTGACATAGATTTATGAAACAGAACTGAGAGCTCAGATATAAGCTTACACATATGGACAATTAATTCACAACAAATGAGCAAAACAATGGAGAAATGACAGTCTCTTCAATAAATGGTGGTAGGAAAATTGGACTTTCACATGCAAACAAATGAAACCAACTTACACAACATGCAAAATTAACCCTAAATGAATTAAAAACTTGAATATAAGATCTAAAATCATCAAATTCCTAGAATAAAACATAGGTGGTAATATCATTGGCATCAGTCTTAGCAGTGTTTTTGTTGATCTGACACCAAAAGGCAAAGGAAACAAAAGCAAAAGTAAAAAAATGAAACTACAAGCTTACAAGCTTCTGTACAGCTAAAGAAACCATTCTCAAAACAAAAAAGTAGCCTACTATATAGGGGAATATATTCTCAAACAGTATATCTTATAAGGGGTTAATATTCAAAATATTTTACTGGCAAAGATCCATATAGTTAAAGCTATGGTTTTCCCACTGTCACATATGGTGTGAGATTTGGACCATGAAGAAGGCTGATCACTGAAGAACTGATGCTTTCAAACTGTGGTGTTGGAGAAGACTCTTGAGAGTCCCTTGGATAGCAAGGAGATCAAACCAGCCAATCCTAAAGGAAATCAGTCCTGAATATTCATTGGAAAGACTGAGGGTGAAGCTGAAGCTCCAATACTTTGGCCACATGATGCAAAGAACTGATTCATTGGAAAAGACTATGATACCGGGAAATATTAGGTAGGAGGAGAAGGGGATGACAAAAATTGAGATGGTTGGATGGTATCACCAGTTTGATGGACATGAGTTTGAGCAAGCTCTGGGAGTTGGCGATGACAGGGAAGCCTGGTGTGCTGCAGTCCATGGGGTTGCAAAGAGTCGGACACGATTGAGTGACTGAACTGAAATAATCCAAAATATATGGGCTTCCTAGGTGGCCCTAGTGGTAAAGAACTTGCCTGCCAATACAAAAGACATAAGAGATGTGGTTTCAATCCCTGGGTCATGAAGATCCCCTGGAGGAGGACATGGCAACCCACTCCAGTGTTCTTGACTGGAGAAGTCCGTGGACAGAGGAGCTTGGTGGGCTATAGTCCATAGGGTCACAAATAGTTGGGCACGACTGAAGTGGCTTTGTACGCATGTTCCTATGGTCTATGTTCAATTCCTGTACCTTGTACATACAGCAAACATTAATGGTTATAAGAAGGGAAGGAGGTTGGGGGAGTGATTGAAATGGATGAAGAAGGTCAACTTTATTGTGAAGGAAGGTAACTAGACTTGTAGTGGTGAACATTTTGGAGTTATCCAAATGTTTGATTATAATGTCATATACCTGAAACTTATATACTAAAAAATCATGGCAAAATCACTACACAGATCACTTAAACATGGATAAAAAAGCCCTTAAATATGGTCACTTTTGGTTATATTCCTAACCATGAGGTCAGTGTTTTAATAAATAATACAATACTTTGTAGTGAATGTATCATTTGTATGTTAATGTGTGCGTGGCTAACTAAGTATTTAGTGTATGGGTTTATGAATATGTGAAGGCCAATCTGAAGTCACTCCATCCTTGCTTTCTTGTTGTACTTTCTCATAAAAGGCGGAAGAGCCTCTTCTCAAGATTACTTGAGACTCTTCCCCTGGAGTGATGAGCATAACTGGAGAGCTCAGTAAGACAAAGAGAAAAATTTAGGCAACTGTCCAAAATGTATAATGTTTGTAACAGTGATAAATTGGTGACTAGTGATAGATTGAGTAGGTTACACCACTACTGATATATTTCTATTGTCTTTTGTGAAATAAATATCTGTTGGCTCAATTAATGGACCATACTTCCATCAGAAGTATTAAGTTGAAAGCGCTGGTTTAGCCTGAATTCCAGTCATGATATAAAATTCAAATTAACTAGAGACAATTCAAATGCATTTTCATTTCTTAATAACCAAAAAAGTCCATAATCAAGATACAACCTCAGGCTCAAGAGAGAAAAAGAGAAATACTCAACTACCACAATTAGCAAACAAAAAAACAAAAAGCTAAACAAGACAAATAACAATAAATTATTTGTATTAATAGGCTTGTAGTTTGCAATTTGTATTAATAGGTATGCAACTTGTAATTTATGTAATTTGTGTAAATGATTTCCTCCTGGAGACATTAGATAACATTTGGTTTTTGGCCACACATTTATGCATATTTATAATTATTTTACACTGTATAATACTAAGAATTTGTTCATTTTATTTAATATATTTATATAGCACTTGGTATGGAATCTTAGAAATATCAACTCCTCATACCCATAGAGAAAGGCACTCATCATCTCATTGTACAGATGAGGCAATTGAAATGTAGAAATGTTTGTGTTACTTGCCCAAATTCAACAGCTAGTCAGTTGCAGAGCCTGTTTGGAAACACAAAGACTGGATCCAGAGTCCATTTTCTTGTCAAATACAAATGATGCCTCATTATTTGTAAAATATTTACCTATTGTGCCATAATTATATATGCATGTACATGAAAACACAACTCAGTGGTAAAGAATCTGCCTGCAATGCAGAAGATCCCAGTTCGATTCCTGGATTGGGAAGATCTGCTGGAGAAGGGATAGGCTATCCACTCCAGTATTCTTGGGCTTCCTTGGTGGCTCAGATGGTAAAGAATCTGCCTGCAATGCGGGACACATAGGTTCAATCCTGGGTTGGGAAGATCCCTTGGAGAAGCGAATGGATACTGACTCCAATATTCTGGTCCGGAAAATTCCATGGACAGAGGAGCCTGGCAGGCTACAGTCCATGGGGTCACTAAGAGTCAGGCATGACTGAGTGATATGACTAACACTAACATGAAAACATTATATATATATATATATATATATATACACATTATATATATGTATTCATTATATATATATAGATATATAGATATATAGATAAATATATATGGCATAGAATGCCAGAGCTATTTAAAACTCAGAAGTAAGGGAATTCTCTGGTGGTCCACTGGTTAGGATACTGTGCTTCCAATGCAACAGGCCTGGGTTCAAGCCATTTTCAGGGAACTAAGATCCCAAAAGCCATGTGGTGCAGCCAAAAGTAGTAATAATAATAATAAAATAAAATTCAGACCTAAAAGAACAAAACACTAGTGCTAGAAGTGCTGTTAAACATTATTTGGCTTAACCTACATATTTCAAAGAAAAAAATGGAGGCCCAGATAAATTGACTTGCTCAAGGTCACACAGATATTCAATGGCAGAAATGAAACAAGAACTGATGTTTTCTTACTCTCAATCTGATATTATTTTCATTTCACTAAGTTACCTTTGTTATTATTAACTTAAGGAAGTATATCATTGTTTATATTTTTAATGAATATCATCTCCAGATCTTCATTTTTCAAAGCTATATGCTTATAATCTTTGTGACCCTATGGACTGTAGCCTACCAGGCTCCTCTGTCCATGGGATTTTCCAGGCAATAGTACTGGAGTGGATTGCCATTTCCTTCTCCAGGGGATCTTCCCAACCCAGGGATCGAACCCGGGTCTCCCACATGTAGACAGACACTTAACCGTTTGAGCCACCAGGAAAGTCCTAATAGTGATGCTATGTTTCACCAAATAGTCTTATAACTTATTCTTTGAAATTATCTTTGAGACTGAGTTGAGCTAATTAAGAAAACTGAGTCTTAATACACTGTGATCATATCTTGTTTTTGGCCAAAAAAAAGGGCACTTTTAACTTGATCCTTGAAGTTCATTCTTCAGACTTGTTTCTGAATAACTTTTACCTGTTTCCAAAATTCACCACAGGAATTATTCCAAAATATGTGGGGCAAACACCGAGTATAATTCTAAAGGACAGTTCCAAAATTTTCCTGAGCAATAGGAATGTAATTGGAATAAGCATATAACCTTTCAAAGTGACAGCCTAGGAAAGAAAAATTCAATTGGCTGCTTGCTTACTGATAAATTTGTTTGTTTTCAAACATATTGTTCCATGTATTTAAGCATTTTATCAGCAACATTTTGTAAATATTAGTGTACAGCTTTTTTTCACATCACTTGCCAGATATATTTCTAAGTATTTCATAATTTGATGGTAGTATAAATGTTATTTTCTAAGTTTCAATGTCCAACTTTTCATTAATAGTACATAAATATAAATGGATATCACTTTATTGACATGTTTTCTGGAAATCTTGCTTTATTCATTTTTTCAACTGGCAGTTTTTCTTCTTCTTCTTTTTTTTGTTGTTACTGTATTTTAAAATAGACAATCATGTCATTTAAAAACAAAGATTATTTTGATTCTTCCATTCTAGTCTGAATGCATTATTTTCATTTATCTTCCCTGGTTGCATTTGCAAGTTGTAGTACAATGTTGTATAGAAGGAAAGAGAGCAGACATTATTTACTTACTCTCAATCTTAGGAGGAAAGAATTCAGTCTTTCACCATTAAATAAGATTTTAGCTGTAGGATGTTCCTAGATGTCTTTTATTTTTTTATTTTTATTGAAGTATAATTGGTTTACAATGTTGTGTTAGTTTCTGGTGTAAAGCAAAATGACTGTGTGTGTGTGTGTGTGTGCATGTGTGTGTGTGTGTTCTTTTTTTATTTTATTTTAAATTAATTTTTATTTTTTAGTTTGTTTTGCTTTACAATACTGTATTTGTNCTGTGGCACTGCTCCCGGGGAGGGTGCCTGGCAAACATCCTCAGGTCAAGTGCAGCCCCAGCGAGGCAAGGGCACCTTGGCGCCAGAGATAGGGAGGGCCCACACGAGGACACAGTGGGATCTCCGTAATTCCTATCTCACGTTTGCTCCCCATCACCACCCTTCCTGCCCCTATCCTTCCACACTTTGGGGCTAAGTGGAGAGTGGTGGCTTCAGGACATCTGCAGGGCAAGGAGGGACACAGGGAGTCTTTCACAGTCAGTGAGTGATTCCGTCTGTCCTAAGACTTGCCATCTGGAGCCCTTCGCACGCCCCAGTCTGTCATATCAAAGATCCAAATCAATGTTCCTGACTTTCCTGTGTGATTCCAGTCACCAGCAGGAGGTTGCAGGCCATGAACTGCACGCTCAGCACATTGCTCATCTGGCCGGTGTAGACGCCCACGAGCTCGCTGGACGAGCCGTCGGCGGGTGGGCTACAGTGCGCGCTTCGGATGTCCCAGACACGCACGGAGTTGTCCATGGATGCGGACGCAACCAGGCTGCTGTCTGGACTGAAGGTGAGGCTGGTGATGTTGTCCGTGTGGCCCCGCAGCTCTTTGTAGAGGGTCCCGGATGCCAAGTCCCACAGCTTCAGCCTCTGGTCCTCACCCGCTGATGCCAGGTACTTACCGTTTGGGGAAAAAGCCAGGGAGAGCACAGGGCCGCGGTGGCCCGTGAAGAGTCTCACGGAGTTCCCCTGCTGAGTGCTCCACAGCCGCACCGTCTTGTCGGTTGAGCCTGTGGCTAAGTAGTTTGAATTGGGGTGGAACTTGACGCAGTCCACGTCTGCCAGGTGCCCGGCGTAGATTCGCAGTGGGTACGTCCGGTCAAATGACCACAGCCGGGCCGTGCGGTCGTGGGACCCGCTGGCGAAGTACAGGCTCTGCGGGCTGATGTCCAGGTCCCACACAGGGTAGGCGTGGCCCTGGTACAGCACGGTGTTGGTGAAGCTGCCCAGGTCCCAGTACCTGATGGACATGTTTCAGAGCAGGAGAGCAGCCCAGAGCTGTCCGCGAGGAACCTGGTGCTGTACACTGGCCCACAGTGTCCCCGCAGGACCTTCATCTCTGTGCCTGCGTTGTCGTCCTCGTCATCCTGGGGGTAGTGGGGACACACACAAGACAAGATTGTTTAGCGGTCTGCCATGGAAAACAAAATGTCCAGAAACAAAGAGACCTGCTTGGGAAACAGCATTTACCCAGTAAACGACTCTGTCCTTCAGGGTGACCCCAGGATAGCACCTTGTCTCCTACAACTTACAAATTTGCTTTCTTTAAATTCACCTTGCAGCTAACACTATAGCAAGTCTACTACTTCAGAGTAATGACCGTGGTCCTTACTCTTACTCTGAGGACAGACTTCAAAAGTCAATCACTCAAAAAAATTTATTTTTGATTTTATGTTCTTAGACTCTTTCATTCTACAGGCATGTCTTCACCTGTCAGTCTTGGCTGCTTTGTAGGCCACAGTGCTCCCTGTTTCTAGTCCATTAAGAAAAATCACCCTCACAGCTGGGGTCAATGATGGAGGCAGATGTGGTTTCACTTCAAGATGCATACAGAACCACTGTGGGAGGTTAGCCAGAAATAAAACCTGGACATATCACAGAAATAACCATGGGCCAGGAAAGTGTAGTCATCGGTAACTTACACCCATACCCAAAAAGAAAGAACAGTTTTGAAACCGTGACCTTCTGGATCGGCTCAAATATTTCCCCAAAGTAAAAAAGGAGGCAAGGATTCAGAATTCCTCTCAGAGTCAAGTGACTCTTGTGATTCCTGGAAATAAACCCCCATGGGTGGGGATAAGAAAGACAACTCCTGGTAAAAGGGGCAGGGAGTTGGCGGGGAGGCCCTCTGCTGCATGCCCAAGCATATTCTCTGGGTTCAAATCTACTTTCCTTTCATTTTCTTGCAGACAAGCTCCTTACAAATGCAACTATCTCAATCCTGGAGTTCATAAAGTCAGATGAGTTTCCGTTATACACTGGAAGAATAAAGACTAAAATGAAGCTTCCTGAACCAAATGGGCCTTGGTAGCTTAGAAATAAACACCTTTGTGAGCCTTTGTACAGAAAAAAGCCATCCTTTTAATTTCTATTTGAAAACTATTAAATTAAAAATAGAATGAATGCCTCCAACATATACATTTTTGAGAAAAGAGAAAATAAACATTGATGTTCATGGATATTCAAAATGGCTATTCCAGATAATCAACATTGAAAATACATTAGCATTTGGGACCTTAAGGTTCTACTGAGCATTACCAAGAATATTAGTAATTTTCCTTTCCAAAGAGATTATAATAATACTTTAAAATTTCAGGAATGACTCACTGCTCTACACCAGAGAGTTTATCTCTGAGGCTTAAGACGTCTTCGTTTGGAGCAGGAAGTCCTGGCAGTGGGTCCTGCCTCTGAGTGCCCAGGGGCAGAGAGAGGAGGACACACTGGGAGGTAGCTGGACTTCTCAGGGGCCCCATGACTGTCCTGAGCCTGTGGAAAGTGCCTGTTGACTCTATAAACCAAGAAATAGGGAAACTAGAATAGTCCTGCAGGCTAGCCCTATCAACTCCCTGCCAGGACCATAGCTTAAAATAGTTTGGCCACATTTTCTTCTGTGGCTCAGCCAGCCCCACAATGGCCTCAGTGCAGTTGAGCTGAAACCCTGAACAAGCAATGGGTCACCCAAGCCCGACCACACAGACCCCTCCCATCCCTCCCATGCTAACAGGACAACACCCCAATTGTTCTACAACTGTCTAACCCTGCCCCCCACCACAGTAAATTCTACCCCAGATGCATCCCAAATATGAATTTTTAATTTGTAAAGTACATTCATGTAATAATAAACTGTATTATATACATTATAAGATATGCTTAAAATAGAAATTTTAAAAGAATAAGAAAAAACAGCTCTCTGAATACTACAGTCTGCTGACCCTGCCTTAGACCAAGGAGCCCCGAGTCTGCTTCTGGACTAGTGTGTCCCCCGTGCCTTAGTTATAGCGCAGCAAGTCCTAGGTCGGGTGCTTTGGGATCTGAACAAGCCTTGGGTTGTTCTCCAATCAGCTACCGACGGAGCCTAAAGAAATTAAATATGGCTGGGCTTGGGAGTGAGTAAGACCTGGAAGCAGGTGAGACACTGCTACTGTGTGAGCAGACAGCAGCCTGATCGAGGAGAGAAAAGGTGGCTGCTGGCCAGTGTAAATGGACACGTGCTATACGGTTTCTAAGGCTTAGGACAAAAAGGCAGAATGTAAGAGATTTCATTAAAATTTTGAAAATATTGCTTACATGCAGAATGATAATATTTTGGCTACAATGAGTTGAAAATACATTATTAAAATTAATACCAACTACTTCTTATCTTTTTAATATGATGATGAGAAAAACTTAAATTACACATTTGGCTCACACTATATTCCTATTGGCTAGCATGGATCTATGACAGTCTGGTACACAAACTACAGAACTGAGTATTATTGACAACACTGACTTTACTTTTCAAACTTCAAGATGGCCACGTTGGGGCAGGATGACCAGACGGTAAATGAACTGAACACAGGAGCTGCACTGCTGGGCTGAGGTTGCAGGGAGGCTGGTGTCCTACCCACATAACTGGAAAGGAGGGCAAGTCCTCCTTTCTGGTACCTGTGGTTTTATCACGCTGCATAAATACTAAAAATATGCAACTGCCAATCGACAAGCTCTCTCCATCATTCGGTATGGCGCAAAGTGTGAGGGAATGGAAATTGTAATCAGAAATCTTCCAGCAAACAAAAGCCCAGGACCAGACAGCTTCACAGCTGAATTCTACCAAAACTTTAGAGAAGAGCTAACACCTATCCTATTCAAACTCTTCCAGAAAATTGCAGAGGAAGGTAAACTTCCAAACTCATTCAATGAGGCCACTATCACCCTAATACCAAAACCTGACAAAGATGCCACAAAAAAAGAAAGCTACAGGCCAATATCACTGATGAACATAGATGCAAAAATCCTTAACAAAATTCTAGCAAACAGAATCCAACAACACATTAAAAAGACATACATCATGACAAAGTGGGCTTTATCCCAGGGATGCAAGGATTCTTCAATATCCACAAATCAATCAATGTAATACACCACATTAACAAATTGAAAAATAAAAACCATATGATTATCTCAATAGATGCAGAGAAAGTTTTTGACAAAATTCAACATCCATTTATGAAAAAAACCCTCCAGAAAGCAGGCATAGAAGGAACATACCTCAACATAATAAAAGCCATATATGACAAACCCACAGCAAACATTATCCTTAATGGTGAAAAATTGAAAGCATATACCCTAAAGTCAGGAACAAGACAAGGGTGCCCACTTTCACCACTACTATTCAACACAGTTTTGGAAGTTTTGGCCACAGCAATCAGAGCAGAAAAAGAAATAAAAGGAATCCAGATTGGAAAAGAAGAAGTAAAACTCTCACTGTTTGCAGATGACATGATCCTCTACATAGAAAACTCTAAAGACTCCACCAGAAAATTATTAGAGCTAATCAATGAATATGGTAAAGTTGCAGGATATAAAATCAACACATAGAAATCCCTTGCATTCCTATACACTAATAATGAGAAAATTGAAAGAGAAATTAAGGAAACAATTCTATTCACCACTGCAACGAAAAGAATAAAATACTTAGGAATATATCTACCTAAAGAAACTAAAGACCTATATATAGAAAACTATAAAACACTGGTGAAGGATATAAAGAGGACACAAATAGATGGAGAAATATACCATGTTCATGGATCAGAAGAATCAATACAGTGAAAATGAGTATACTACTCAAAGCAATCTATATATTCAATGCAATCCCTATCAAGCTACCAATGGTATTTTTCACAGAACTAGAACAAATACTTTCACAATTTGTATGGAAATACAAAAAACCTCGAATAACCAAAGCAATCTTGAGAAACAAGAATGGAACTGAAGGATTCAACCTGCCTGACTGCAGGCTCTACTACAAAGCCACAGTCATCAAGACAGTATGGTGTCCCACAGGTTTTGGGTTGTTGTGTTTTCATTTCATTTGTTTCTATACATATTTTGATTTCTTCTGTGATTTGTTGGTTATTCAGAAGCTTGTTGTTCAGCCTCCATATGTTGGAATTTTTAATAGCTTTTTTCCCTGTAATTGAGATCTAATCTTAATGCATTATGGTCAGAAAAGATGCTTGGAATGATTTCAATTTTTTTGAATTCATCAAGGCTAGATTTATGGCCCAGGATGTGATCTATCCTGGAGAAGGTTCCATGAGCACTTGAGTAAAAGGTGAAATTCACTGTTTTAGGATGAAATGTCCTATAGATATCAATTAGGTCCAAATGGTCTATTGTGTTTCTTTGTGTGTGTGTGTTAATTTTCTGTTTAGTTCATCTGTCCATAGGTGTGAGTGGGGTATTAAAGTCTCCCACTATTACTGTGCTATTGTTAATTTCCTCTTTCATACTTGTTAGCATTTGTCTTACATATTGCGGTGCTCCTATGTTGGGTGCATATATATTTGTAATTGTTATACCTTCTTCTTGGATTGATCCTTTGATCATTATGTAGTGGCCTTCTTTGTCTCTTTTCACAGCCTTTGTTTTAAAGTCTATTTTATCTGATATGAGTATAGCTACTCCTGCTTTCTTTTGGTCTCTATTTGCATGGAATATCTTTTTCCAGCCCTTTACTTTCAGTCTGTATGTGTCCCTTGTTTTGAGGTGGGTCTCTTATAGACAACATATATAGGGATCTTGTTTTTGTATCCATTCAGCCAGCCTTTGTCTTTTGGTTGGGGCATTCAACCCATTTATGTTTAAGGTAATTATTGATAAGTATGATCCCACTGCCATTTACTTTATTGTTTTGGGTTCGGGTTTATACACCCTTTTTGTGTTTCCTGAACATAGGCAAAACACTCTCCAACATAAATCACAGCAGGATCCTCTATGATCCACCTCCCAGAATACTGGAAATAAAAGCAAAAATAAACAAATGGGACTTAATTAAAATTAAAAGCTTCTGCACAACGAAGGAAACTATAAGCAAGGTGAAAAGACAGCCTTCTGAATGGGAGAAAATAATAGNCTGAGGTCATCCCAGTCTGGCTTTGACTCCAGCTCTGCCATTTCTATGTTTGACATGCTTCACTCACATCTGTGGAATTAAAAAAAAAATAAATTGCCCAATCTAAAAGTTGAGAATTATGTTTTATTTGGCAGAAAAAACTGAGAATGTAAGCCTACAATTTAGCCTCTTGGGTAGCTCCAGGGTCTGCTCCAAAGAGGAAAGGGAGGAGCCAGGACAGTTGGGAGGTTTTGCAACAAACACCAGGTAGTCGGAACTTCAGAAGATTATTGTTAATGAAAGAAAACCAGGTCTTAAGGAATTGAGTGCTTTTTTAAGATGCAAAAGTCTGAGCTCAGTGAAATCACTCTTCTGATCTGCACCTCAGCTATGGGGGCCAGGATCCTGTGATTTCTCGTCCTGAGTCTCCTCAAGATATACCCTCAGGGGGAGACTGCACCCTGAGTTCCCTCCGGGCTGACCCTCAGGGCAGCCATAATTCGATGGCTTGATGGCCTTGTTTACTGGTATGCCAGGCAATGTTTTTTCACTGACACACCCTTTAAGCCTCAGCTTCCTCCTCTACAGAATGTGAACAAGAGGAGCACCTTCCTCCTGGGGCTGGGGTGGAGGATGAATGGGTCATACCTGAGTATCTTGCACCCTGAGTTCCCTCCGGGCTGACCCTCAGGGCAGCCATAATTCGATGGCTTGATGGCCTTGTTTACTGGTATGCCAGGCAATGTTTTTTCACTGACACACCCTTTAAGCCTCAGCTTCCTCCTCTACAGAATGTGAACAAGAGGAGCACCTTCCTCCTGGGGCTGGGGTGGAGGATGAATGGGTCATACCTGAGTATCTAGAGGAGGGATGTTTGCAGTGAGTGTCAGTTACTGTCACCCAGTTTCTGAGGGAGAGACCTGCTCTTCCACACGCCTTAAGTCCTTAGGAGTTTTCCAAACCGCCGTTTGACTCATCCTCCAAGTTATTGTACCATTTCCCAGAAGAAAAAAAAATAATAACATGCTCAAAACAAGAATTATTATTCTGTTTACAAAGTTCCAGAACATCATTCTAAGTGAGTTATATGTATTATTTTTTAATCTTCCAAACAAGCCCAGGAGATAAGTCTCACCATTATCCTCATTTCACAGATGAGGAAGCCTGAGAACAGAGAAATTAAATAACCTGCACAAGGTCACACAGTAGTAAGACTGAAACCCAGACAGTCTGGCCACTGAAACTGCTCTCCATGTCCTCAGTGGCTGTGGTTTTTCACTCTGACTGATCTATTAAATTATCCCACTCATTCTGACTTTGCTTTTATTACTCGAGAAGAAAAACACGGACATATTATGTTCAGGCATCAGACAGACCATTAGAAAACAGTCCATCTGTTGGTGCCTCAATTCAGGCAGGAAATAACAAAAAGAAATTCAAGAAAGGGGGAAAAAACCACTTAAAATGTTTGATTGCCAATAATTCTACATGGCTTAAGAAAGCCTCCAGCTAAAAATAATCTTTGGATCTAATCTTCAATTACAAAGGGATAAATTAACTCCCTAGAGATGGTATCAAAATTTAAAAGTATCCCCACTTGTCCATTGTTTTTCAATCTGTTCAACTGAAAGCAAAAAAAAAAAACCTACAAGAGAATAAATCCAAACATCATACTGCTGTGAAATACAGCTGCAACAAGAGAGCAATGTTTCTTTCATTTAAAGATTTATAGGGGGAAAAAACCACTTAAAATGTTTGATTGCCAATAATTCTACATGGCTTAAGAAAGCCTCCAGCTAAAAATAATCTTTGGATCTAATCTTCAATTACAAAGGGATAAATTAACTCCCTAGAGATGGTATCAAAATTTAAAAGTATCCCCACTTGTCCATTGTTTTTCAATCTGTTCAACTGAAAGCAAAAAAAAAAAACCTACAAGAGAATAAATCCAAACATCATACTGCTGTGAAATACAGCTGCAACAAGAGAGCAATGTTTCTTTCATTTAAAGATTTAGAAAAAGTGTTCCCTTTCTCAGCCATACCACATCAGGACAGTGGAGGGGACACTGTGCTGTGTGGCAAAAATTAACACAGCACTGTAAATCATCTCAGTCCAGTTCAGTGGCTCAGTCGTGTCTGACTCTTTGCCACCCCATGGATCGAAGCACGCCAGGCCTCCCTGTCCATCACCGACTCTTGGAGCTTGCTCAAACTCATGTCCATTGAGTCGGTGATGCCATCCAGCCATCTCATCCTCTGTAGTCCCCTTCTCCTCCTGCCCACAATCCCTCCCAGCATCAGGGTCTTTTCCAGTGAGTCAACTCTTCTCATGAGGTGGCCAAAGTATTGGAGTTTCAGTTTCAGCATCAGTCCTTCCAAAGAACACCCAGGACTGATCTCCTTTAGAATGGACTGGTTGGATCCCCTTGCAGGCAAGGGACTCTCAAGAATCTTCTCCAACACCACAGTTCAAAAGCATCAATTCTTGGGTGCTCAGCTTCCTTTATGGTCCAACTTTCACATGACCACTGGAAAAACCATAGCTTTGACTAGATGGACCTTTGTTGGCAAAGTGATGTCTCTGCTCCTTAATACACTGTCTAGGTGTGTCAAAGCTTTTCTTCCAAGGAGCAAATGCTTGTTAATTTCATGGCTGCAGTCACCATCTGCAGTGATTTTGGAGCCCAAGAAAATAAAGTCTCTCAGTTTCCATTGTTTCCCCATCTATTTGCCATGAAGTGATGGCACCAGATCCCATGATCTTAGTTTTTTGAATGCTGAGTTGTAAACCAGCTTTTTCACTCTCCTCATTCACATTTATCAAGAGGCTCTTCAGTCCCTCTTCACTTTATGTCATAAGGGTAGTGTCTTCTGCATATCTGAGGTTATTGATATTTCTCCCAGCAATCTTGACTCCAATTTGTGCTTCATCCAGCCTGGCATTTAACAGGATGTTAAATAAGCATATAAGTTAAATATATGTTAACTGCATATAAATTAAATAAGCAGGGTGACATTATACAGCCTTGACATATACAGCTCCCTGCCTTGTTTTTGCTGACTGTATAGAGCTTCTCTGTCTTTGGCTGCAAAGAATATAATCAAACTGATTTTTCTATTGACCATCTGGTGATGTCCATGTGTCCAACCATCTTGTGTTGTTGGAAGAGAGTGTTCTGACAAGCGCATTCTTTTGGCAAAACTGTTAGCCTTTGCCCTGCTTCACTTTGTACTCCAAGGCCAAACCTGCCTGTTACTCCAGGTATCTCTTGACTTCCTAATTTTGCATTCCAGTCCCCTATGATGAAAAGGACATCTTTTTTTGGTGTTAGTTCTAGAAGGCCTTGTAGGTCATCATAGAACCATTCAGCTTCAGCTTCTTTAGCATTAGTGGTTGGAGCATAGACTTGGATTACTGTGATATTGAATGGTTTGCCTTGGAAACGAACAGAGGTTTTCTGTCATTTTTGAGACTGCATCCAAGTACTGCATTTCGGACTCTTTCGTTGACTATGAAGTGCCGAGGTCCAGCCCCAGTGGATCCAGGGTGATTTGAAGGGGAGACGGAGTTGGCGTCCTAGGAAAAAACATTTAATTACAGATATATAGAAAGATTAGGAACGGATAGTGTAGTAGGAAATATTAGTGGAGAAAAAGAGGCTGAATAACTTGGTTTACGTGGGATACCAATAAAATTCCAAGACAAGGAATTTGCACCATCTACGTTGGGCCACAGGCACCACTTGAACATCAGAAGGTGCCCCTCCTTGGGCTCCTTCTCGTGTGGAATTTAAAAGCTGGGGCAAGTAAGTAGATGTGGCAAGCACCCACACTCCAGATGGGAATTCAGCCAGAAAAACGGGGAGCAAGAAAGAAACGACATGCGGGAATCAGTCTTTCCAGAAACTGATCCGATTTCTTTATTTTTTAGGTTTGCTTATATACCTTTTGTTACACATAGAGACAAATGGAAATTTTAAAGTCGGAGGGGCCAGCAGTCCTGACCTTTATCAAAATCAGGTGCTTCACATAAATGTATAAAAAAAGGTCTTAAGGGTTTTACATCATCTTGTGGCCATGAGGCCTACTGACATTTTACAACCCTTTCTTTCTGATAACGGTCAGTTAACCAGAAAACTTATTTTTTCCAAGGGTGTTTTTTCTTAAACCAGGCGCCACCCTCTGAAGGTACCAGATAAAGTTGCATTCCTATAGGGTGAGGGTGTAGTGGGTTACAACTAAGAAAGGAATTACATGATTAATCTTAAAGGTTAATACTTATTTCTCCTATATGCTAGTTATATTCATTATAAGGGCAGGGAATATGGAGATTTAGCAGCAAACAGCCCAACAAATGAAAACCCTTCATCAATGTTCCCCCTAAGTTCTATTTAGTCTTAAGATAGTGATAAAGTTACATTTTTACATAGCAAGGACACAGTGATTTATAACAAAGTACAGTGATCTATAACAAAGGAAAAATTCGTTAACTCAAAAAGTCTAGTATTGCTAACATCAAAAACTACTATATTTCCTTTTCTATATTCCAAATACATTAATATATTCCCAGGTGCCTAAGGATATGGAGGCCTGGCAGCAATCATTGACTCAACCATGAGAAAAGCCCTTTGCTAATTAAGATTTTCAAGATACTCCAAACTCTCTGTGCTATTTATGGTTGAGAGGTAGTAAACAATCATGTGCATAGTGGCAGGAGTGTGTATAATCCTGTCACACAAGCCAGTCGGCCAGCAGAGGTTTGACCTGAGACACCCTTGTCACGCCCAGGAATTTTTATTGACTGGAGCTGCAAGTTTACTCCTTCTCTGAGAGAGGTAATGGGGGTCAGCCCCCGTAAATTCAGAGGTATAGGTGAGAGCATAAAACAGTAAAGTGGGTAGACTCTGGTTTAGGGGGTAGACGGGAACAGGGGGTTTCCTGAGGCTTAATCCCACCTTTGCGTATGCCGAAGCCTCCTTCCTCATGACCTTTGCCATGGGCGGAGTTCCTCACGCTGGCTCCCGGCAATGAAGGCTACTCCATTTCTTCTAAGGGAGTCTTGCCCACAGTAGTAGATAAAATGGTCATCTGAATTAAATTCGCCCATCCCAGTCCATTTTAGTTCTCTGATTCCTAAAATGTCGGTGTTCACTCTTGCCATCTCCTGTTTGACCACGTCCAATTTACCTCCATTCATGGACCTAACATTCCAGGTCCCTATGCTCTTTATAGCATCAGACTTTTACTTCCCTCACCAGTCACATACACAACTGAGTGTTGTTTTTGCTTTGGCTCCGCCTCTTCATTCTTTCTGGAGTTATTTCTCTACTCTTCTCCAGTAGCATATTGGGCATCTACTGACCAAGGGAGTTCATCTTTCAGTGTCCTATCTTTTTGCCTTTTCATACTGTTCATGGGATTCTCAAGGCAAGAATACTGAAGTAGTTTGCCATTCCCCTCGCCAGTGGACCACGTTTTGTCAGAACTCTCCACCATGACCGTCCATCTTGGGTGGCCCTACATGGCATGGCTCATAGTTTCATTAAGTTAGATAAGGCTCATAGTTTCACTGAGTTAGACAAGGCTATGGTCCATGTGATCAGTTTGGTTAGTTTTCTGGAATTGTGGTTTTCATTCTGTCTGCCTTCTGATGAATAAGGATAAGAGGCTTACGGAAGCTTCTAGTAAATCAACTAGACTTCAATAAAACTTTTTTAAATTTAAATAAAGAACTGGAGTTGGGGATCTCAAGATTCCCAATGTCCAGGTCAGACATCATGCAAAACTGGGCAGAATGAGGTTTTTGGAGCACACATGCAAAGCCAAGCATTGCTCATTTTTGAGATTTGCACACAAAAATTATAAAGATGGGTCCATGCAGGGGATTAAAGTGGGGAGCTAAGGAGTCGGGAGTGTGGGGAATATACGGACCAGGCGAGGGAGAAGGGCAGACAGGAATCAAGAAATCCTAGCCCAAGACCCAAATGCAATGTCCAGAGTCCATAAAAACCAGACGGGAGCACACAGTCATTCACTGGAAATATTTGTTACTATTATTATGTTCTAGACACAGAGCTAGAAGATGGTGCAATTGACAAAAGCCAATGGCAGTGATGACGACAGCAAGCTGATAAGGATTTGGAAACCCTAAATATCACTCACTGTAAGTTCAGTCACTGAGAGAAATCAGTTCCTCCAAAAGACCAGGCATGCCAATGGCAGAGCAAGATGGACACCTTGTGAGTGCTTTGCTGTTACTTGTCAGGCTCTGTGGTCCTTTCCCACCTTGTTGCTTCCACTAGGCATTCCTTCCAGGCTGATGCTTGCTGAGCTCACATAGAGCCTGCACACCACAGGCAAACTATTGGCCCTGCATGATGGACTGGGCAATGGATGGACGGAGACGTGACCTTGTAAACTAAAGAGTGAAGTAACCCAGTCTAGGGAGTAAGATCAGAAGTCACCTAAGGGTGAAAGTGAAAGTTTCTCAGTTGTGTTCAGCTCTGTACATTCCATGGAATTTCCAGGCCAGAACACTGGACTGGGTAGCCTTTCCCTTCTCCAGGGGATCTTCCCAACCCAGGGGTCAAACCTAGGTTTCCCACATTGCAGGTGGATTCTTTACCAGCTGAGCCACAAGGGAAGCCCAAGAATACTACAGTGGGTAGCCTATCCCTTCTCCAGCAGATCTTCCAGACCCAGGAATTGAACCAGGGTCTTCTGCATATCAGGCAATTCTTTACCAACTGAGATATCAGGGAAGCCCCACCTATGAGTATCAGGATCTAGGTGGAACCAGCAGGAAGACCAGTAGACTGCTGAGCTCGAGAGCAATTCCTGAGACTTCGGATTCCTCAACCTTAACCAGGAAAGAATCCTTTACTACAGGGTTGCACAGAGGATTTTAAACATGATACTAAGGTGTTTAGCAGAGTGCTTGAGTCATAGTAAAAGCCAGATGTGGTTATGGTGGACAGGGAGTAATGGTGGTGGTAGTGACAGTGATGGCAGTAGTAATGGTGGCAATGGTGGTAGCGATGGCAGACGCAGGGGTGGGAGTAACAGTACTAGAGGCAGTAGTATTTGTGGTGGTAATACTAGCAGCAGCTGCAATAGTAAGAGAGGTAGTAATGGTGGTGGGAGTAATGATAGCAGTGACACCAGTGGCAGTAATACTGATAGTAGTGGCGGCAATGGTGGGAGTGGTAATAGTAGCAGTAATGGTAGCATTAGTGGCAGTAGTGGTGACAGTAGTAATGGTAGCTGTGGTGGTTGCAGTAGTAATGATAGTAGCAGCGGTAGCGCCAGTAGCAGTGGTAGTAATAGCGGTGGTAGTGGTAGTAATAGTAGTAATGGTAGTAATGGCACTAGTGAGAGTAGTGGGTGTGCTGGTAATGGTAGTAATGGTAGCAGTGGCAGTAATGGTGATGGTAGCAATGATAGCAGTAATAGCAGTGGCACTAGAGTCAGTGGTAGCAATACTGATAGTAGCGGTGGCCATGGTGGGAGTGGTAATAACAGTGGTGGTAGTAACAGTACTCATG
>SJXQ01003516.1:63406-89636 GCA_006408695.1 Aepyceros melampus
GGGCAGGACTCTTCTGCGCCCGTTAGTCCCTCTGCAAAGACCAAGAAGCTATGCGCCCGTTCCTTCCGGGCGCACTCCGACTGCAGCTTCTACTGGTGTGTTCTGTCCTGCTCTGAATGTAAGCACCTAGTTCACCCTCTCTTCATCACCTTCCCATGAATATTGCTCTGCACTTCTGTTTGTCGTACTCCCCACCCTCAGCCTAGAGAGTGCGGCCCGTTTATTTACTTCATCCTTCAAGATGCCCCTCAAGTCCCACTGCTCCACTCAGAAACCTCCCGAAACACCCCCTGTTCACGGGCAGTTCCATTCTCTCCGTCGAAAACTAACTCACCCTCTAGCTCTCCCCTGCTAGAGCGGACCATCTGGAAAGGAAAAGACCAAGAAAGGCACAAGAGCAGACAGGATGTCAGGCGAGTGGAAAGTTGTGATGGGGGTGGGTGCTGAAGTCACGTGCCAGCCCGCAGGCAGCACGCACGCCCCAGTCGGCACCGCCCTCCACTGCCTATGGCAACCCCAGTGCCCCCCAGAGCCAGGCTTCCCGGGCTGGTCCGGCAACTGAAGAGTGCTAGGATCACACCAGAGGGGTGGAGATGCTGCTGAACCCTGAGCACAGCATGGCCGCGGAGGCAGGAGTCAGGAGCCAGCGGGCCAGAGTGGTGTGTGTGTGTGTGGTGTCACAGGGGGGTGTGTGTGTGTGTGGTGTCACGGGTGTGTGTGTGTGTGTGTGTGTGTGGTGTCACGGGTGTGTGTGTGTGTGTGTGTGTGTGGTGTCACGGGTGTGTGTGTGTGTGTGTGTGTGTGGTGTCACGGGTGTGTGTGTGTGTGTGTGTGTGTGGTGTCACAGGGGTGTGTGTGTGTGTGTGTGTGGTCATGGGTGTATGTGAATGTCCAGGAAGGAAGAAGAGATAACACCTGGCCAGAAAACAGCTGTCTGAAAGCAGAGAAGCTGGTCACCGTGGTGCTTAAGCCTCTCGTACTGAGTCTCGCTAGTGCGCCGTCCTGCCCCCGCCTCCTTTGGAGGTGGTCTGGCCCATCTCCCCAGTCCAGAGAAGGACCCCATGGAGCAGGCTGGAGGGGAGGGAGGGGGCTCACCCCCTGCCTGTGCCAATAGGAAGCCTACAGGTTAAAGACACATTCAGAAAACAGAAATTAAGTTTGCCTGGAGTATGGCCTACTGTGGGAAAGAAGGAAAACGCACACAGCACGTAAAGCGAGGTCTTTGCTCCGCATCTAACACATACAGGAGTAACATTTGGTCTAAGAAGTTGTATTAAATGTGGGAACACCGTTAACACCGTCCACAGGAGTCATGAAGCTTTGCCAGTCAGATGAACAACGGCCTCCTGCTGTGCGTTGGGAAAGAGGAGATTGCTGTAACAAGCGTTTTTCCTGTTGATTCTTCTACATAAAATAATTGATAACACGTCAAGCTTTTCCTTTAAAACATCCATCTTGTCCATGTGCCTCACAGGAAGATATTCTCAGGCTTCTCAATGTCTGCCTGCAGCAAAGCAATTATTTATTTTAACATTTGCGTTTAAACCAACTGGTGTTAAAATTCATCAAGGTTCCATCGCTGATGTTACAAAATGGGGGGCGACGCTTTCCTAGCCCGGCTCTTTAAAGCAATCTATCCTGAATAATGAGACAGCCTGTGGTCAACACAAGTTATACTGACTTATCACATTTGCCATTTAGATATGATAACACCATTAACCAAAAAAAAATATCCTGCAGCAGAGCTTTCTATCAACAGTGAAGTCAATCTCAAGCAATAGTGGGCCAAGAACATTCCCTTTGCTTTAAGGACACCATGTCCATTTTGTTACATTACATGGGTTTTTTTTTTTTTTAATTCTAAAGAAAAAAACAGCAATGTGCCATTTCCGCAGCATCACTTACAACATCCGAGTGCTTACAACACACAAGTGCAAGAGTCTCACTTAGCACCGAGGAGCTTGAGCTCCAAGAAGCCTTCACCCTCCTTCAGCAAAGCCACTTTCTAGGACCTGCCAGGGTCCAAGAGCTCTTTATATTCAAAGGAACACTTCCTCGGTGAACTCTAATTAGTGGTGAAATATAATCCCCAGATAAGCCAAAGAGGATGACAATTTATTCTTCTAGGATTCAAATCAATACACCAGGAGCTCCCAGACAGCCTGGATTTGTATTTATTGTGTACTTGCTTCTATTTCATTTCAAAAGCAGAAGAGCCTTTTGGAGGAGGGAAGGCAACTGACTGCATGCAGCCCCTGCTATTGAGAAGGCAGTTTGGAGATCAAGCGGCTGGTGTGCTACTTTGTCAGATTAAAAACCCTCCCCGCCTGCTTCATCGGGGGCACTCAAGGTTTGTGCATGAAGGCTTAGCATCAGAAGCTCATCAATCCCTCACCAGCTCCAGCATCTTCTGTTTGTTCTCCAGCAACAGACCAGGGAGAACGAGACCAGGCGTTTCAGTAAGACCGCCGGAGTGGTTTTCTGGGCCACAGTTATGACAACCACATTGAGGAGATCCATGTGGGAAAAACAAGCCTTGAGAGCTTTAAATTGAGTTTATCCCATGTGATTTGTGTTCCTGCTTCCAAAAGGTCCCTTTGGACCCTTTCCTACTTATAGACCCAAAGGCAGCTCAACGGCCATCAGATCTGCTCAGTGGAGAAAGGAGAAATCCACCCAGAGCAGCGATCACAGGATGAAATCGAGGTAAAGTGTTCCAGCTTCCCACCTGGAGCTCGTTTGCCAGAGCCAGAGCTACAAAAAGCAGCTCTTGTTTCTCTAATCCGACTCATTTGGCATCTGTGATTGTTAACCTTAATTTTGGTTTGGTTCAGTCGCTCAGTCGTGTCCGACTCTTTGTGACCCCATGAATCGCAGCACACCAGGCCTCCCTGTCCATCATCAACTCTCATCACTCAGACTCACATCCATCAACTCAGTGATGCCATCCAGCCACCCCATCCTCTGTCGTCCCCTTCTCCTCCTGCCCCCAATCCCTCCCAGCATCACAGTCTTTTCCAATGAGTCAACTCTTCGCATGAGGTGGCCAAAGTACTGGAGTTTCAGCTTTAGCATCATTCCTTCCAAAGAAACCCCAGGGCTGATCTCCTTCAGAATGGACTGGTTACATCTCCTTGCAGTCCAAGGGACTCTCAAGAGTCTTCTCCAACGTCACAGTTCAAAAGCATCAATTCTTTGGTGCCCAGCCTTCTTCACAGTCCAACTCTCACATCCATACATGACCACAGGAAAACCTTAATTTGGGCTGCTAAAATACTAATTTGAGAGTCGCTTGGACTGCAAGGAGATCCAACCAGTCTATCCTAAAGGAGATCAGTCCTGAGTGTTCATTGGAAGCACTGATGCTGAAGCTGAAACTCCAATACTTTGGCCATCTGATGCAAAGAGCTGACTCATTTGAAAAGACCTTGATACTGGGAAAGATTGAGGGCAGGAGGAGAAGGGGACCACAGAGGATGAGATGGTTGGATGGCATCACTGACACAATGGACATGGGTTTGGGTGGACGCTGGGAGTTGGTGATGGACAGGGAGGCCTGGCGTGCTGAGGTTCATGGGGTCGCAAAGAGTCAGACACGATTGAGCGACTGAACTCAACTGAACTGAAAATACTAACATTAATTTTAAAAGTAAATACAAAACTTAGTTTTGAGTTTTCTGACAATTATAAGTGTAGGGCTTTGTGACCCTGTGGACTGTAGCCCACAGGCTGCTCTGTCCATGGGATTCTCCAGGCAAGAATACTGAAATGGGTTGTCATGCCCTCCTCCAGGGGGTCTTCCTGACCCATGGATCAAACCCACATCTCTTTTCATTTCCTGCATCAGCAGACAGGTTTTTTTTTTTTACCACTAGCACCACCTGGGAAGCCATCAATAAAGAAAGAAATTCGCTAAGAGATGGTCTGAGCAAGATTGCAGGATGCTATTTAATATTTTAATCATAGTGTGTGTGTTCAGTCCCTTGGCCATGTCTGACTATTTGCAGCCCCATAGACTGTAGCCCGCCAGGCTCCTCTGTCCATGAAACTTTTCCAGGCAAGAATACTGCAACGGGTTGCCATTTCCTCCTCCAGGGGGGTCTTTCTGATCCAGGGATTGAACCCATGTCTCTTATGTCTCCTGCATCAGCAGGCAGATTTTTTACCACCTGGGAAGCCCTAATTAGGGCAATTAATATATTTATATATGACATATAATGAACATATAATAACTAACATATCTAATTTAATACGTCCAACCATCTAATTAACATATCTAATTTAATCAACATTACCAGGAGAAATATCAACAACCTCAGATATGTAGATGATACTACTCTAATGTCAGAAAGTGAAGAAGAACTAAAGAGCCTCTTGATGAGGTTGCAGGAAGAGAGTGAAAAAGCTGGCTTAAAACTCAACATTCAAACAACTAAGATCACGGCATCCGGTCCCATCACTTCATGGCAAATAGAAGGGGAGTAAGTAGAGGCAGTGTCAGATTTTCTTTTCCTGGGCCCCAATATCACAGTGGATGGTGACTGCAGCCACGAAATTGGAAGACACTTGCTTCTTGGAAGGAAAGCTATGACAGACTTGCACTGAAAAGCAGAGACCTCATTTCACTGACAAAAGTCCATCTAGTCAAAGCTATGGTTTTTCCAGTAGTCATATATGGATGTGAGAGTTGGACCATGAAGAAGGCTGAGCACCAAAGAATTGATGTTTTTGGATTGTGGTGTTGGAGAAACTCTCAAGAGTCACTTGGACTGCAAGATCCAACTAATCAATCCTAATGGGAATCAACCCTGAATACTCTTTGGAAGGGCTGATGCTAAAGCCGAAGGGCCAATACTTTGGCCCCCTGACTCTAAGAGCTGACTCACTGGGAAAGACCCTGATTCTGGGAAAGATTGAAGGCGGGAGAAGAGGGTGGCAGACCATGAGATGGTTAGATAGCATCACCGACTCAATGGACATGAACTTGAGCAAGCTCTGGGAGGTAGTGGAGGACAAGGAAGCCTGGCATGCTGCAGTCCATGGAGTTTTGAAGAATCCAACATGACTTAGTGACTGAACAACAACAAATTTAATAGGACAGGCTTTTTTGAGAATTAAAGGAGCAGTTAATATAGTATAAGCCAAAATCAAATTCAAATCACTGTGAATGATCCATTCACTCATTGAAACAGAGCCTTGGAGTCTATGTGATGAATACCTGGTATTTTGCTAATCTCACTAGTGTTTTGTGCTCAGAATCATGGCCCCAGAGGAAGCAGGGAGTGAGGCTTCCAGCTGAAGACAGACACCAGTCCTCTGGCCTCAACATTCTGGATTTACGATGATAATGTGAAAACCACCAATTATTGGGGCTGCAAGGGGGCATGACGTTGAGCAAAACAGTATAGAAGAGATGTTAGAAAGATCTGACTCCCAACCTTGAATTGCTCACGATCTGGCTGGGGACCTTACGCTGCCCACCCTGGCCCATCTTCTGATCCTGAAGATGTAGCTCGTCTGCTTGACTTTCAAAATTATAAACTGCTCTCTTGTAGGTTTCCTGGAGTGGTTCCCCCCACCCCCCTGCCTGTCTCTGAATCTTTGGCTCTGGGCAATAACTCCTAGTAAAGCTTCCTGTTCTGCTGAAATTACATCCATTCCTATATTTTATGTTTATTCTTCATCTATCAGCATGCTCTTATCTGCTACGCCGGCGGTTTCCCAGTTCATCTCCCCACTGCTTTAACCATCAGAGACTCCTGCTTCTCCCTGTCACCTCGTTTCATAACACTTCACAGCCTTTTTCTGCGGAGGCTTGAAAGCAGTGAAATTATTCAGGCAAACGGGAAATATTCATGAGGCATTGCTTCGTGTGTGCAGAGGCGCGAGGGGCCCGCTCAGATCCAGGACCACCTGTCCCTAGTGTCTGCAGCCCCTGGTGTTGCTGTCTCTTCCTCTGCCTGGTCCTGCCCCTCCCCAAGCTCCCTGTCTTCATCATCTCAGGCTGCAACGATGACAGAATTCCAGACTGGATGGTTAGAAACAACAGAAATGGGCTCCTCATAGTCTGGAGGCTGGAAGTCCAAGATCAAGGCCCCAGCAGACGTGGTGTCTGGTGAGAACCTGGATCGTGGTTCATAGACGGACACCTCCTCGCTGTCTTCATGGGTAGGAGGGAGTTCATAGGATCTCTTTTATTAGGGCATGAATCCCATTAGCGGGGGCACCACCATCAGGGCCTCCGAAGGCCCCCCTCCAAATACCATCACTCTGGGGGTTAGGTGTCAACATGAGTTTGGGTGAGCATGTTATTCAGTCCACAGCACCCACCTCGTCCTTGACCGCCTGGTGTTCGGTGGTCTGCCTCTGCCCACCTTCCCCCAGTAGAACCTGCTCTAGGGCAAACGCTGAATTCCATCCTTTTCTCCTCTCCCCAGGAACCCACAGCGGCTCCTCCCTTCTCGCTGTGTGGAGGCGCCAGGCGCCTGGACAGGGCAAGGACAGCTGGCCCAGCCTCTCGCACGGCCTGTCCTCACGCCCTGCTGTCAGGAGGGTACCCGCACAGAGACGTGGGCGGCGACAAAGTGAGCCGTCTTCAGCCAGAGTGTGTGCGTACCAGACCCAGGTGGGAGTGTAGTGGACTGGAATAACAAAAAAGACAGCAGAGTTGGCTCCTAAAATGAGCACAGTTCAGTTAAGTCCCCTACATATGAACCTTCAAGTCGCAGACTTTCAAAGACGCGAGAGTACGTTCACAGGTCCAACCACGTAAGTTACTCGAATGTCTGGCAAATCGTCACCTGCGTGCACCCTTCATGAGCAGCTGTGCTTCTGGGTGCCTGACTATAAAGTACTGTATAGAGCACAGTAGGGCAGTATCTTTGCTTCAAGCCCAGGATGTCTGGGGGCTAGTGTTTCAGGAGCAGTGAGGTAGCTGGTGTGTGAGCTCAGTCATGTCTGACTTTATGCAACACTGTGGGCGGTAGCCCACCAGGCTCATCTGTCCACGGGATTCTCCAGCCAAGAATACTGGAGTGGGTTGCCATGCCCTCCTCCAGGGGATCTTCCCTACCCAGGGATTGAACCAGCATCTCTTATGTTTCCTGCACTGCTGGCACATTCTTTACCGCTGAGCCACCAGGGAGGCAGTGTAGCTGGTACTACTGTGCCTTTCCAGGTACTGTACTGTAAGACTGAAAATGTTTTCTTTTGTGTTTCTTGTTTATGTGATATTTATATAAAACATATTATAAACCTATTATAGTACAATACTATATAGCCGATTCTGTTAGTTGGGTACCTAAGCTAACTCTGTTGGACTTGTGAACAAATTGAACTTATGAATGCTCTCTTGTATGTAGGGGACTTACTGTACATAAAAATCACCAATTTCCAAATGGCCCCCTAAAACCCCTTAAAGCAGCACCATATTCAACATCAGTGTGTCAGCTCCCAGAAAATACAGCACAGCCCTGCGCCCACCTTGGAAGAGGCCACACGGGAGTATTTGTCTTGGGACTTGCTTGGCAGCTGCTGCAACATATGTCTTACTGTTGTCGGTCTTCACAACCTTTGTAGGTCACTCATCAATCAAATTCATTTGCCTATGAGACTGGTGTCACATGTCAGAGTAGAGATTTACGTATTTACAATTCAGTAATTCTGGTCCTGGGTGCGGGTTTTCCCCCAGGTGCCTCTGAATTTACACACACACACACGCGCGCACACACACACACGCACAGGCTTAGCCAAACACCGTGCAGCTCCTGGCACTGCCAGCACCTCCTGAGGCCAGGCACCAACACATCATTCCGGTGCCGTGCTGCTGACGGGTCACTGTGATCCATGGCTGACTCACGCGGCTCCTGTTAGGGGCCCTCAGCCATTGATCAAAGGCAGCTGGTCAGACAGCGGAAGGACGCAATTGATCATCACACGGAATGCCTGAGACAGAATAGACAGGGGTGCAGAATAGAATGTGCGAATAGAATGTCTGATAGAGAATAGACAGGGCACAAAGACGGTGACCGTCAAGATCGAACACTGCACGTGGGAGGCCTGAGACAGCCCGTCACTTCCTGCCAGCGATCCCAGCAAAGCGGAAGAGCCAGCTGCTGGGTTTGTTTCCCAGGAGGCTCTGTGGGACCCCAGCTGTCAATGTCTGTGAGCGAGAATGGCCCTGGGCAGTAACCACCCAGCGAACTGACTGTGGAGACCCCAGAAAGGCCTCATGAAGGGTCCCCCGAACCACAGGGCCAAAGAGGACCCTCCAGCAAACCTTAAATGCCGTCTGTCTCAATCGGTGTCAGAAACCACAGTCTCCCCCCGTTCTCAGTCCACTAATTGAAACACTAACCTCGTCCAGAAGCACCCTCCCAGACTCACCCAGGAATAGTGCTTTGCCAGCTGTGTGGGCAACCCTTAGCTGGAAAGGAGCAACACTGTGTTTAACCAAGGCATTGGAGAAGACTCTTGAGAGTCCCTTGGACTGCAAGGAGATCTAACCAGTCCATTCTGAAGGAGATCAGCCCTGGGATTTCTTTGGAAGGAATGATGCTGAAGCTGAAGCTCCAGTACTTTGGCCACCTCACGCGAAGAGTTGAATCATTGGAAAAGACTCTGATGCTAGGAGGGATTGGGGGCAGGAGGAGAAGGGGACGACCAAGGATGAGATGGCTGGATGGCATCACAGACTCAATGGACATGTGTCTGAGTGAACTCCGGGAGTTGGTGATGGACAGGGAGGCCTGGCGTGCTGCAATTCATGGGGTCGCAGAGAGTCGGACACGACTGAGCGACTGAACTGAACTGAAGACAAAAGGGGACGGTGGGGCCGGGGTGCCATGGAGACCCTACCTTAGCAACCAAAAGCATTCCAGAAAACTGCACATGCAGTCCACAAGAAACACTCCTGGGATTTCCCCGGTGCTGCAGTGGAGGGAACACAGGTTCGATCCCTGGCCTGGGAAGGTCCCACATGTCAAGGAGCAGCTAAGCCTGAGCCCGCGCTCTAGGGCCCATGAGCCACAAGTACCCAGCCTGCGTGCCTAGACCCTGTGCTCCGCAGCTGAGAAGCCACCACAGTAAGGAGCCGCCCCCGCTGACCGCACCTAGAGAAAGCCCATGGACGGCAACGATGGCCCGGTGCGGCCAGAAATGAACAAGCACTGCTGCAGAGCAGCAAGTCTGGGGCCGCCTGACCTCTGGAGCCCACTTTACACATTTCTGAGTTCTAAGGGCCATATGAGGTAAGGTCGACCATCTCCCAAGGAAACTTGTTTTAATCGGAATTTATTTGGTTGTCTGGAATATAAATCCAAGAAGGCTTGCTCCAGAAAAGAGGATTTATTGTAGGTTGTGGCTTTCAGGGGTCCCAAGAAAAGCTGAAGAAATGGAGTAGGGGCACCTCCAGAGACCTCAGCGCAGAGCCCCGCTCTAGCAGGACGGGCAACACGGCGGATGCTGCCTCTTCCCCAGCCCTCTACCCTTAGCTCCGTCTCCACGTGCCCGCTTTCAGATTCCAGAGGGAAGGTACCCAGGCCTGTCTTAGACTCAATGTCCATCCTTGACCAAGCAGCCGTGACCTGGTAGGGCCAGGCTTCATGGTCCAATCACAGTCATGCAGGCTTACTCTTCACTAGACAATGGATGAGGATTCGCAACAGAACTTCCCCCCAAATGGAAAATACCGATGTTCCCAATGAGGCTTTTCCTGGCCACTGACATTTCCGATCCTTCCTTTCCTTCCCTTCCACCCTCTGGCTAGTTTCTGTCTTCTTCCTTCCGCAAGTTCACAGATAGAACTTCCATTCCTCTGCCCTTTCTCTGGCTTTGGTTCCTCCCCACCCACTGAGGGTTGCCCACCCTGGTTCTCCTCCCTGCTGGGTGAGAAGGGAGCATAAGAAGGTGAGTCCGAGGATAAGCTGTCCTCCTATGACCAGGAGGGTGTAGGGACACAGAGGAGCTTTGCCTCCTTGTCATTCATTCTCGGCGCATATGAGACGTCGTGGGACTTTATGAGTGCTAAATCAGTTTTATCGCCCGCATGATTTGATTGATCTTGTTAGACCTGACAAGAAATCAATTGGAAAAAAATATATGCACCTTCCCGGAATGGGCTCTCCATCTTAAGGTAAAAAGAGCAATCTAACAATCACAGAGGAAGATCCGAGAAAAAATATCACCCAGCCCGTGGCTCAGGAAGGAGCCTACTTTCTGACCTCCAGGGACCAGAAGGAAGTGAAGAGGGAGACGGATGGAAGGGATCCGGTAAGTTCAAGGATATCAGCACCAAAGGGACCTCAGAGCCTCAGAAAAGGTGAACTGTGTGCCCAGGCATCCACGAGCCTCTGACTGCAAACACTCGTGAGAGTGTGTGCGCTAAGTCGCTTCAGTCGTGTCTGACTATGTGCAGCCTTATAGACTGCAGCCCGGCAGGCTCCTCTGTGCAGGGAATTCTCCAGGCAAGAATACTGGAGTGGACCGCCGTGCCCTCCTCCAGGGGATCTGTGAGGCTGAGCCCACAGAGCGCCCCACACAGCCCCAGGGAATTGCGGGTGCAGCGCAGCCTCCTCACCTCCTCCCATCACCAGTGAGAAGGGCAAGCCCGGTGTTGGCTCAACACAAAGGCAGAGTGGCTCAGTGAAAGAACCTGGGCTACGGACCAAGGTTCACCCATGGGTTCTGACCGCCTAACTAGCTGTGACATCCTTGATTCTTTGCGCATAAAATGACCTTGTGCAGAATCACTTGTGCTGTACCAGTCAGCTCTGGCTGCTGTAAAAGAATGCCCTCAGCAGGTGCCTTAAACACAGAACTGTATTTTCTCAGCGCTTTGGAGACTGGAAGTCCAAGATCAAGGTGCTGGACAGTTTGGATTCAGGGAGGCTCTCCTCCTGGTTTGCACACAGCAGCCTTCTGTGTCCTCACATGCTAGAGAGAAAGCAAACCCTCTCCTGTCTCTTCTTAAAAGTTACTAATACCATCTGGTCAGGGCCCCCACCCTTCTGAAGCATTTATCCCTACTTACTTCCATAAAGGTCCTGTCTCCAAAATCAGTGGGTGGCTGGGGCTTCAACATATGAATTATGTGTGGAACCCGATTCAGTCCATGGCAAGTGCTTAACGAAAATACAGATTCTTCTAAAAAAAAATGATATAAATGAACTTGTCTACAAAATAGAAACAAGCTCACAAACTTTGAGAAGCTTGTGGTTGCTGGTAGGGGGCAGGGGAGGGATGGAGGGAGGGATGGAGGGAGGGATGGTTAAGGAGTTTGAGATGGACAGGAACACACTGCTGTATTTAAAATGGATAACCAGCAAGGACCTACTTATAGCACAGGGAACTCTGCTCAGTGTTACGTGGCAGCCTGGATAGGAGGGGAGTTTGGGGGAGAATGGATACATGTGTAGGTATAGCTGAGTTCCGTGGCTGTTTACCTGAAACTATCACAGCACTGTTAATCAGCTCTGCGTGTGTGCGTGCTTAGTCACTGACTCTTTGCAACACCATGGACCATGGCCTGCCAGGCGCTCGTCTGTTCATGGGATTCTCCCACTGGAGAGGGTTGCCATTTCCTTCTCCAGTTAATTGGCTATACTTTAATACAAAATAGAAAGTTTAAAGTTTGAAAAATAAAATAAAATGGATAACTAACAAAGACCTACTTATAGCACAGGGAATTGCACTGAATGTTGCGTGGCAGCCTGGACGGGAGGAGTGTTTCGGGGAGAAGGGACGCGTGTACAGGTATGGCTGGGCCCCTTGTTTGTTTGCTAAAACTATCACAGCATTGTTAACTGGTTATACTCCAATACAAAGTAAAAAGTTTTTTAAACGCTTCATGGCCAAAAAATAAAGGCATACAGATTCCTAGGCCCCCTTGAGGCCCATAGAATCGAGCCCACGAGGGTGAGGCCCAGGAAGCTGAATGATGAGTAAGCCTCTCTTTCCCACTTCAGATGCCAGCCCTGCACAGTTTGAGAACTGCTGAGTGTGTCAAAGGCAGGCTGGGGCCACCCCATCACTTGCTCACAAAGCAGAGGAGCCCTTTACAAGAGGGATGGAACTACCAAAGAGTCCCCTGTCAGTCCCCCATTTACCAGCAGCCATATTAAAAAAAAATGGAAACTGTGACAGTTGGAGCCCATATTTTCTTGGGCTCCAAAATCAGCATGGACAGAGACTGAAGCCATACAATTAAAAGATGCTTGCTCTTTGGCAGAAAAGCTATGGCAAACCTGTGCTTAGTCACTCAGTCGTGTCCGACCCTTTGCGACCCCATGGACTGTATCCCACCAGGCACCTCTGTCCACAGAGATTCTCCAGGAAAGAGTATGACAAACCTAGACATCATACTAAAAAGCAGAGATATCACTTTGCCAACAAAGGTTCGTACAGTCAACGCTATGGCTTTTCCAGTAGTCGTGTACGGATGTGAGAGTTGGACCATGAAGAAGGCTGAGTGCCAAAGAATTGATGCTTTGGAACTGGAGTAGTGCTGGAGAAGACTCTTGAGAGTCCCTTGGACTGCAAGGAGATCCAACCCATCAATCCTAGAGGAAATCAGTCCTGACTATTCATTGGAAGGACTGATGCTAAAGCTGAAGCTCTAATACTTTGGCCACCGTATGCGAAGAGTCGACTCATTGGAAAAGACCCTGATGCTGAGAAAGATTGAAGGCAGAAGGAGAAGTGGACAGCAGAGGAAGAGATTATTGGCTAACATCACTGACTCAATGAACATGAGTTTGAGCAAGCGCCGGAAGAGGAAGTCTGGCACACTGCAGTCCACGGGGTCGCAAAGAGTCGGACACGACAGCAACTGAACAAGAGATCAGCTTATATGAAAGGGCTCCTTATGCTGCCACTGGGGAGCCTTTGTGTGTTTGAGAATAAAAGTCAAAGAGAGCTTTTAGAGACTCATCATTTCAGAGGAGAAAGGTGGGAAGAAATTAAAAGCAAGCATGTTTCAGAGGCCAAGCCCAGGACAGCTAAACGCGTCGCCAGCCTGCTCTGTGGCAGACACCCATCACCCCACCCATCCATCTGCCAAAACTCTGCCAGATTTATTCAGTGTTTTTTCACCTTTAATCATTTTGGTCAGATAAGACTTTAGAAATTCATCCTTAGAGTTCAATAGGAACATTTTATGGGGGAGGAAGCAGAGAACTAAGAGATCTAGGAATTCTGATTTTAAATTCATTAGAGTCTTTAGCAGCAATATTCACACTGAACGAATGAGAGACCAAGGATGGGAATATCTAGAGAATTCAGGGGTTATCCATCCATAAACATTCCTGTGAAATGAGCACGCAGAGTCCTTTTGATTCTAACAACCCCCAAAACAGCCGTGTGGATGGAGGGAATTTGGGCAGGGGAGCAGCTCCCTGGAGGACACCTTTCATGACCACCAGCCTGGGCAGAGTCACCCAGGGGTTAGCAGACCCCTAAGCTGTCCCAAGGGTCCCGGGGCCGTGTTGGGTGGGGGGGAAATAGGCTGGGAGGTGGGAAGAGGTGCAAGGGGAGAGGGGACAGGTTAGAGACAGAACCTCGCTGAGATCCCTTTAAAACCGCCTCCGACAACAATGAGCCGTCAGGACACACGGGATGCCGGTGGGGAGGCCGAGCGGCAGCAACTGGCATCGTTGCTGCTGGGAAGGCAGCCTGGGCAGCCAGCTGGGAAGGTGACACGCGAGGTCTCAGGGAGCTCAGCCCTCTCTGCCTGCGACCACACCTGCCCCGCGCCACGCGGGCGCCTGGCTGCTGCCTGGGGGACCGCCCCACTGCCCGCACCCGGGGCTGTCCACGCGGCCCGGCCCCAGAGGCGCCCGAGAGTCAGCAGCAGGGCTCCTCCGCGGACCGACGCCCGGCAGCCCAGCCAGGCCCCAGTAGCCCTCCTGAGAATGATGAGGGCCGGCCCTCTGCGCTCCTGCCCCGCACTCCCAGCCCCCGGTCAGCGCCAGCAGCGACCCGACCCACCGCCTGCAGCAAGTCACACACACGCACGCAACACCGTCATGCACACCAGATCACACACCAGTACACACACCAACTCACACCCCAACTCACACACCACCTCCACACACCCCAACTCACACACCACCTACACTCACACCCCACCTACACTCACACCCCACCTACAACACACCCCAACTCACACCCCACCTACACTCACACCCCACCTACACACACACCCCAACTCACACCCCACCTACACTCACACCCCACCTACACTCACACCCCACCTACATACACACCCCAACTCACACCCCACCTACACACACCCCAGCTCAAACACCACCTACACTCACATACCACCTACAACACACCCCAACTCACATACCACCTACACTCACACACCACCTACAACACACACCCCAACTCACACACCACCTCCACACACCCCAGCTCACACACCACCTACACTCACACACCACCTACACACACACCAACTCACACACGTAGTATCTGAATTGGGGTGTGCATGGGTGTTATGGTATGTGTGTGTAGATGGTGTGTGTCAGTTGCTGTGTATGAGTTGGTGTGTGTATGAGTGTGTGTAGGTGGTGTGAGTTCATGTGTATATGTGAGTTGGTATATGTGTATGTGTGTGTGTAGGTAATGTGTATTGGTGTGTGTTGGTGTGTATGTATGTGATGTGTTGGTGTGTGAGTTGGGGTGTGAGTGTAGGTGGTGTGTGAGTTGGAGTGTATATGTAAGTTGGTGTGTGTGTGAGTTGGTGTGTGTGTGTGGAGGTGGTGTGTGAGTTGGTGTGTGTGGAGGTGGTGTGTGAGTTGGGGTGTGTGTAGGTGGTGTGTGAGTGTAGGTGGGGTGTGTTGTAGGTGGTGTGTGAGTGTAGGTGGTGTGTGAGTTGGGGTGTGTGTGTAGGTGGGGTGTGAGTGTAGGTGGGGTGTGTACACACCACCTCCACACACACCAACTCACACACCACCTACACTCACACCCCACCTACACACACCCCCCAACTCACACACCACCTACAACACACCCCACCTACACTCACACCCCACCTACACACACACCCCAACTCACACACCACCTACACTCACACACCACCTACAACACACCCCACCTACACTCACACACCACCTACACACACCCCAACTCACACACCACCTCCACACACACCAACTCACACACCACCTCCACACACACACACCAACTCACACACACACCAACTTACATATACACTCCAACTCACACACCACCTACACTCACACCCCAACTCACACACCAACACATCACATACATACACACCAACACACACCAATACACATTACCTACACACACACATACACATATACCAACTCACATATACACATGAACTCACACCACCTACACACACTCATACACACACCAACTCATACACAGCAACTGACACACACCATCTACACACACATACCATAACACCCATGCACACCCCAATTCAGATACTACGTGTGTGAGTTGGTGTGTGTGTAGGTGGTGTGTGAGTGTAGGTGGTGTGTGAGCTGGGGTGTGTGGAGGTGGTGTGTGAGTTGGGGTGTGTGTTGTAGGTGGTGTGTGAGTGTAGGTGGTATGTGAGTTGGGGTGTGTTGTAGGTGGTATGTGAGTGTAGGTGGTGTTTGAGCTGGGGTGTGTGTAGGTGGGGTGTGAGTTGGGGTGTGTATGTAGGTGGGGTGTGAGTGTAGGTGGGGTGTGAGTGTAGGTGGGGGGTGAGTTGGGGTGTGTGTGTGTGTGTGTGTGTGTGTGTAGGTTGTGTGTGAATTGGTATGTATGTCGGGGGTGTGTGGGTGTGTGAGTTGGTGTGTGTACGGGTGTGCAGGTGGTATGTAAATTGGTGTGTGTGTGATGTTTTGTGTGTAGGCAGTGTGTGAGTTGGTGTGTGTGTGAGTTGGTACATGTATATGTGTGTGTGCAGTTGCTGTGTATGAGTTGGTGTGTGTATGAGTGTGTGTAGGTGGTGTGAGTTCATGTGTATATGTGAGTTGGTATATGTGGGAGTTAAACTCAGTAAAATTGGACATCATGAGTGGTCTTGGGGAAGACGGACCTCTAAAAGGCAACCCTGGGGAAGCACATGGAAAGGGTTTTCCACCCCAGACACAAGATGGCATTTGCAGGTTAGAGAAGGGGAGCAACATAGATTTTTTTGGAGCATACACATGGACACAGTGAGGCTCATCCCTCTCTGCAACCAGCCTCCTGCCCCCAGGCCCTGCAGCCAGCCGGGGAGCCAGCCTCAACCCTCAGAGAGGGAGGCCGTTCCGGGGCCACCTCCTCCGTGTCCTTGGACAGGAGCTGGCTGAGCTGGCGCTGGCCCATCGCCAAGTGACTCACCGACCAGTGCTGCTTCCAGCAGGACCAGCCTCCCGTGGGGGCCCCAGGAGCCAGGCCCGCCCCCTAGCACAGCCCACCTGCTTGGGGCGGCCCTGCCGGCGTGGATTTCATTTTCAGTCAATCGGCTCCATCACAGCGATCTTTTTCACCAGGCGACAATATATTTCAGGCCAGGGGTGGTCACCCATTTAGTATATTAGTGCTTTGGGCCTAAATCAGTGGCCGTGGCCTGGGCTCGGTGTGTGTTCGCTCTGCTTCAGCAGGTGATGTATTTGAGTCAAGCTGATGAATCTGGTTTAGGAGGTGATCTATTTCCATTTCCAGCCAGTAATTATGTTTTAATGTGTGATATATCCCTTTCTGGATGAGGTATATTAAACCCCTGATGACTGTAGTATTATTTCAGCGTGTTATGTATGCACACAGCCATTCATACACATTTCCACGTTTAATGCATCCGCCCTGCCATGCCATATATATTCCTGACTCCTTCTGAAGTTTTGGACTGAATGGCACCTCATAAAAATGCCACTTCATTAAGAATCAACAGGAATAAGCCAACCAGAAAAAAATTTTTTTTTTATTGATGAAGGTTGAACAGAGAAATATCAAGTTCATGTCTCACTTCCCACAGGGGAACCAGACAATGAAATCTTTATTGGGAGATTCTGGACGTCAGGAATGCACTTCATCTTGTCAGGGGTTGCACAGCCAGGGAAAATAGATCGCCTGAGGTGAACTGTGGCCAAAGAAGCCTTCTCATCTCAGTGGCTGGGGTGCCTTGGTGTCAAATGGCCCCGATGTTTCCGTTCCTGGGTGGCCTTTTTTTGTTAGTGGGCCCTGCATTCCAGTCCCTCCCGGAAGCCCTTGAACACTGAGGGTTGAGCCTTCAGAATCCTCTCCTCCCCATTGCAGCCAGCTTTTCCAGACTGGATGCTGTGATGGGGTCCGAGTCAGGGGACCTGGTGGGCATGATTGCGTGTGGAGGGCGGATGCTGCAGAGTTGCCCCACGGGACCCACTGGCAGTGCCTGTATCCCCATCACACCTGGAGGTGGGAGGTGGTACCCAGGACGGCAGCTGAGGCAGCTCTGTAGCCGAGACAGGACCTGAAGGCCTCCTAGTATCCGGGGCTGCAGGACACCCCACACCTAGGGACACCGGGCAGCCAACTCCCCAACCCCCAAAACACACAAAATACACACCAGCTCCCCTCCCTCTTCCCTGGTGGCTCAGCAGTAAAGAATCGGCCTGCAGTGCAGGAGACCCTGGGTTGGGAAGCTCCCCTGGAGAAGGAAATGGCTGCCCACTCTGGTGCTCTTGCCTGGAGAATCTCATGGACCAAGGAGCCTGGCAGGCTACAGCCCATGGGCTCTCAGGAGACCTGGACACGCCTTTAATGAAGACTGAACCACCACCATCCCTCTAACAAGGCTCTCTCCAGGAAGTTCTCCAGCAAGCCCCACCCTGTTGGCCTTTTAACCGACAAGGAGAATGCTGCAAACGCTCTCCTGGTGGGTGGGGTTTTGGTCAAGGTCAGGCGGATCTTTCTCGACAAATACCGTGTGATATCACTTACACGTGAAACCTCAAATAAGACAGAAATGGACAAATCTGTGGAGCAGAAATAGACTCACAAACGTAGAGAACAGACTTGTAGTTGCCGAGGGGGTGAGGGGGTCGGGGAGGGACGGATGGGGCGTTTGGGGTTAGCAGATGCTAACTATTGCATATAGGATGGATAAACCACAAGGTCCGGCTGTAGGGCACAATATCCTGTGATAAACCATCATGGAAGAGAAGATGAAAAAGAACATATATGTGGGTATAAGAGTAATTTTGCCGTACAGCAAATCATTAATATTTAATATGTTGAAATATAATACAGCATTGTAAATCAACTTTACTTCAATAAAACTTTTTCAAAATTAATCTTTTATTCATAAAATCCATTCTAGATTTTTTTAGAAGTAAATGAGCACTCCTGCCTCTTCCCTGGGGGACTCACCATTCCCAGACAGCCCGGTCCTGCCTGTCACCAAAGAAAGATGCTGCCGTCAGCATCTCCAGAGGAATAAGGAAAGAGCTCCCGTGAAGGCCAGGGCAACATGAGGCAGCGGAGAGGGGCTCCCGGGGGTGGGGAGCTGGCTGCACCCACGGGAGCCACCCCAGCCTTCATCTTTCCTTGGAGGTCTCGAGCTTTAACTTCCTGAGGTCGTGGGCTCCCTAAGCCATAGGAAGAGATAGAAACCCCTCCTCCTTTACCCTCGGGCCCATGAGCCCGACAGCTCTTGGCGGTGGGGTTGCTTGTACATTTTAGAGTACAAAAGGAACTCTCAATTACTTAAATCCTTGATCTCAGATTCCACTGATCGTCAGAGGTACCTGGGATGCAATTCAGAAGGTATGGAGTGGGAGCCTAAGAGTTAGCATTCTGAAAGTGTTCCCTGACAGCCAGGTTGGGGACCACAGCAGTTACAGGTAATTTTCAAGGCAGTGGTGATCAATGCCTCAATTTCCAGTGATCTATGACAAGGCTTCCCAAGCCCAGAGCTCTGGGTCCTTGCTGGGAGCCTGGGAATTAATTACAAGAGCTCTACAAATCTGTGCTCAAACCAAGCTCTGATTGAATACTGAGTAAATAGTATTGATTGTGCATACGATTTGGGGAATGGGTGTGACACTATTGTGATTGATAAAATACAGATGCGTTAAACACATTCCTGCAGATAGAGTATATTTCTGACTTTATGAGTTGACTCAAGATCGACCGTATCAGTCAGAAGAGTCCCAAAAGGAATGGACACGCAGAGCTGGTGACTGAGGAGTTTAACAAGAGGAATATTAATCCAGGGAAATCCGAGAAAAGATGGGGATGGTCCCCAGAGCTAAGATTGGTGGAGAATGAGGGGACAGGGGAGGGGCTGTCACCAGAACCCGAGGGGGAGACCCGGGGGCAGCAGAGGGTTAGCCAGCCAGCAGCTCCACAGAGGAAGGAGCTGGAGAAATCAATACAGTGACTGTACCTTCCTCTAGGCTCCACCGACCCTCATGGGAAGCTAGAGAGCCGAGTGACCTCTAGCTCTCCCTGTACTGACCTGGTGAGTCAGTACAGGGCAACCGCCCAGGGCTCAGAGCAGAGGGCGAAAGGCAGGGAGTGCATCTGGAGAGGCAAAGAAGGCCTTTGGCACCAACACTAAACATACCACTGTTATTATGGGAGCAGCTTTGGCTTCCTGGGTGGCGCTAGTGGTAAAGAACCCACCTGCCAAAGCAGGGGACTTAAGAGACACAGGTTCGATCCCTGGGTTTGGAAGATCCTCTGGAGGAGAACATGGTAACCCACCCCAGCGTTCTTGCCTGGAGAATCGCATGGGCAGAGGAGCCTGGTGGGCTGCAGTCCACGGGGTCACAAAGAGTCGGATTCAACTTAGCGACTGAGCAGCCCAAGCAAAGACTCTAGTGGTTCATCATTGCCTGCTGCTGCTGCTGAGTCGCTTCAGTCGTGTCCGACTCTGTGCGACCCCAGAGACGGCAGCCCACCAGGCTCCCCCGTCCCTGGGATTCTCCAGGCAAGAACACTGGAGTGGGTTGCCATTTCTTTCTCTAATACCTAGCTGTCATTCTTATGGTTATGGTTTATGACAAAGAAAAGGTACAGATTAAAACCAGCAGTGAGAAAAGGTCGTGGGTGGAGGAACCAGCCACAAGCTTGCAGTGTCTCTCGGAGCAGTTACAAGTGAAAGTCGCTCAGTCGTGTCCCATTCTTTGCGACCCCATGGACTATATAGTCCATGGAATTCTCCAGGCCAGAATACTGGAGTGGGTACCCTTCCCAGGAGATCTTCCCAACCCAGGGATGGAACCCAGGTCTCCCACATTGCAGGCAGATTCTTTACACGACTGAAGCGACTCAGCAGCAGCAGCAGGCAATGATGAACCACTAGAGTCTTTGCTTGGGCTGCTCAGTCGCTAAGTTGAATCCGACTCTTTGTGACCCCGTGGACTGCAGCCCACCAGGGAAGCCCAAGAAGACTGGAGTGGGTAGCCTGTCCCTTCTCCAGGGCATCTCCCCAACCCAGGGTCTCTTGCCTTGCAGGCAGATTCTTTACCAGCTGAGAGACACACAACTCCCAGCAACAGCGTGTGACAACACAACACGCGGGAAGTGTTGCCACCCAAGGAAGCTTGTCCGTGCTGTGGCGTCCAGTGATTTACCGGGGTCTGCCATGGAGTCACAGGCAAGAGACAGCAAAGGTTGCCAGGAGCCACCACCAGCCAGGAGAGAGTGGTGCTCCCAGAGGCCTGGGATAGGTGCTTCCTCCCAGACGCAGAGACCAGCCTGCCCACCCCTGGATCTCCTCCATCCAGCCTGCAGACCCTGAGACTAATTCTCTTGTGTTCGCCACCCTGTTCGGAGAAGGCAGTGGCAACCCACTCCAGTGTTCTTGCCTGGAGAGTCCCAGGGATGGGGGAGCCTGGTGGGCTGCCGTTTATGGGGTTGCACAGAGTCGGACACGACTGAAGCGACTTAGCAGTAGCAGCAGCAGCATTCCGCCCTGTCTGCAGTGCTTTCTTTGTTCAGCAGCCCTAGCAAGCCAGTACAGCTCCGGTGTCTATTGCAGAGACCCCAGAGACGATGCTTTTTTTCACATAACGTTCTCTTCCTGTACGAGTTTCCGATGGGTGCTCTAACAAATCATCACAAACTGTGAGTTAAAACAGCACACGGATCTTCTCCTACAGTTTTGGAGTCAGAAGTCAAAAACCAGGGCTGGGTGGGGACTTCCCTTGTGGTCCAGCTGTGAAAAATCTGCCTTCTTAAGAACCTGCAGGGCAAACGGATTCCATCTCTGGTCAGGGAACTCAGATCGCACATGCCTTGGAGCCACTAAGCCCAAGCACCACAGCCAGAGAGAAACCCAGGTGCCACAACTAAGAACTGACATGGTCAAATAAGTAAGTAAAGTATTTTTTATAAAAACCAGGACTAGGTCAAATCAAGGTGCTGGGAAGGCCATGCCCCACCCAAGGCTCTAGGGGAGAATCTGCTTCCTTGGTTTTTCCAGCTTCAAGAGTGTCTTCCTTCTGGAATGCTCCACACCCCCTTCCTTCCTTTCTAAGTCAAGCAGGGTAGCATCTGCTTCAGTGGTCACATTGCCTTCTTCTGCAGCCTGGTGATTTCCTTCTGATCCCTTCTTACAAGGGCGTTTATGATTCATCCAGGGTCCGCCTAGATTATCCCGGGCTTTCCCAGTGGCTCAGATGGTAAAGCGTCTGCCTGCAATACAGGAGACTTGGGTTCAGTCCCTGGGTCAGGAAGATCCCCTGGAGAAGGAAATGGCAACCCACTCCAGGATTCTTTTCCTGGAGAATCCCACGGACAGGGGAGCCTGGCCAGCTACAGTCTGTGGGGTGGCAAAGAGTCAAACACGACTGAGCGACTAACACACACACACTAGAGTATCCATGATAATCGCCCCATTTTAAGATCTCATCTGTAACGTCCCTTTTGCCATACAAGGCTAACATTCACAGGTTCCAGGGACGAGGGTCTGAAGATCTCTGGGGGCCATTTTTCAGCTTCCTTACTTCTCTCCTGGGTCTGCAAAGAGATTTTATTATGGATTAAATACCTAAATGTGAGACCTGAACCATAAACTTCTAGAAGAAAATGCGGGCAGAACACTCTGACATAAACCATAGCACTATTTTTTTGGATCTGTCTCCTACAGCAAATGAAATAAATGCAAAAATAAACAAATGGGATTACACTGATTTTTAAAGGTCAGTCTCACATTCCTGGGATAAATCCCTCTTGGCCATGATGTGCTACATATTTATATATATTTTTTAGATTCCGATTGCTATGTTGTGCTAAGAACATCTGAATTCATGATGGCTATTGGTTTGCGGCTTTGTGTTGTCTTGAACTGTCTTTTTCTGGTTTGGGTATCAATAGGATGCTGGATTCAGAGAATGAATTGGAAAGCATCCTCCTCTTCAGTTTTCTGAAAGTCTGTGTGGAACTGATATTATGTCTTCCTTAAATATGCTGGAGTGGGTAGCCATTCCCTGCTCCAGGAGTCTTCCCAAAACCAGGATCAAATCTGGGTCTCCTGCATTGCCGGCAGATTCTTTACCATCTGAGCCAGCAGGGAAGCCCCACAATTTTAATAAACTTCACCAATACGTCTATAGTTTTCTTTATGTGAAGGTTTTTAACTATAAATTCAATTTTTAACAGACGCAGGGCCATTCCTTATATCTACTCCTTCTTGGGTGAGTTTTGATAGTTCGTGTTTCAAGAAATTTATCCATTTTATTTCTAAGTTGTGTAACTTTTTGGCATGATCAGTTCATAATATTCTCTCATCATTATCAGGTAGAATACTTCCCTGGTGGCTCAGAGGTTAAAGCGTCTGCCTCCAATGCGGGATACCTGGGTTTGATCCCTGGGTTGGGAAGATCCTCTGGAGAAGGAAATGGCAATCCACTCCAGTATTCTTGCCTGGAGAATCCCATGGACTGAGAAGCCTAGTAGGTTACAGTCCATGGGGTCGCAAAGAGTCGGACACAACTGAGCGACCTCACCTCCTCACCTCCTCCTCCATTCCTGACACGGGTAATTTGGGCCTTATCTCTTTATTTCCCCATCAGTCTTTCGAGACATTTATCAATTGGTTGATCTTCTCCAACCACCAACTTTTGGTGTCACTGGTTTTTCTCTATTATTTATCTGCCATCTAGTTCATTGATTTCTGTTCTTATCTTTCTTGTTCCCTTAAGTCTGCTTAATCTGAGTTTCCTTTGCTCTTCCTTTACTAGTCTGCATGCTAAGAAAAATCACTGATAAAAATGCAATTTCTATATTATGTGGAAAACAGTCTCCAGGTTGCCACTTACCCCCGGCTCTTTCGTGTTATACCCACATGCTTTGCAGCAGAATAAAACATATCCCTGGCCAAGGAAGACAAAATTTGCTTTAAGGTCAAATGGAACACGCTCTATATCTGATCGTTATCAGTCTCCATCTTCAGAGAATTTGTCCTCATTCCCTACCTATAACCTCAAGTTTAGATTAACTTGAGATTCCCTTAAATGCCTGTTAGAGGAAACTGTATGTGTTGGAGGATGTTTTTGCAGAAAGTCATGCCTGTCCTCTGACTGTCAGGAACATGTCTGCCACAGAAAATTGAATTTACTTGCCAACCTGCTATCCTTATCCCAGTCATTTTGACATAACCAATCTCTTCTGAGTAAAATTGCCTCTGTATGAACTGAATCGATTCTCTTGCTAGTTTACAAAATATCTCAGATTATGGGTCCAGATCTTCTTGTGAGCTATTCAAGTAAAATTAAAATGGAAGTGTGAGCATTCATTTCAGAAAGCTACGGGAGATATATTTTCACTGTATGCACCTTGCCAATGGTCCCCCAGGAGTGGGATCTGGGTCAGATGGTAAACAGTCCTCCACCCGCAGCATGGTTTTCTTTCAAGTTTGAACTCCCCTGAAGCCCGTGGCAGGGGGCTGGTGCTGGCCCACAGGAGCAGGGAGCTTCAGGGGCTGCAGGCTTGAAGTGAAGCGAAGTGAAAGCTGCTCTGTCGTGTCCGACTCTTTGCAACCCCATGGATTGCAGTCCATGAAATTCTCCAGGCCAGAATACCGGAGTGGGTGACCTATCCCTTCTCTAGTGGGATCTTCTGACCCAGGAATCAAAGCGGGGTCTCCTGCATTGCAGGCAGATTCTTTACCAGCTGAGCTATCAGGGAAGCCCGCTGCAGGCTTGGGGGCTGACAATCCTCCTTGCGTGCCCTTCGCCCCTGCGGGGCCCTCCTGCTACTGTGCCCGCCCCCAACCCCAGCTCCATGGGCTCTCATGTGAGATCGGCTTCTCTCCTATTGTGCTGCCTGCCTGCCAGGAAGTCAGGAAATCTGCAAAGACCTCTGGTGCCAAGAAACTACACAAGGCGTCTCTTTGCCAGTTAATTTGATGTGACAAAGAGACATGAGGGAGGAGATCAGGTCGCCCCTGCCAGCCCCGAGGGGGTCAGGGGGTCGCGTAAGGAGAAGACTGGCCTCACCTCTGCTCCGCGGGTGTGCTGGAGCTGCAGGAAGTCGTGGCACCGTCTCCTTCCATGGCATCATGTATTTTAGCATAGTGGATTTATCCTGGCCTGTTAATTTCTAGTATATAGCAAAGTGGTTCTGTTATACATATATATATACACACATTTTTTTCAGATTCTTTTCTGTTACGGTTTATCACAGGGTATTGAATAGAGCTCCGTGTTATACAGTCAGCTAGTCAGTTCTGTCACTCAGTCGTGTCTGACTCTTTGCGACCCCATGGACTGCAGCCTGCCAGGCCTCCCTGTCCATCACCACCTCTACAGACCACAACCTTATGATATAGCAACTATTATTACCTCCACCTGACAAGTTAGAAAAATGAGGCACAGAGGTGAAATAAGTTGCTAAAGATCTTTAGAAAGAAAAACCATGGCACCCTGAACACGCCTGATCGCGTCTGATCTCTGAGGGTAAGCAGGGTCGGGCCTGGTTAGTACTTGGATGGGAACGAGAAAGAGCCGGACTTTGGCCCCATCCCCGCTCCAGATCCCACCTCTTGGGGCCCACACTATGTGCTCTGCATTTTCATCACTACTTAATACATGTTACTATCACATACAATACTGGGAAATGTTATACTGATGTCTAGGAGAAAACACAGATGGACACCCCTCAGTGCCACCTTACCTGCCGTTCCTTTTTGCAGGAAACTCTGTTGCAAGAGGTGGTTTTCCAGGAACACGCCTGTCGCATAAAGCAAGGCCTGGCTGTGCTGGAGTTTCAGGCCCACGGCCGCGCTACGGGTCAGGGCCAGCCGGGGCTCTGTGACAGCGACAGGCCCAGAAACACGGGGCGCTCGAAACAGCCAGGGGTCGGCGGACCCAGCACGCGGTGATGGAAAGAAAGAGAAACCAAGCCCGTTCACTGTCAGGCTGGTTTAGGAAGGCCACCCCGCCTGTTTGTCATAATCCCAGCCTCAGAAGGTCAGCGCTTCCCGAGTCTGTCAGATGGCTAACTACCTCCTGGGGCCCTCGGGGGACAACGGATGGTAAGGTTTGGGAGAAAATGCGATGGGGAGGGCCTGGAGCTGGTGAGCCCGCCATGGGGTCTGGGATGGGGATGTTGAGGCCGCTGGAGGCACAGGGTCCTGCATGGCGAGCCTCTGGGTCTCCTGCCAGCATCAGCTCAGTCCAGGCACTCAGGCGTGTCCGACTCTTTGGGACCCCGTGGACTGTAGCATGCCAGGCCTCCCTGTCCATCACCAGCTCCCAGAGATTGCTCAAACTCATGTCCATTGAGTGGGTGATGGCATCCAATCATTTCATCCTCTATCGTCCCCTTCTCCTCTGCCTTCAATCCCTCCCAGCATCAGTGTCTTTTCCAAGGAGTCAGCTCTTCACATCAGGTGGCCAAAGTATTGGAGTTTCAGCTTCAGCATCAGTCCTTCCGATGAGCACCCAGGACTGATCTCCTTTAGGAGGGACTGGTTGGATCTCCTTGCTGAACAAGGGGCTCTCACTGTCATCTCTTGATTAACTCTCTTGTCATTATAACAGGCCACAAACTCATGACGCAGCTGTAATTGCGCCCGGAAAGTGTGGGGAGCCACGGACTACATTTTCAGAACGGGGATCTGTGCCTGGTTGGAATGACACCTCCTGGAATACATGAGCACGTGAAGGCAGGCCACACAAGTGGGAGCCCGGTGCCTGCTCACCGGGGCGGGTCCAGGAGTCAGGAAGGGCCTCAAGCCCCCAGCCCCGCCCTTCCATCCCCTGCCCCAGGTCTGCCCACAAAGCCCGGGGGCCCACAT
>SJXQ01003516.1:90049-103411 GCA_006408695.1 Aepyceros melampus
CACCCTTACTCCCCCCCACACCCCATCCACTCACCCCTCCAGTTCTGTTCCACCCACCTCTTGCCTCTTGAGAGCATCACTGGCTCCCAGGACACCTCCCTCACCCACTGGGCTCCTCTGAGGCTTCTCCACCCCACACCCCCACTTTCAGGTCCACGTGACAGACCCCCTCCTTCTCGCTTCCCCGACCTCTCCGCTCCTCCCATCACACAGGCCCTCTCCTTCCCCAAAAGCAGAAGCCAATAGAGCAACGGAGACTCAGGGAACCTGGTGGGCATTTTCAGGGATGTAAATCAAGTAACTAATCAGGAGAGGGGGCGGCGGCTTTGGGGGAGGGGTCTCTGCAACCACCCTCTGAGCACCAACCCGGGGAGACCCCCACGATGGCAGTGCAGTAAGCAGGTGACTCCAGCCAGGCACAGGCTCAGCTCCAGTTTTATTCCCAGCACACTTGCCGGGGAGAGAGGGGATATACAATCGAGAATCTTTGCACAAGGAAGCAGTGGGTTCTCAGAATCCCTTCAGAGGCTTCTGGTGGAAACTTCTAGAAGCGTATAATTCTATGAGGGAACTGCACAGCTGTCTGAGAGCCGGTCAAGCAGCCTCACGGTCTCGCAGACTCTGTGAGCCCCTCTGATGATGGCGTGGGTCCTCCGGGGGCGATGGACGGGGCGGGGCCAGCACACCCAGCCCCGCCTCCCGGGCGCCTCTGGCGGCTCCTTACAGATAGTTCTGAGTAGATCGTCCTGAAATGCAGCTCGAAACCAACACACCGTCTGCGACTCAAAACCGGGAACGTTTGGACAGGATTTCATTTTTCAAACAGTTTAGATTAGGCTGGCGGAAGGTTTCCAACATGAAAAGAGAACATTTGCAAACACATTCCTAAAGTCCCGCACTCCCCTTGCCTTTGGCAACAGCTGCACCTCCCGCCCACCCCTCTCATGGAGGAAATTCCCCAGGAAGGCGCCTGCTCCTTGCTGGGTCTCCGCTGGGGAGCGGGTGGTCCAGCCCCCACGCCCTGGAGGAGTCGGGAGGGGCTGCACGTCACTAAGCACGTGTTCAGTTCAGTTCAGTAGCTCTGTCAGTCCGACTCTTTGCGACCCCGTGGACTGCAGCAGGCCAGGCCTCCCTGTCCTTCACCAACTCCCGGAGTTCACCTAAACTCATGTCCATTGAGCCGGTGATGCCATCTGACCATCTCATCCTCATCCTAGCATCAGGGTCTTTTCCAAGGAGTCAGCTCTTCGCATCAGGTGGCCAAAGTATTGGAGTTTTAGCTTCAGCATCAGTCCTTCCAATGAACATTCAGGACTGATTTCCTTTAGGATGGACTGGTTGGATCTCCTTGCAGTCCAAGGGACTCTCAAGAGTCTCCTCCAACACCACTGTTCAAAAGCATCAATTCTTCAGCGCTCAGCTTTCTTTATAGTTCAACGCTCACATCCATAGGTGACCATTGGAAAAACCATAGCTTTGACTAGATGGACCTTTGTTGGCAAAGTAATGTCTTGGCTTTTTAATATGCTGTCTAGGTTGGTCATGCTTTCCTTCCAAGGAGTCTTTTTACTTCATGGCTGCAATCACCATCTGCAGTGATTTTGTTAGAAGCACTGATAACAGAAAAGATGTCCTTGACTCCAGACTAGACAGAAAGGGTTCTTTTTATTATGGAAATTACACACAAGAGTGATCTGAGCCGTGCTTAAGGGTTTGGAGTGGTGGGGCCCCAGCTCCAGAGAGAAATTAAGGTCCAGGGGAGGGACATCCTTTACGGGGGCGGAGGGGGGAACTCCAGAGGTGTGTGATCTGTGGACAGAGGCCCAGCAGTGCCAGCCACTCTGCGTTTGCTTGGCTCTTCCCAGGCTTATGGGTCACAATGCTGACCTGTTACAGTAACGAAATTCCACAGGTCGCTTACATGGTCTTGGGAAGAGTGCACCTGCTGTTGCAAATTTTATGGATTTAAGCGTAGATATAAACAGACCAGGGCTTCCCAGGTGGCACTAGCGGTAAAGAATCCACCTGCAATGCAGGAGACTCGGGCTCAATCCCGGTAGGGAAGGTCTCCTGAAGAAGGAAATGGCAACCCACCCCAGTATTCTTGCCTGGAGAATCCAATGGACGGAGGAGCCTGGCGGGCTATAGTTCACGGGATTGCAAAGAGCAAGACTGACTCAAGTGACTTAGCACACGTGCATAAACATGCATAAATATAAACCAAGGGACTTCCCTGGTGGTCCAGTGGTTAACAATCCTCCTTCTGATGCAAGGGGTGTGAGTTCGATCCCTGGTCAGGGAACTAAGATCCCACATGGCCAAAGAACAAAAAGAAAACAAATATACTGTAAAAAAAAAAAATCAATAAAAAGACTTTTAAATGGCTCACATCAAAAAAACTTTAAATTTTTTAAAATTACTTAATTCTTTTTAAATAAATGAATAAATATTGACCAAGACACTGAGACACATGGGGAAAAAGGAGAGAGGGACCTCCTCCCCTCACCAGCTGCTGGGGCTCAAACTGAGTCCTCCCCAAAACGGAGCCTGACCCCCAGGACCTCACCATAGGCTCTTCACAAGTCAAAATAAAATGAGCTTGGGGGGGATTCCTCCTCTGAGATGGCTGGCGTCCTTATCAAAGGGGGAAATTTGAAAACAGTCAGACATGCACACAAGACACACAGACCCACCTTTCCAGGAAGATGAAGACCCACGTCTGCAAGCCGAGGAGAGAGGCCTCAGGAGGAACCCACGCACCTCCACCTTGCTCTGGGACTTCCTGCCCCAGAACCTGGAGATAACTCACCCGGGCTGAGCCACCCAGTCTGCGCTGGTTTTTTATGGGGGGCTCAGGAGACTGATGCCCTGGAGGATAATAGGTTCTCAATAAAATCTGAAGATGAAATAAACCACGTAGTGGTAGCAATTGGGAAAACCCCAAAAGGGACAGACGACCGCAGCTGCTGTGTAATCCTTTTTCCTCCCTCCAGAGCCAGTGACACCAACAAGCTGGCAGCAAGGTCCACCAGGTGCCAGCCTTCATTCAAGATAGGAATGCCTACTTATCTCCCAGTTCCGGCCCTGAGGAAGGAGACCCTGCTTGCGTGTTCTCTCTGATACGTGTAGACTGGAGAGAAGAAAGCGGTACCTGGATTTCTCCAACATCAGCCGTCTCTGCTCTGAGAAAAGTCACAGATTAGGGAGAAATGAACCCTTGGTGTTCTGGATAAGGCAGAGAGGTTGTCCTTGGTTTTCAGGTCAAGTCTTTAGTTGCTGAAAACACGAGAGAAATGGAGAGACTGGCCCCTTCGTGGTGCTGTTGACAAGGGGCCAGGCCTCTGTCTGAGGCGCTCTGCTGTTGTTCCGTGTGCACCCTGGGGACAGCACGGTTCAGACGACACTGGGTCCCCACCTCTGGGTTCCCACCTGGAAGCAGGGCCAGGACTCAGGACAAGCTGGAGATTTCCAAGCACTGTCCATGACAGAGCACAGTGGGGCCTCCGGACACATGAGCCAGCTCCAAGATACACACCGCGGTGTCTGAAAACTTCTCTCTCTTTTTTGTGATTAAAAGAAAAGGCATGATCTGCTCCAGAGAGCAGAGGCAGCTTCAGATATGGCTCACCCTATCACCACTGGAGATGGTGACTGCAGCTGTGAAATTAAAAGACACTTGCTCCTTGGAAGAAAAGTTATGACCAACCGAGACAGCATATTAAAAAGCAGAGACATTACTTTGCCAACAAGGGTCCGTGTGGTCAAGGCTACGGTTTTTCCAGTGGTCATGTATGGATGTGAGAGTTGGAGAAAGCCGAGCACCAAAGAATTTATGCTTTGGAATTTTGGTGTTGGAGAAGACTCTTGAGAGTCCCTTGGACTGCAAGGAGATCCAACCAGTCAATCCTAAAGGAAATCAGTCCTGAATAGTCATTGGAAGGACTGATGTTGAAGCTGAAACTCCCAATACTTTGGCCACCTGATGCGAAGAGCTGACTCCTTGGAAAAGACCCTGATGCTGGGAAAGATTGAAGGCAGGAGGAGAAGGGGATGACAGAGGGTGAGATGGCTGGATGGCATCACCGACTTGATGGACATGATTTGAGCAAACTCCAGGAGTTGTTGATGGACAGGGAGGCCTGGCGTGCTGCAGTCCATGGGGTTGCAAAGAGTTGGACACAACTGAGCAACTGAACTAAACTGAATTGATCACCACTGGCACACCCTCTAGCCAGCAGTGGTGAAAAACTTTCAAATAGCTCTAGATCGCCAAGGACAAAGTGAAAATGAAAGTGAAGTCGCTCAGTCATGTCTGACTCTTTGCTACCCCATGGACTGTAGCCTACCAGGCTCCTCCATCCATGGAATTTTCCAGGCTAGAGTACTGGAGTGGGCTGCCATTTCCTTCTCCAAGGACAAAACCACCACCCAAAGGCATAAATCAGGCAGTGCTGTGTACACTTCAAGAGCTGCAGCTCTGTACCTCAAATGTGTGTGTGACACGAAAGTCCAAAGAACATGGCCCACTAAACTTTGTGGCTTTCGTATTTAAAACCTGGTGTGGATAAGATGCTCTTTGGGAAAAACTCCAGTTAAAGTTGCTGGTCAATCTGGGAATCCCGTGAAGATAAATGAAAAAGACAGGCAGGGTCACAGTCCTATGTGCGCTGGGCTGTTCTCTAGAGGAAGGTGGAGTTTGTGTTCTCAGCTCTCCCTTCAGATAAGAAGTGCTTCTTGCAGCTTCCCTGGTGGCTCAGTGGTGAAGAATCTGCCTGTGAATGCAGGAGACACGGGTTCGATCCCTGGTCCTGGAAGATCCTGCATGCTACAGCAGCGACACCTGAGCGCCACAACTCCTGAGCCTGTGCGCTGGAGCCCGGGAACCACGACTACTGAAGCCGTCACTCCCTAGAGCCCGTGCTCAGCAGCAAGAGAAGGCACCGGGATGCGAAGCCCGCCTGCCACAGCTAGAGAGTAGGCCACATGGCAATGAAGACCTAGCACGGCCAAACGAATCAAAGTACCAGCCACAGGTATGAACCAGATTTAAAGAGTGCCTCGGGTAAAGGAAGTCTGCTTGTCTACATCATCCTGCTGGTGGGCTGGGCGCATTGCAGCTTGCCTCAATCCCTCCAACCAAGAAGAACCCCAGCCCCAGCACCCCACCTGGGCACCCCTCCAGAACGTTCCACCTGACAGTGAGCGCCCAGCCAAATAGCATCTTTCCACTTTCAGGTCTTGGCTGAAATCCTGCAGCATTTGCAGATAGATCAGAGGCTTAGCCTTGGTTACATATTAACATACACAGTTTGCAAAATCTCAAGGGTTGAGAAGGCACTGAACGCTGCCTTCGGGGCACCTGTGTTTTCAAGGGAAGATGGGAAGGCAGCTACAGTTGGTCAGAGCGGTGGTGGGTGCCCTGGGGTGTAGCAAGGGAAGGACAGGCAGGCTTTCTGCCATCCGGGCTCACATGCCACAGTGCAAAGCAGGTGTCAGAAACACGGTTAGGACACAGCGCTTTCCCTGCCAGGGCGTGGGTTCAATCCCTGGTCGGAGAACGAAGACTAGGCAAGGTGCACAGCACAGGAAAGAGGGAAGGAAGGAGGGAAGAGGGGAGAGATGGAGAAGGGAGCGGACGAGGAGGCATTGCCAGCAGACGGAGGGGAGGGACCCTCCTGCCCTCTCTCCATCCCCACCCACCACCTGTGCCCACCCCATGATAACCGAGGGCACCACAGCAAGGTACAAAGGACCCTCGTCTTTACAAATCAACACGCAGCTCCTCAGTGATGGGCCCTTACGTGAAAATTCCAGGTGACTCCATTAGTTTCCAGGTGGCGCTAGTGGTAAAGAAGCTGCCCGCCAGTGCAGGGGACACAAAAGACGCAGGTTCGATCCCTGGGTCGGGAAGCTCCCCTGGAGGAGGAAATGGCACCCCGCTCCAGTACTCTTGCCTGGAGAATCCCATGGGCAGAGGAGCCTGCAGGCTACTGTCCACGGAGTCACAAAGAGTCAGACGCGACTGAGCACCATTAGTTCCATTCACTCATTTACAAAACCTTCTTTTAACCGTTTTAAGCTGAAAACTTTCTTAAACTGCCGACACGCCTTTGAATCTGCTGAGTGCATACGGATCCTCTTTCGCTTCCCAGTTCAGAATCGCCATTGTGTACACCAAGTCCCATGCTGAGCTGACCTCTTGCTCACCATCGGGGTCAGTCCTACAGCTGGAGGGCAGCCCCTTCCCCAACTCTGATTTGTGGCTTCTGGTGGGCACGATGCTGGGTAATTTGTGTGTGTGTGTTTGTGTGTGAGAGAGAGAGAGAGAAATTGTAACTCTGAGAGAAGGAAGCCCCCAGACCCCCGAGCACAAGGGTTTGGTGAAGTCACACAGGTTCTCCTGGGTTCAGGCACTTGGGCACCCCGCCCCCAGGCAAGTTCCACACAGTGAGGCTGCTGGGTGTGCGGCCAGCAAGGAGACGGAGCGCCCTGGATCCAGGCTTTCCCTTGGCGCTGAGCTCTTGTTCCCAAAGAGCCGAAAGGATCATATGGGCACACTCTCTCTGTCCCCCAAAGCCCAGATGATTCATTACCACTCCCTGCGGTGATAAGTCCCTTGGACACCAGGAGGTCACAAGTCGATCCTAAAGGAAGTCAACCCTGAATATTCATTGGAAGGACTGATGCTGAAGCTGAAACTCCAATCCTTTGGCCACCTGATGTGAAGAGCCGACTCATTGGAAAAGACCCTGATGCTGGGAAAGATTGAGGGCAGGAGAAGAAGGGGGCAACGGAAGATGGGGTGGTTAGATAGCCTCACTGACTCAACGGACATGACTGTGAGCAAACTCCGGGAGATAATGGAGGACAGAGGAGCCTGGCGTGCAGTCCAGGGGGTCACAAAGAGTGCGGCCCGACTGAGCCACTGAACAGCTGTGATAAGGGTTTTCAATAACCCGGAAGGGTTAGTGCCTGTAATTTGTCCTCTCTTCTCTTGGACTTCAGCTTGGAAGTGACCTCTGAGGACGGATAATGAGGTCAGCACTTTGCAGCCACATAGGGCCCGCCCCCAGCCCCACGCCCCCACCTCGCGCTCTCCGAGGTCAGCCTGGAGCCAGGACCCGCCCGCCCGAGCAGGACCAGAGCGGTCAGTGGTGCTGGGGCGCCTCTGGTGCCCACTTGTGGGACAGGCGCTGGGAACCTGCTTCCAGGGTCAGACGGACCGTGGCCACTGGCATAAAATCACACATCTCTTAACATGTGACAGGTATCTGTTCCCTTAGCCGGCATCCATAGAGAGGGCCCCCGAGCGTCAGAAGAGCAGACAGGTGCCCTCTCTGGTGCCGACTGGGCACAATCAGTCCCTGCATCTTTGGGGCGATTTCTGAGGCCGAGTCCCGGTCAGGAGGAAAGATCCCGGCTGGCAACTACACCGGATACCCCGAGCCCGGGAGACAGAGACAGAGAGGACTGGCGGTCAGGTGTGGGTCAAGGCTCTGCAGAGAAGCAGGTCCAATAGGAGGCGTGCGTGTGCATGTGGGCTGGGTTCCGCGGGGCATTTATTTTAAGGAATCCGCTCACGTGATTGGAGGGACTTGGCACCTCTGCAGCTCAGACGGTCGGCTGACCATCTGTGAAGTCAGCAGCAGATGGTGCTACAGTCTCGACTCTGAAGCCTGCAGGGCAGCTTGGCAAGCTGGCCACTCGGGCAGGACGTCTGTGTTACGGTCTAGAGGCAGAATTCCCTCTTCCCCAGAAACCCTCCATTTCGCTCTTAGAGCCCTCGACTGATGAGATGCGGCCCACCCACACCACGGAGGGCGATCTCCTTAATGTCAGCGCGCACAGACGCGACTCACATCCACGGCACACCTTCCTGGTAACGTCTAGACTGGCGTGCGGCCCGACAGCTGGGGCCCAGAGCCCAGCCAGGAGGACCCGTGAAACGTGCTGTCGCAGGTGCCCTGAACCTCCCTTCCCTGCTTAGAAAGGCTGCTCATCTAACCTGCCACTGACTGCGTGTACCCTTAGAGCAAGGCTGAGGCCGTTAGATTCTCAGTGGGGCCACTTCTGAGTCAGACTTCGTTGGTTTTTTTTTTTTTTTTGATTGAAATATAGTTGATTTACAATGTCATGTTAATTTCTGCTATACAGCAAAATGATTCTGTTTTAATTACACACACATTCTTCTTATGCTCTTTTCCATTATGGTTTATCCCAGGATACTGAACACAGTCCCCTGTGCTCTGCAGTAGGAATGCTGTTTTTTTTCTATACCTAGTAGTCTGCATCTGCTAATCCCAGACTTCCTGTCCCTCCTTCTCCCTCCCCCATCACCGGGCCTTGGAAACCCCAAGTCTGTCTGGATATCTCTGTGTCTATTTCTGTCTCACAGATAGGTTCACGTGTGTCTTATTTTAGATTCCACACATGGGCAGTGATCATATCGTATTTGTCTTTCTCTTTCTGACTTTGCTGAGGTTTTGATAATCTCTAGGTCCATCCATGGAGCTGCAAATGACATTATTTCATTCTTTATGTGGCTGGGTAATATTCCTCATTGGGACCCCTTCTTAACAAACTATGGAGTTAATAAACTTGATGCTTGATTGTAGAATTTAGAAGCCTTGAGGAATTTAATAACTCCATAAGAAAGTTCTTAGAGGGTCCAAGACATGTCTGGTGAGCTTCTGGTTCATTCCCCTGCGCTTGGAATTCTCATATTCACCATTTTTAAACCCAGAAGAGACTCCTCCCCGATGCCTGAGAAAGGGGAAGCAGAAGGAGGATTTACAGGAAAAATGGAAGGTAAAACCCAACATGCACTAAAAGCTTAATAAGTTGGAATAGATTGATTTTTCCATTAGAAGCCAAAAGGCAACAAGCTAAATAGGCCTCTGCCTGCTTATGGCCTGTACACATGGTGATGTGTGGAGGCAATAAGGCTTAACTGGTATTGTTGAGATGGCAGAGAAGAAAAAAGTACAGATCCCAACCACCAGCCCTGATTAGAATCTCAGAGAAACACGCCACCCGCTCCCGCCACCGCGTTCTGATCTTCTTGATGAAATCTGCGCACCCAGCCATCCTGGTGAGTCTCCCGACAGCCTCCCCCCAGATCTGTATGATTAGGCTCCCCTTGCACACGACCACGGATGCCCCGTCTGGGCTGACGGGAGGCTGGGAGCCCGTAAGGACGTCTCTGTTTGCTAGCTTTGTGTCTCCAACTCAGACTCTCACTTCCTCCCTGAAGCCTTCCCCAATGACTCCTGGTGGTGCAAGCGCTAAGTAAAGAAACTGCCTGCCAATTCTGGAGACCCGGGTTTAATTCCTGGGTGGGGAAGATCCCCTGGAGAAGGAAATGGCAACCCGCTCCAGCATTCGTGCCTGGAGAATCCCCATGGACAGAGGAGCCTGGCGGGCTACGGTCCACGTGGTCGCAGAGTCAGACACGACTGGGACGACTTAGCACACAGCAACCACTGGTGCCCCCGTGACCTCTTGTCGTGTTGACCCCAGAGCCCTTGACCCAGAGCCGCCTCCACTTACACATGACTGATGTTATTTAGGATGTCTTGTGGACATCTCCTCTCTGCATCAGAATTACGATCGTTTAGAACAGCAGTCATATCTTACAGCCCATTATTTTGGTCAGCAAATGTTCCGTGAATGATGCTTCTTATACAGACATCTGCCGAACTTTAGACACCATCACAGCAGCAGCGACTGAGCAGATTGCGTACCGAGCACTTCCACACATTACCTTATTTGATTCTCCCCATATGATATGTCCCTGTAACATATGTGGCTTGATTTCTCATGTTGTCAACGGGAAACTGAATCTCATGTCTTCAGTCGCGATTGTGAAGGTCCGCACAGAGCTTGTCCATCAGCTCCAGCCTTCTGAATCTGAATTCTGCTCTTTCACACCAAGCAGCAAGGACCCGATTTCCAGAGCTCTGGGTGGGTGGGGAGGGGTCAGCATGAAAACAGTGGCAGCTTCCATTACATTTCGTAGATCTGGGAGGGACCAGATGTCAGCTAAGACGTGTCCCCCTCAGTCTTCCCCCTCAGTATTGCTCTCCTTATCCCTCAGGGGAGAGGACAATTGTCACTTCTGACTTCTGTCCACTATTCCAAGAATACTGGCGTGGGAAGCCTGTCTCTTCTCCAATGGATCTTCCCAACCCAGCAATCTAACCAGGGTCTCCCGCATTACGGGCAGATTTTTTCCAACTGAGCCATCAGGGAAGCCCTTTCAAGAAGCTGCTGCTGCTGCTAAGTCGCTTCAGTCGTGTCTGACTCTGTGTGACCCCAGAGACGGCAGCCCACCAGGCTCCCCCGTCCCTGGGATTCTCCAGGCAAGAGTACTGGAGTGGGGTGCCATTGCCTTCTCCATTTCAAGAAGCTAACTGCCTCAATAAGAAATTTGTGTGTGTGTGTGGGGGGGGGGGTGATGATGTAATTTTATTTAATACTTTAGTGATTCCAGTTGAGTTACAATGTTGTGTTAGTTTCAGGTGTACAGCAAAGTGAGTCAGTTATGCATATACATGCATCCATTCTTTTTCAGATTCTTTTCTCACAGGCCATCAGAGATACTGGGTGGAGTTCCCTGTGCCACGCAGTGGGTCCTTATTGGTTTTCTCCTTTATGAACAGTAGCGTGTATATGTGTGTTCATCCCAAACTCCTGATTTACCCCGCCCCTTTCCACCACGTTTCTGCTTTGGCAACCATAATTAAAACATTTGCCTTTCAAGTGAGTTATTTCTAGTTATAAAATGTAAAACTTGAATCTCTCAAACTGTCATCCAAAAGTAGTGTTGTACACCTTAAGCTTACACACTGCTGTGTGTCATTGAAAGTGAAAGTCATTCAGTCGTGTCCAACTCTTTGTGGCCCCATGGGCTGTAGCCCGCCAGGCTCCTCTGTCCGTGGGATTCTCCAGGCAAGGATACTGGAGGGGGTTGCCACTTCCTTCTCCAGGGAATATTCTCGACTCAGGGATCAAACCTGGGTCTCTCACATTGCAGGCAGACGCTTTACCATCTGAGCCACCAGGGAAGTCCCATGGTATGTCATTACATCTCAGTAAAGCTGGGAAAAAAAAAAGCAGGTAGCAAATTGGTGGTGGGAGGGGTTGTCAGCTGGGCCTTGTAGAGGAAGCCCTCTTGGGCTTCTCCTTGCCTCGCTGGCCCTGTCCTGGGGCACCCCGCCTCGCACACTCCCACCCACTGCCCGGCTAGACTGCAGGGTGCGACCCACAACCACAACCGCTCTGCACCTCTTGTTGTGACCGCCCTGGTCAGGCCGATGGAGGCAAGTGCTCTGCCCCATACCCCTGCCGCAGTGAAGCCATCTTCCAGCTGGTTTTGGTTCAGTGGATAAAGAAGCTGCCTGCAGCGCAAGAGCCGCAGGAGACTCAGGTTCAATCCTTGGGTTGGGAAGATCCTCTGGAGGAGGAATGGCAACCCACTGCAGGATTCTTGCCTGGAGAGTCCCCATGGACAGAGGAGCCTGGCTGACGACTTGGAGTCTCAAAGAGTCAGACATGCCCAAACAACCAAGCACACATCTCGGAGAAGGGTGGGCCTTAGTCCCACATGGCAGGTGTCCTCATCAGAAGGGGAGAAGAGGGAATTCTCTCTCTGGTGGGCCAGTGCTTAGGACTTGGCACTTTCTCCACCCAAGGTTCAAACCCTGGTTGGGGAACTAAGATCCTGCAAGCCGTGTGGCACAGGCAAGAGAAGAAGACGGGGAGAGACACGGGAGAAGGCCGTGGAAAGTCAGACCCCAGAGGGCAGGCAGCCACTCTGCCCTCCATCATGGCAGAGGTGACGGAGGCAGAGTTTGGAGTGCTGCCACTGCAACCAGGGAGGGCGGAGGACCCGTGGCCACCTCCAGAGTCCAGAAGGGGAGCCTGGCCCTGCCGGCACCATGACCTTGGACTTGCGGCCTCCAGAACTGAACAGCAGAGATGTCTGTTGTTTAAGCTGCCCAGTTTGTGATAGTCTGATGGCAGCAGCCCTAGTGGACTCATCCAGGAGCCTTGTTTTCATTTGTTTTGTTTGCTTTAAACAGCAGGGAGAGGGCAGGGGGAATAAGGAAGAGATCGATAGCCTACGATTAAAATGTAATTTCTATCACCTCATTCCTACTCTCAATGGTCCAAATAAGACCATGTTAGCTGTGTTGATGGAGAATTCAAGGCCAGCAAAGAGCATCCTCCAGAAAAGTGTCCTATTTCCTTAAGCTTAGATCAAAGAAAAGAAGCATAAAGACCCACTGGTGCGCTTTTAAGCCACCGGCCTGACTCCTGGGAAATAGGACTTGATGTTAGCACATGCAGCATCGCGGGGCGGGGGCAACTCTGAACTCGGGCCAGGGCAGGAGGCCCTATTGTCCTTGACGTCATCGATTCTTCAATTCTGCTGTGGCAGAGACGGCTCGTCACTGCCCAACATCACCCTCTGTTTTTTAATCATAAACACTGATTTTTACCTAGGCCCACTGTCCCTCAGCCAAATGATTACATTTACCAGCATCCCTGGTAGCTGGCTGTCGCCTTGTTCAAGCAAGCTCAAGGAAGTGTTGGGTGGTGCCTCTGTGTAGTACCCTGCAAAGGGGGCACTCCCTTTCTTGTCACTTTCTTCCTCCTGCTGACTGGAAAGGAGGTGTGTTAGCTGGAGCTCCAGCCACCACTTTGGGCTATGAGGACCATGGCCACCCTCTACGGACTGTCCTCCCAGTGGAGGAGCACGTCCCAGGAGCACTCAGGTAAACTGCAATGTCAGCTATGGACAGCCCACCATAGGAAAAAATAAATAAAAAATAAAATAAAATAAAACCTTATATATTGAAACTACTTTTGATACTTGCATTTTGTCACAAGCAGTCAAACGAACTAGCTCCTTTTACTTACAAATAAAAACTCTACTCTTTCACTAGACCAATAAATATATTGAGGGCAAAAAATAGGCTTCTACATGAAGTGCTTTAAACCAACCTCCTCTACTCCTGAACAGCTTGTTTGCAGATAATTAGATTCATGAAATGGGAATATTTTCTTACTTGCCTGGCAGGAATCATTACTCACCCTAAAGAAGGCATAGACCTACTACCACTAGCGCAGTTTAAATTCTTTCTATTTTCTTCACTGCTCTAACCCTTAGTACGTCTGATACGCCCATCCAACAGTAAAATTGAGCCTCTGTCTTCAGATCACCCGGGCAGTTTCTGCTTATATCTCTTAGTCACCGGATAACATTTCCATTTCTAAAATGGTTAAAAGAATCTGATCCTATTAAAATACAATTGAACCAAATTTGAAACTAGCATATCTGTCTCTTCCGACAAAGGG
>SJXQ01003516.1:103511-121762 GCA_006408695.1 Aepyceros melampus
CCACCTACTGCTTCCGGAGAGGAACTCAATTTGCCTTTATTCTAACTGCCTCACAGCAGAGTTCGGATGCAGAGACAAAGGGCGTAAATCGCCTCGTTTAGGGTCAGACTGGTGAGGAAGCCAGGCAGAAAAAGAGCCGGGGTCTGAGGAAGCCGAGGCAGCCGGGCGATGCCCCTGCCCCCCTGCAGCCGGCAGCGTGAGCCCTGCCCGCGGGCGCGTTTCCCACGCGGTCTCGCAGCTGGCGTTCCCCCGGGACCAGGTCTGCCCGGCGGAAGCCGGCAGTGGGGAGGAGCAGCCCAGGCCAAGGCGTCGTCTCCGGCGGCACGGGCGTGCCGGCTCGTGTTGCTCTTTCGGGCGGTGGCCGCAAGGATCCGGCCACGTGGCGCAGTGGGCCGGCGGCTCGGCTCCGCCGGTTGGCTCCCGGGCGTCTCTCCTCGTGACCGTGCGCTGGTCCTCCTGGGTTTTCTGAGACCATCCGCCCTCTTGTTCTTGTAGACTCTAACTCGGTACAGTCATTATTTTATAATAATTTTAAGTGGAGTATGAAAGAGAGTCGTGAAAGTATTAGTTGTGTCTGACTTTGTAACCCCATGGACTGTAGCCCACCAGGCTCCTCTGTCCATGGGATTCTCCAGGCCAGAACACCGCAGTGGCTTGCCATTTCCTTCTCCAGGGGATCTTCCTGACCCAGAGCCTGAACCTGGGTCTCCTGCATTACGGGCGGATTCTGTACCATCTGGACCACCAGGGAAGGCCCTATACTAAATTCTATACTAAATCTGTATGCTGGATTGGCAAAAAATTAGTTCAGGTTTTTCCATAAGATCATAAAGAAAAATGCAAATGCACTTTCTGGCCAACCCAATATTATTCTTCAAGCTTTCTGCTGCTGAATATTATTTAAATTTGAAGGACTCAAGAGCAGAAGCAAGTTTTGAAGCAAGTATTTCTTCAAATCCTCTCCCAACCTAATTCTGCTGAAATAACTTACTGTGTTTTCATTGTATCCTATCTGGAGATAACCACATGCTTTCCAAACAGGGAATGAGAATAATCTGTTCTGAAAGACAAAACCCATGGCTCAGAGGGTAAAGAATCTGCCTGCAATGCAGGAAACCCTGGAGATGCGGGATCAATCCCTGGGACGGGAAGATCCCCTGGAGCAGGAAATGGCAACCCATTCCAGTTTCTTGTCTGAAAAAAGCCCATGGACAGAGGAGCCTGGCGGGCTACAGTCCAAAGGGTCGCAAAAAGTCAGACACGACTGAGCGACTAAGTGCACACACACACGTACACACACACAACATTTGTTAATAGAAGACTCTTTATGGGGGAGAAAAAGGCAATCTGTGGAAGTAAAAGGTAGACAGATATTGCTTGAACTGATCAATAGTTTATAGACGCTCTTGCCTGAAATCCATGGACATGGTAGCTCTTGCTATCCTGAGCTTGCTTTAGTCCACGGACAATCTCCCTTTGGAAGTGTTCAGTTCAGCTCAGTCGCTCAGTCATGTCTGGATCTTTGCAACCCCATGGACTGCAGCGCGCCAGGCGTCCCTGTCCATCACCAACTCCCGGAGCTTGCTCAAACTCACGTCCATCGAGTCGGTGATGCCATCCGGCCACCTCGTCCTCAGTCTACGTTCCCTGGGCCCCTGCCAAGTGTCCTGAGTGTATGATATTCATGATGCACCCTCGCAAATGTTTTAATTCTTCACCTGCTTTTGTCTGACACAAACACAAGTTTAAGCTGGTAATCATTGTGCTTGACCAGGAGAACAAGATTTGGTAGAGAAGCAAACAGGTCCATCAGTAGGAGTGTCCCTGTCCCAGGGCTGAGCCACAGCCACATGTCTGCCCCGCCCCACACTCAAGTTCCCCCCTAAAGCCTGAACTTGGGGAAGAGCGGCAGGCCCCGCCAGGCCACTCTAGTTGACTGTCCCAGTGTGAGAGTTTACTGGGTGCCCTCAAGAGCTCAGAATGTGTTTCCTGGCCACGGTTGTTCCTTCTGTCCTCAGCTTTACAGGAAGACTCAAGAATCAGTAACAGCACAGCCAGGCCCTGTGGCAGACTCACCCCTGGGCGGTCTCACCCCATGTTCCCCGGGGAGGAATGCAGCCTGGTGATAATGGGCATTCTTACAAAGGACTGGGATTCCTCCCAGGGGCCTGTGCTCTCCCCATCAGGTGGGGTTGCCCCTCTGTCAGCCCCTGCAAGGTGGGCGGGCCATGCTGCATCCAGCTGCATCTCTGCCCTCCTGCACACGGCTGCTTCCTCAGATGTCGGTGGTCCTTGGGACGCCTCTTCCTGGGAAACTGGCGGCTGCTTGATCACAGGGACTCCACGCTCAGCCTGAACAGCTTGCTCCTGCCATCTTGAATTCTGAATCATTTTTGCACAGGGGTCCGCGTTCTGATTTCCCACAGTGGTCCTGCAACCACTCAACGAGGGGCCTGGTGACGAGGCACAGTGTTCTGTGTGCAGAGAAGTTTCTTCGCGAGGCCCTGCCTTCAGGAACAGAGCCCCAGGGAGACGGGCGAGGAGCAGCAACGTCCACGGCCCAAAACGAACTTGAGAACATTGATTGCCAACTGCTTCCTGGAGAAGCGAGGCCTGAGCTGGGCCATCCACGTCTGCAAGTGTCTGGGAACGCAGGCAGGGCCGTCAGACATAGAGGAAGCACTTCCTCCCCTGAGCCCAGACGCCCGTCCCTTAGTGAGACGTGCTGTCCCTTTTTCCGCATGCTGATCTTTGCAGTCCTGCAGACCGAGGGCTTCTGGTCACATTTCTAACAGCTCTTCTATCCCAGGAACTGTGCTGAGCCCTTTCCTTTCTACCTATTCCCTCTTTTAATCCTAAAGCACATGAGGTCTGCCTCACTACCCTCCTCTTACAAGTGGGGAGACTGCCTGGGTAACGTGGCAGAGTTGCCCGCAGAGACCCCCAGGAGCATGGCTGACAGACACCCACCAGCTCCAAGGAACCCGAGGCTCATGTGTTCAGGGGTCTCGTTATGCATTAAATGGCCTCCCCACAAACCCATATGTCATTGTCCTAACCTCCCGTCCTTGGAACATGATCTTATTCAGAAATAAGCAGTTTTTTGTTTCTCTCTCTCTTTTTTTTTTTTTTTTTGGGCTCACCAGCATGCAGGATCTTAGTCACCCAACCTGGGATGGAAAGCATGCCCCTTGCAGTGAAAGCACAAAGTCCCAACCACCGGACCACCTGGGAACTTTCAGGATTTAAGTAGCTCTGACGATGTAACTCTGTCATGTTGGAGCAGGGCGGGCCGTTCACCTGAGATGACTGGTACCCTTATTAACAGAGGAAAGGTGGGCCCCACCAGGCCCAGAGGGAAAAGGCCACGGAGACCAGGCGTCCTGCAGCTCCCAGCCCGGCCCTGCCAACACCGTGATCTTGGACCCTCGGCCTCCAGATGGTACAACAGCATATTTCTGTTGCTTTCGGCGCCCCTACTTGCGGTCCTGTGTCAGCACAGCTCCGGGAAATGGGTGCAGGTCTCCTCAGCTGTCTTCTGGGTTTCACTGTGTCATCACAAGACCCCAGAGAGTTGGGGACCTCATCATACCCACCCCCAAGGCCACCGGCAGCCCAGGGATGGGCGATGCTCGTGGGACCACAGAGCACAGCCGGAGCAGGCAGGGACAAGCACTCTGGTGCAGCGGCTACATCTCAGGGTCTTTTTGCCATCACCCAAGTCTTCTATGGGAAAATGCAGTTGGTGGTAGAAACGCTTCAAAGGCTTCATTGCCTTAAAGTGACAGCAACACGCAGAGCAGCGTGGGCTCCAGACTGGGCGGCCAGTGTGCTTGCTTTGGGGAAGGGAAGAATGTGGACTGGACCATCCACACACTACTCAAAATTTCACCTTCCCATTGAAAAACTAAACACACGACCTGACAGCTGTCAGACTGAATGCAACAGCCTGCCCCAGACCCACAACCTGCAGCATGTGAAATAAAATGCATATTTTACAGCAAGACAAGAACAATCTAAACATAAGCATTCTTCTCTGCCCTTTGACCTCTTCCCTCCTCCCACCACCCAACTGCTGTGCACATGTAACGCATGACGTATGGATCAAACCTCTCCCATTGGCAGAAACCTGCTCAGCCTAAAAGAGCAGCCCTGGGACTTTCCTGGTGGTCGAGTGGCTAAGACTCCACACTTTTAATGCAGAGGCCTGGTTTCCATCCCTGAGCAGAAAACTCGATCCCACACACCACAACTGGAAAGATCCTGGGCACCGCAACTAAGACCTCGTACAGCCAAAGCAACAACAATAACGAAAGCCCAGGACAAAAAGAGCGACATTCTCCCAGCATCAGCAAGACAACTCCTTAAAGGTATCGTTCCTCCTTGATCCTATAAGGGACTCCCTGGTAGCTCAGATGGTAAAGAGTCTGCCCACAACGTGGGAGACCCAAGTTTGACCCCTGGGTCGGGAAGATCCCCTGGAGAAGGAAATGGCAACCCACTCCAGTATTCTTGCCTGGAAAATGCCATGGATGGAGGCGCCTGGTGGGCTACAGTATAGGGTCGCAAAGAGTCGGACAGTACAGAGTTGGACATGACTGAGCGACTTCACATTCACTTTTTTGATCTTGTAAAGTGGCCACATGGCCCACCCTGATGGTGCTCAAATCTGGATTATGTAAACTGTCAATAACACGTCACTTGATGTACAGCCCTCTCTCTCAAAAAACTTCTGTAAACTGTGTCTTGACTTCTAAAGGGTGGAACAGTTCTCAGAGCTTTCTGAGACACACTTCCCAGGTTATAATCTTCAAATATGGCTTGAATATTTTGTTCCAACTCTTCCTTAGATCGACTGATTCATTTTTCATCACGTGTTAGCCCAGGAGGCCAAACCTCAGGGGCATCTTGTGGCTGTGTGGTTTAGTTGCTAAGCCATGTCTGACTCCTCAACCCTATGGACTATAGCCCACCAGGCTCCTCTGTCTGTGGGATTTCCCAGGCAAGAATACTGGAGTGGGTTGCCATTTCCTTCTCCAGGGGATCTTCTCGGCCCAGAAATCAAACCTGGGTCTCCTGCATTGCAGGCAGATTTTTTAACCATCTGAGCCCCTGGGAAGCTCAGCAACCAGCCCCAACTGGCTAGGACTCCATCAGTAACAGCTTCTCTAATCTCTGCCCTCACTTCCAACTTAGGACCAACTGGGGAAAGCCTAATACACTCCCCTAACAAGTCACATAGGGAAGTCAGCTGCCCCAGGTCCCCAGCACCCACAGCCTCCACCGAGGCACCCCAGAGCCCCCTTCCCCACGATGGAGCTGCCCCGCCAAGCACACAGGACGGTGGCGACCCCCAAGCTCCCACAGCTCTGAGTAAGCAGCCTCTTACTTACTTGGGTCTTCATTTATTTCCATATAACAAAGTTTTGTCTTCTGTACTACCGATTATTTTTCCCCAAACTAAAGGAAAGCAGTGTCCATATTTAATTTTCCTTTACCTTCTCCAGAAGTAAAACTACATTCTCACGAAGAAAAATAGCCAGAGGGCAGGGCTGGGGGATAATCAGAGACACCCCCCACCCTCATATAACAGGAAGTGCCTACCTAATGGAGAACTGATCACGCTCTCCAAAGTCCTGAATCAAGAAAACATCCACAAGTAAATGACCTTTAGAAACTCCTTGCACTAACCACAAATGCGATGCCCACTACAGCTATTAAATTGAAAAAAAGATTATCCTCTTTAAGAATATCCACCTCCCCCGACAAAAAAAAAGAATATTCTCCAAAGCACACAACTGTGACTAGAGATTAAAATAAGGAAAACTGGGACTCCCCTGGTGGTCCAGTGGTTAAGAATCGGCCCACCAATGCAGGGAACATGGGTTCGAGCCCAGTCCAGGAACGAAGATTCTGCAAGCCTTGGGGAAACTAAGCCCCACAACAACTGAAGCCCACACACTCTGGAGCCCACGCTCCCCAAAAATAAAAGCCCCCCAGAGAGAAGCCCCTGCCTGCAGTGCCTGCTCTGGGCAACTAGAGAAAGCCCACAAGCAGCAAGGAAGACTCAGGAGCCAAAAGTCAAATAAAATTTTAAATAAACAAAACATAAGAAAACTGGCGATTCCTCACCGAGAAAAGACGAGTGAGCACAGCATCACATCGCTCTTATTTTCAATCATACTCATCAAAGGAGTTTGTTTCCCCTAAAAACCAGAAGCTGATGTCGCGGTGAGCACCACACTGTCGGTCCCCAGCCAGTTAGCACGGCAGGAACCACTAACACCTCTAGGTCCTTTCCCTCCAGGAGTTTTGCTCATATTTGAAAGCAAATTCCAATAAATAGAAATCACGTCCTCACGGGAAAACTGCACAAACGCAGCCTGGAGAGGGTAACACCCTCTTCAGATAGGAGCGTGAGAAATGAAAACCCACAGGAAGGAATGCCAAACAGCCCATTCTGTGAGTTACAGTCTTTCTGCAAAATACCCTCTGTAACTTTCATTTTCCTTAATATTTTTTTTATCACCTATGACCATCAGAAGCACAATTTTCACTTCTCTTCAGTTCATAGTGAAAAAAACATGATTCCAAAGTTAAAAAAAAAGAAAGAAATCCTTTTTAGAAACCTCAATCTCTCTCACCAAGTCTACCAAGAGCAAGAAGGGAGATGGCCCTCCATGGACCTCTCTTCCCGGGGCCCCAAGGAGGGCGGGTTCCCCAGACTCTGTCCTCGGGACCAGTGGCGCCCAGAGGCATTCCTGTTTCAGGGATAGACACCGAAAGGAACGCAGTCAACGATATCCTGCTCAGGACACCACGCATCCCAGCATGTTAAATGCTCTCATCTCCTGGGTCAGGAAGACCCCTTGGAGAAGGGAACGGCTACCCACTCCAGGATTCTGGCCTGGAGAATCCCATGGACTGTATAGTCCATGGGGTCACAAAGAGTCAGACACAACTGAGCGACTTTCACACTTCCATCAAGTAAAGAAGCATGCTTGGGTTTTGGGGGTTTGCTCTGTCTGCGCTGGGTCTTCGCCGCTGCACACTCGGGCTTTCTCCAGTTGCCGTGAGCGGGAGCGACTCTTTGTTGTGGCGCGAGGGCTTCTCACTGCACTGGCTTCTCTTGCCGCGGAGCACGGCCTGGTGGTGTGTGCACTGGCTTAGCTTCGCCGCAGCATGTGGGATCTTCCCAGACCAGGGATCGAACTCGCGTCCCCCGCACTGGCCGGCATGTTCTTAACCACTGGACCGTGAGGGAAGTCCAAAATATGCTTTCTAGAAAGAAAGAAGGAAGGAAAGAAAAGAAAGGAACATGCCATGCCTTCTCTAACCCAAGGCTTCCTAAATATACTTGAGCTTGGAACTTGTTTTTCATTTCTCTGTTATAACAAGCACCCCGGGAAGCCTCAGGTCACTTATGAAAAGTCCTGAGTAGTTTCTGTTGGTCTCCACGGGGTCTCTGGTTCGAGTCCTGTGCAATCCAGTAAGGCCGATGCTGTGCGGTGGACACAGGCTGGAATTTGGTCACCTCTATTACTTCTCATCCTGTGTTGACAGGAGGATCTGGCAGTGAGGGGGCTGGGGAGAGATGAGCTGGTTGCTCTAAAGGTCTGTCACTCTCATCCCCTCAAATCCATCTCTGATGCTGGGAATAGAACTCCAAGTCCACTCACCATTCTGTTCATGCTGGCAACAAGCCTTCCCTGGGTAAGGAACTGAATAGGTATCATTCCAGTACGTACAGCCCAAGGCTTCCTACAGCAATCCACTGGAATGGTAGAGCCTAAGATTTAAGAAAACATACATATGCTCAAAAATGTACAGCTCTTTGTGTGAGTGTGTCAGTGATGTTTTCACTGGAGTATAATTGCTTTACAATGCTGTGTTCTTTTCTGCTGTACAATGAAGCAAGTCAGCCATATGCATACACGTGTATTCCCTCCCTCGGAGACCTCCCTCCCACCCACCATCCATCCAACACCTCGAGATCATCTCAGACCACCAAGCTGAGCTCCCTGTGCTTTATAGCAGCTTCCCACTCAGTTCAGTCACTCAGTCGTGTCCAACTCTGCCTCCCCATGGAGTGCAGCACGCCAGGCTTCCCTGTCCATCACCAACTCCCAATGCTCAGATTCATCTCCATCGAGTCGGTGATGCCATCCAACCATCTATCCTCTGTCATCCCCTTCTCCCACCAGCTAGCTATAAACAAAACTCTGAAAAACTCTTCCAGGGTGTGGTTATTAAGTCCTATGGACATGATGATTCCATTTTCAGGTAGCTAACTTCCTAACGTGACACTGTCAAACAGGGCACCTACTTTCCTGTGTCATGAATGTAACAACCTCTCAGGGCACTGACACAACCCACTTAGCAGATGCATTACTATCAGAGGCTTAGGCATCCCCACCCAGTCACGGAGGACGCTCCCTCTTGGAAAGGTCACTGCTCTTAACAGCTCAGCACAAGGGCCGTCAGCTCTTTCAAAGTTACTCAACTGTAAATCAACCCAGATGTGAAGGGCATATTACCGGAAAGTTCATAATACGATTCATCTTCGCAGCAGGGACATTTAAATTACATATACTATTGTAATCATATTCTTAAACTGTAATTCAGAGCTCTGTAATGATATCAGGCAATAATGTTCTGATTACCTATAAAGTTTAATTTATCATAGACATAAGAGCTAATGGATGAATGTTAAAACATACTGATTCAGCTCGAGAGAATGGCTGCACAATCAGAATGCAAGTTCAGTACACTCTCCTTATTAAGAGGAGACATGTCAGTGGAAAGCACCAGTCGTTTGTGCCTCTATAGCTCACAAACTTATTTCTCTTGATAGTTTATGTTTAATGACTAGTTAGAGCACCTAACCTGTACTGTGTTGTATCATAAATCCTTCTGTAAGAGCTCTCAAATACCACTGATTGTGGACAAATCACAGAAGCTCTTTTTCTGCAAAAGAAAGAAAGCACAGCACTAAGAATAGTGAAGAACGCCTGTTACTTTTTTTCAGTTGGAGGATAATTGCTCTACAATGTCGTGTTAGTTTCTGCTGTAGAACAACGTGAATCAGCTGTAGAACAACGTGAATCAGCTGTACCTGCACATATATCCCCTCCCTCTTTGAGCCTCCCTCCCACGCCCTCATCCCACCCCTGGAGGTCACCCCAGAGCCTGGAGCTGGCTGGGCCGCAACCTCCCGCTGTTTTCCACATGGTAGTCTGTACATGTCAACGCTACTCTCTCAATTTGCCCTCCCCTCCCCCTCGGCGTCCACATATCCGTTCTCTACGTCTGTGTCTCTATCCATGCCTTGGAAATAGGTTCATCTGTACCATTTTTCTATTAATAGAAAACACATCCCATATACGTGTGTTAATATACTATACTCATGAAAAACATCTACCACTTTTTAATTCAGCAGGAGAACATTTTTAGTTTTAAACATTTTTAAGTGTAAATTTTAAATTTTCAGTTTTAAAACTGAAAACTGGACTTCCCTGGTGGCTAAGCGGCAAGGAATCGGCCTGCCAATACAGGAGACGCGGGTTCGATCCCTGATCCAGGAAGATCCCACATGCTGCGGAGCAACTAAGCCTGCGTGCCACAACCACTGAGCCTGAGCTCTAGAGCCCAGGAGCTGCAACTCCTGAAGCCCGAGCGCCCTAGAGGCCAAGCTCCACAACAAGAGGAGCCACCACTGTGAGAGGCCCCTGCACCTCAACCAGAGAGTAGACCCTGCTCCCCACTAGAGAAAAGCCTGCACAGCAATGAGGACCCAGCACGGCCAGAATAAAGAAATAGATAAATATCTTTTAAAGACCCAAAACTAACTGCATCCGCATAGCCGTGCGGCCTACTTCCCTCGACCACCAAGAGTCCGTCCCCCACTCCCATCTGACAGCTCTGATCCCCTCCGCCCGCTGGTCTACAGGGTGAGGCACAAACATCCTGCAGCTCTTAGCCGGCAGCCTCTGCCAGACTCCAGCCTCATGAGTCAGCTTTCCCAAGAGAAGACTCCTGAGCAGCCCTCACGCCCAGCCGACCCCCTCTTTTCTTCCTCATCTACTCAGTCTCCAGAGAAAAGCTACAGCCCTCGGCTGAAACTTCCAGGCATACCTGCACCAATCTGATCACGGGGTCTTCTGTTTACAATCTTGTGACGTGTAAACAGAGGGCTTTGTTCTGGAGAGAAAGACCAAACTCTGCACCCAGCCCCACCTTGAGTGCCGTTACTCCATCCACACCAGGTTTGTGTGTCTTGAAAGTGAAAACTGCTCAGTCGTGTCCGACTCTTTGTGACACCATGGACTACACAGTCCATGGAATTCTCCAGGCCATAATACTGGAGTGGGTAGCCTTTCCCTTCTCCGGGGAATCTTCCCAACTCAGGGATTGAACCCAGGTCTCCCGCATTCTTTACCAGTTGAGCCACCAGGGAAGCCCAAGAATACTGGAGTGGGTAGCCTATCCCTTCTCCAGCAGATCTTCCTGACCCAGGAATCGAACCAGGGTCTCCTGCACTGCAGGCGGATCCTTTACCAACTGAGCTATCATGGAAGCCTGGCTCACGGGCACTTGGCAAACGTGTGATGACAGAATGGGGGCTTAGCACAGTATCCAGAACCCAGCAAGCATGCAACAAACAATGGCTTTTCCTGGTTTAAAAAAAAAACAGAAACCTGAGGCAACCGCACAATCTGAGAGGTGCACGGAGAGCTGGACCACAGCCTGCTGTTGTTTCCTTGACAACATCCTCATCTCATTTTTCCAGAAACTCTCATCACTGGAGTCGTCCAGTGGGATCCTGTGGTCATTGACTCCTCTGGCCCACATCACCACTTCTCAGAAGGTGAGGAGGAGACAGAAATGAACTGATATTAACAAGGACCAGCAGCAAGCCAACAGCGATGCCAGAGTCGAGAGTCAGGATTTCAGGCGGCCGCTTCTCTGCTCCGTCCCCACGTTCAGCCACACTGTCCTGAAAAGGAACACCAAGAGCCTTCCCTCGGATCTCCTTCTCATCCGATCACCACGGCCAGACAAGCTAGAAGCACGAAGAGAGACTACTCGAGGCCAAAGTGTGCCTGATGGGAAGCCATCAAAATTTATCTGCACTAAGTGCTGGTGCAGCCATGACTGAATTAAATGGAGATCTGCTCAATTACTGCAGCTGATCTGACCCCTTAATATTGAAAATATAACCAATGGCATATCATTTAAATTTATTGGGCACCATAAACTCTTGGGTTGGTGATTATTAATTTGTTAATATAATTTATAACTGTATTTCCCTTTTATCAATTAAATATTTTTGGAATTCTTTATGGCAAATACTATTAACATACACACACACACACACACACACACACGTAAATGTTGTTCAGAGGCCCAGTCGTGTCTGACTCTTTGGGACCCCATGGACTGCAGCACCCCAGGCCTCCCTGTCCCTCACCAGGAGAAATATATATAGATGATCCTGTGTGTGTGTGTGTATGTGTGTGTGTGTGTATGTTATACGTGTGTGTGTGCGCGCGCTCAGTTGCTCAGTTGTGTCTGACTCTTTGGGACCACATGGACTACCAGGCTCCTCTGTCCATGGGATTTTCCAGGCAAGAATACTGGAGTGGGCAGCCATTTCCTACTCCAAAGGATCTTCCAGACCCAGGGCTACAAGCCGGGTCTCCTGTGTCTCCTGAGTTGGCAGGTGAATTCTTTACCACTAGTGCCACCTGCATATACCCTCATAAGCAGAAATAATCTGTAGCATCCAGGCTAAAAACAATGACTAGGCCTTTCTTGGTGGCTCAGTGGTAAAGAATGCATGGATGTGAGAGCTGGAAGGCTGAGTACCTAGAACTGATGCTTTTGAACTGTGGTGTTTGCAAAGACTCTTGAGAGTCCCTTGGACTGCAAGGAGATCCACCAGTCCATCCTAAAGGAAATCAGTCCTAAATATTCATTGGAAAGACTGATGCTGAAGCTGAAATTCCAATACTTTGGCCACCTGATGCAAAGAACTGACTCATTGGAAAAGACCCTGATGCTGGGAAAGAATGAAGGCAGGAGGAGAAGGGGATGACAGACGATGAGACAGTTGGATGGCATCACCCACTCAATGGACATGAGTTTGAGTAAACTCCAGGAGCTGGTGATGGACAGGGAGGCCTGGCGTGCTGCAGTCTATGGGGTCGCAAAGAGTCAGACACGACTGAGCAACTGAACTGAACAAATGCAAGAGACACAGGTCGATTCCTGATCCAGGAATATCCCATGTGCCTCGAAGCAACTAAACCTGTGAACCACAACCACTACATGTGCTCTGGAGCCCAGAAGCCACAGCTACTGAAGCCCACGCACCCTGGAGCAATGCCCCGTAACAAGAGAGGCCCACACTCTGCAACCAGAGAGGAGCCCCACTCTCCACTAGAGAAAAGCCTGAGCAGCACAGCCAAAAATAAATAAATGTTTTTAAATGGGTAAAACCTGAGAAATCAATCTTCAAAGAATGAACAGCTGCTTACTTTTGAGACATAATACAGGGTAGAAGGAATTCATATTTTAACATTATAAAAATCTTTCCATGATGCCAATATCGAACTACAGGACTTTTTCTCTTTTTAATTAACGAGTGAAATTGATGTAATTGCCAATCAGAACCCCACACAATTATTTTGCCATTTAAGAATCCTGACAGTTACTTTTAAAAGAAACACTATGAAATATATTTCAACTAAGTAAAGAATTATTTAACAGATAAATATTCTTAATGAGGCTCTCTTGTGGTTTTAAATAAGCGACACACTCAATTAACCTCACAAGCTTGTTTGGCACAATGGTGCTTTTCACAAATGAGATAAAATGGAGGGATCATAAACAATGAAATCACAAAACTCTGGGTGCATCCGTTAGAGACAAGCTCATGAGTCACACTAGTTACCTTGGAGAATGAATTGATTATCACTTCCATAAAATCTGTTTATGTTTTCAAGATTCCTGGGGGGTCATTTCTTCTGCTGGGCTCTCTCACTGACCACACTGCAGACAGTGACACAGCACAGAGAGGCCCACTCTCACGTGTCCCACCGCATTGCACGCCTCCCTCTCAGGTTTACAGCGTATGTACTGGAGTTACACTTTAAGAGCTGGATTTTTTTTTTTCTGTTTTTAACAGCTCTATTCAGATATAATTCACATGCTATAGAATTCACCCACTTAACGCATAGATTAATAATTCAATGGCTCTTAGTGTATTTACAGCTGTGCCATCCCACTTCAATCAAGTTTGGACACTTTGTGTGTGCGTTGAGTTGCTCAGTCATGTCCGACTCTTTGCAGCCCCATGGACCGTAGCCCGTCAGGCTCCTCCGTCCATGGGATTCTCCAGGCAAGAATAATGAAGTGGGCTGCCATCTCTAGGGAATCTTCCCAACCCAGGGATCGTACCTGAGTCTCTTGTGTCTCCTGCATTGGTGGGCAGATTCTTTACCACTGAGCCACCTGGGAAGCTCCCTTGGAGGGTTTCCGTTCCTATTGGTAGTTACACTTCCTCCCAACCTTCCCTACCCCTGCCCACAATCCTCTCCCAAGCAATCACTGATCTATTTGATAGAAGAGCTAGATTGGGTGGATGGAGTTATTGTAGACAATCTTAGTTTCTCTTTAAAAACAAAAATTATTGGAGTATAATGGATTTATTCATACAACATTCAGTTAGTTTCAAGTATACAACAAAGTGAATCAGTTATACATATGTCCACCGTTTTTTAGATTTTTTTCTCACATAGGTCATCGCGGACTTCCTTTGTGGCTCAGCTGGTAAAGAATCTGCCTGCAATGTGGGAGACCTGGGTTCGATCCCTGAGTTGGGAAGATCCCCTGGAGAAGGGAAAGGCTACCCACTCCAGTATTCTGGCTGGAGAATCCCATGGACCGTATAGTCCATGGGGTCGCAGAGTCAGACACGACTGGGCGGCTTTCACTCCACGCAGGTCGCTGCAGAGCGTTGCGTAGAGCTCCCTGTGCTACACAGCCGGTCCTTCCCAGCTACCTGCATTACACACAGTGGTGCACGTGCCAATCCCAACCTCCCAACTTACCACCCCCCCTTACCCCCTGGTAACCAGAATTCTGTTTTCCACATCTGCCACTCTGTCTCTGTGTTGTCAAGAGGTTCATTTGTGCTTCTGCTTTAGATTCCACACGTAAAGGACATCAGAGAGCATTTGTCTCTGTTTTACTTCACTAACTACGACAGTCTCTAGGTCCATCCATATTGCTGCAAGTAGCAACATTCACTCTTTTTTATGGCTGAGTAATATTTCATTGTATATGTACCACATCTTACTTTATCCATTCACAAGCTAAATTTTATATTGTTAAAAAATCTTAAAATAACAATGGTTAACACCCCACACTTCCAAAACCCAGCTTTCATCTAAGGTAACCCAAACACACAATGCTTCTCACACCCAGCCTGGAAAAAGGGATGGTGTCTTCACTTGAAAAGAAACGTCATTCAATATTTACTGGGTACCCACCATGTGCCAGGCATAGCGAGGGTCCTGGGGGCACAAACATCAGTCCCATTTTCAGGAACCTCAGTCCAGTGAGGGACAGTGGGCACAACTGGTGTCTGGGTAACTAGAGACTGACTTGGTAGGGAAGGCTTCACACACTGGTGATGCTGCAGCTGAGGGCAAGGGCACTCAGAAAGAAGCCCCTTCTGGAAGGATCCCTTCAGGATGCTGCGCACCAACCTGCTGCTGAAACACCGCCAAAGAGTAACTGTCAAATCCCAGCGTGTTCAACTGAAGCATGTCTATGGAGCATGTACAGCCAACACTGAGCATCTCACGGTGTCAGAGAGAGACAGCTTTATGGATGATGAAAATGATTGTTATATCAGCATCGTGATTAAAAGAAAGGACCCAGTGGTGTTTAGATTCTACAACTATATACTAATATCTTTTTTTAAAAGAAATGACTTTTTAAAAAAATATGTGGCTGTGTTGGATCTTAGTTGCTGCACGCTGGCTTCCTTCTAGTTGTGGCACGTGGCTCAGCAGTTGTGCGAGCAGGCTTATTAGCTGGTCTGAGGCATGTGAGGTTTTAGTTCTCCGACCAGGGATCGAATCTGTGTTTCCTGTATTGCAAGCTGGATTCTTAACCACTGGACCACCAGGGAAGTCCTGTCCTGTAATAACTTTTTAAAAAGTACCTTTTTATTGAAAGTCCTAAAGGCCATTTAGTTCATGAGCCTAAAATTTTCTTTTCCCCTACTCAAACAATTTTATTACAATCTAAAAAAACTACATTTTATTAAAATTATGATGCAAAATGCAGAGACATCACTTTGCCCGCAAAGGCCCATACAGTCAAAGCTATGGTTTTTCCAGTAGTCATGTGTGGATGCGAGAGGTGGACCATAAAGAAGGTTTAGTGCCAAAGAACCGAAGCTTTCAAATTGTGATGCTGGAGAAGACTCTTGGAGAGTATCTTGGACAGCATGCAGATCAAATTAGTCAATCCTAAAGGAAATCAACTCTGAATATTGACTAGAAGAACTGAAGCTGAAGCTTTAATACTTTGGTCACCTGATGTTAAGAACTGATCCATTGGAAAAAACCCTGATGCTGGGAAAGTCTGAAGCAAAAGGAGAAGGGGGCAGAGGATGGATGGTTAGATAGCATCACTGACTCAATGGACATGAATCTGAGCAAACCCCAGGAGACAGTAGAAGGCAGAGGAGTCTGGCGTGCTGCAGGCCACGGGGTTGAAAACAGACACGACTCAGTGACTGAACAACAGGATGTCTCAAGATACAATAATTGCTTTATAACAATAACAAAGACTAAGATTTACTGAACACTTACCACGGTCCCACGGTTGCTCTCTTTTAGCTTATCTGCCTTATGCAATCCAGTCAATGCACATGACAAGACATATATTCACAAAGCCTTACGAACGAAAATGAAAATAATTTAACATCTAAACACCCTAGATCAGCAACTCCACAGCACACATTACACACCAAGGGGTTTGGATTAGAGGGGTATGCTCACACATCAGTCACCAAAGTTTAAGGAAAGCATCCCAGTAATATGCTTATCATCGTAAAGTCGAGATTATGTCTGCATCTGTCAAATACGGTAACATGATTTCTTAAGCTATCTAAAAGCTTAATAGTTGTTAAAAAAAGAAACTATTGACATTTTAGAATATGTTCTGTGAAAGTGTGAATTTATTGAAATTTTTTTATAGAAAACTGTTCACTGAGAGCTACAAGGCATTTTCATCATAGAAGGCTGATTTTACCCATCAACCAGTAATCCCTACTCACGATATTATGATCTTGTACTAATTCAATCTGAAAAGGTACTTAAAATTAACACCATAACTCTAAGCATTTATCCTCCTGATAGAATGACCGATGCACACTGCAGCTGGCTCAGCTGGTGAAGAGTCCGCCTGCAGCGCAGGAGACCTGGGTGATCCCTGGGCTGGGAAGAGCCCCTGGAGAAGGGAACGGCTACCCACTCCAGCATTCTGACCTGGAGAGTTCCATGGACTGTATATAGTCCATGGGATGGGGCCACAAAGATTTGGACACGCCTGACTTTCACTTTGACATATGGCATCTGGCAGGTTGGTTGAAGAAACAAAAAATGGTAACTCCAATCTACCTGGCGCCTGGCCAAGTCAAGGCAAGGTGGGAATGGAAGGAGGGAGCAGACATGGCGTGTTCACGGTGAGAAGCGCAGAGACCGGGAGGCTGGGGAGGCAAAGGGCCCACATGTGAAGACGCCAACGGATGTGGAGATGGGACAGGGCAGGGGCCCCCGCGTCCCGTGGTTTCTGAGCAGAAGCCGAAGTGGTGCCAGGGGAGGTGACCCTGCCAGTATGCTGTTTGGGACGTAGCAGCGGGAGGGCTGCTGGAGGAGACACACCCACCGGGACTTGTGACAAAGTGGTGGCTGGAAGATTCAAACAGCAGCCCTGGGACCCTGAGTGGAGCAAACCCCAGAGGGGAAGTGGAGAAACTGTGGACAAAGGAAGAACCAAGTGGCCTGAGACCCTCCCCTGAAGGGCCTGGGTCACTGACCATCGGGAACAAGTGGCAGGGACCACGTACAGCCCAGGAAACCCAGATTTTACCATCCTGAGCACAAAGATTCCTTTATTATGCCCAACGTCATCTTAACCTTAAACAATAAAACCAAATGTTTCCTTACAAATTCAGATCTTTAGAGAAAAAAAAAAAAAACATACTTCATGACCTAGAAGAAATGCCATAAAATAACAGCTTAAACGGGAACATAAGTATTATATGAAGAATGGGCTAAAATTAAATCCCTTATTTAGCAAATTACCTTTTAAGCCAGCAATCTACTCAGCAGATGTCAGAGCAGTTGCTCCAGTTCTAAAGCCATGAATCCCGAATTCCTGGGAAGGGATGTGGAAACCATCAGGGTCACCCAAGCCCCCAAACTTGCAGAAGTTCATCCAGCACCATCCACACCACTCTGAATGACGGAGTGGCCCCTGCACCACAGGCGTTCCACAACCTTTCAGGAAACTTCCTCCCAGACTTCGTGTTATCATCAAAGCCTCTGCTGTTGTGAAATAAATTTCGATTCTCTTTGAAAGAAGCACAGGCACCAGGGGGAAAACCCAAAGACCACCACAGCACCACAGGAAATCTTTATAAAGAGTCTAAGTGGTTTTATTACAGTAGTGCAAGGTAGTATTTCATCCAACGCTCACCAACAGCACACTGGCATCTTCTATAAAACAGTTCCAGAAAGTTCACACAGAAAAAGGAAAAGATACATTGTCTGTAATGATTCTCATACAATACTGCTTAGTGGTTAAACTTCATGTGGCTCAATCAAGTGTAGTTGTTTTCTAGCAAACATGTGGCAAAAACGTTTTGCTCTGCTTCATTCTGCTCACCTACAAACACGTCAGAACATGCCTCATGATTAGAAACGCTTTATGATGACACTCCATGACACTGACATCTACACGTGCTCGCGGTCAAGCCAGTTGTACCAAAGAACCATAAAATACAAAATGATAGGAAATATAAACATCAATTTTGTATTTCAAGTTTATAACATTTTATTTACAAAAATATTCTGGGAGGAAGAGGCTTTACAGTCCCATATTCTGCCTGGGCAGGGGTGGGTAGGGGGTAGCTATTGTCACGTTCTAGGGTTTTCCCTACCTATTAC
>SJXQ01003516.1:122626-142469 GCA_006408695.1 Aepyceros melampus
CGGCAGATGCTCGGGCCGCACTCCTCGTAGTCCTTCTTGGTGTGACAGACCTGCAAGAACTCCGGCTGCGAGAGGAGCGTGTTCACGCGCCGGCAAGGGAACAGCATCAGACGATGACCAAGCAGAGGAGACAAACCCCCACCCAACCCTCCTACCTCCGCCGCGGACTTTGTGAGCCTCAACTGCCAAAGGGGAGTTTTATTTCGTTTTTTAAAAAACTTGCCCCCGTCCTCAGGCGCTCTATCCCGTCTGCCTCTTGGCAACTCCATGGACCGTCGCCTGCCAGGCTCCTCTGACCATGGGATTTTTCAGGCAAGAAAACTTATTTAGCTTCTATTTAGGAACAACTATGCTTGTTTGCCCTAAATTAGCAATTTGTTAGCTAGTCACAAATTTGAGGAGAAAAAGCAGTACTCAGAAAAATTTCTGGAATTAATGATTAATGCGACATTGTAGGTTATTTTCAGATTCACTTATCTACAATATCTGTAACCCCTAATTTGCAAGGATATTTATGAATTAGTGGTACTAATTTGCACCACTAGTGGTCATTAAAGTATTTTTTCTATCTCAGAATTAAATGTGGGGCTGTTCAGAGCCACACACAATTAGAGCACACACCATTTCATCTCCAGTAAGAGAGTATTAATTCAAACTCAACAGAGAACAGAGATGGAAAGAGAGCACAATCCAGGAGAGGACTCACAGTCGAGGCCAGCATGGAGCCTCCGAACCACACGGCGTAGCGCTGCATGTGGTGTGTGATCACCTGGACCTCCACCGGCTTGGGCTGCAAGGGAAATGATGCCAGCTGACTGTCCTGTGCAGAGGGCACCCTGGCGCTTCCCACCTGGGGCCCTCCTCCCACCCCACAGGGCCCACCTTCAGGCTCAACACCTCCTCCCTGAAAGGAAGGTGCTCAGCCCTCTCACGGCCAAGTCCAATGACCCCCAACCCCAGTCCCAGCCCAGGTGGTGCAGAGAACAAAGAACACAAAGCAAGAGCAGCTTACCTCAGTTTAAGGCATTTTCAAGAAGTAAACACTCCATGCAACTAACCCAGCTTATTTTTTTTAACTAAGCAAATTAGATGTTTTCACATCTAGAGATAATTCTAAGAAACACTTAAGAAAAATAGTGCTAAGTGGTGTCCAACTCTTACGACGCCATGGACTGTTGCCCACCAAGCTTCTCTATCCATGGGATTCCCCAGGCAAGAATACTGGAGTGGGCTGCCATTTCCTTCTCCAGGGGATCTTCCCAGCCCAGGGATCGAACCAGGTCTCCAACACTGCACACAGATTCTTTACCAACTGAGCTACATAAGAAACCCAAGTGAAAGTGAAAGTCACTTAGCCGTGTCCCACTCTTTGCGAGCCCATGGACTATAGAGTCCATGGAATTCTCTAGGCCAGAATACTGGAGTGGGTAGCCTTTCCCTTCTCCAGGGGATCTTCCCAACCCAGGAATCAAACTGGGGTCTCTGCATTGCAGGCAGACTCTTTGCCAGCTGAGCTATCAGGGAGACCGTCGGGCAGTAACACGTAGGTGTCCCCAAAACACTCTAAGAAATGATACCACCTTGAGGCGATCCCAGGAGGTGAGGACACCCGGGTTTGCTCCCATGGGCCCACTCCGAACCCAACCCTGTAAACCCACCAGCTGGTTAAGGGTTATGCTCTTGAGGAACACTGGAGTGCCATGCTCACACCAGTGATGAGCGCCTAATCAGAACGTTCCCAAGGACATTAGAGTTCCTCACTGACAACTGGTCCACCTCCTTGGGGTACTGGCCATCACAGGACATGCCTGATCTCTGCCAACAGGGAGGAAACTGCTGGCAGGCATAGGAGGCAGCGGGAGTGGCGGTACCAGGGGAGAGCTGCGTTGCTGCAGGGAGGTCCGCACCTGTCCTAACTGCACAGCTGGAGGGACTCCGGGCAACAGACCTCTGACTGTAACTTCACAGTGTGGCTAAGAAAGTGGCTCCAACTCGTGTTTACCCCTCACAGTCCAGACCAGCGCAGCGTCCAGCCCCATCTGGCGCCCGGAGGCCTCACCTTTATCCTGCCGCCACTGAGCTCCTCGCTGAGCTTCAGCCTGGCGTCCACCACCCTCTTTAAGTCTCTCTGCAGGCGACGTCCGAAATCCCTGAACATTGTCGAGCCTCCCGAAAGAACAACATTCTAAAAGACACAAAACAGAGGTTTCCTCGCGTGAAATCACCTGCCCGCAACACACTTCCCCACCCACCGTTCAGTCGTCTGAGTAATACACTTCAAGCTATATGAGAAGCTAAACACTGAGGCAAAGTCAGCACTATCAAGGAAGAAGTGTGAATCGGGACTTCCCTGGTGGTCCAGTGGTTAAGAATCCACCTTGCAATGCAAGGGACACAGGTTCATTCCCTGGTAGCAGAAGGAAGAGCCCTAGTGCCTTGGGGCAACTAAGTCCATGCCACAGCTAGTGAGCCAGTGGGCCGAGACCAAAGATCCCACTGGCTTGCAATGAAGACCTCGCGTGTTGCATCGAAGACCCAACGCAGCCAAATAAATGCATAATTTTTTTTTAAGTACAAACTGAGTTTTTCTCCTGCGTCACAAATTCTCTTGGTGCTTTTCCTCCACCATCCATAACCAAGTAAAATCATGGTGCCTGTTCTACTTCTCAAGGGGGCAACTTCTACCACACCCCTCCCCACACAGGCCTGTCTTCTCTTGACAAATCGCAAATCTGCATCTTTCTGACAACATCCTGCCCCGACATCAATGTCACCAATAATCACTGCCGCACCCTCTCATCTGTGACAAAATCGCTCAGAAACAACAGGAGGGGGCTTGGCTCCTGCCAAGAGTCAGGGGGCCACCCACCAACGCTGCATCCAGGGGTCACCCCTCATCACTGTTGCCGCCCTCAATACGGCTGGGAGCTGAGAGCACCGGAACCAAGTCTAGGATGGGTCAGACGGCAACCTTAATAGGGTAAACTAAGGGTCTTCTGATCCTCATCCTTTTTTAAAAATTTTTAATTGGAAGATAATTGCTCTGCAATGTCGTGTTGGTTGGTGTGTACGACTCTGTAAATGAGCTGTCAGTATACATATACCCCCTCCCACGTGAGCTTCCCTCCCCATCCCACCCCGCCATCTTCTTGAAGAGACTCCTGCTAACACCTTCACACAAACTGCGTACCTGTGAGCTACTAAGAATCACAGTTTAAAAGCATTCTTGGTTATTTGGGGCATTGGCTTGTAGAATAAGCCTCACAGTACAATTCTCAACCTCATAAATTTATACTAATACAATAACTTTCACCTATTACTGTTACTGCAATTCTGTCACCTGTTCCATTAGCACTTTCTAGCATTTTTAACTCCAGTCCAGGATACAGTCGTGGGCCAGTTACTGCAATTACCAGTCATATCTCTGTAATGGATTTTTTAAATTTACAAATTAATTCATTAGAGTATGAAAAACAAATGTTCATTATATTCAGAAGCATTACAAGCTCTTCAGTTGCTTGCAAAGACATAACATAAGATTCATTCATTGATTTACACAAAACAGTGCTGTGTATATACATGGTTAAATGATTTTGGACAAAGTTGCCAAGATACTTCAATGGGAAAAGAATAGTCTTTTTCAACAAATGATGGTGAATAATTAATACCCATGGAGGGGAAATGAACATTTACTAACTTCCTTACTTCACACACACAACTGAACTCAATTTGGATCATAGACTTAAGGGCTAAAATGTACAGAATTTCTAGAAGAAAATATTTCCTTAAAGTTTTCATAACTATGACATAGGCAGAGGAGAGGACGTGCTCCGCTGGCTGTTTTCAGCGTACCTTCTCCAGCGGTAATTGGCTGGTTTCATGGAAATGAGACTGGTTCGCTAACTAATGTTTTATGATCATAAGAATGTTACATGAACTTATTATTTTCAACCCAAGTAGCTGTTGAGAGTTATCCTGAGAGTTTAAATTTAGCTAATAGGCAGTGTTGGCTTTGGTCTATTTTCACCTATGCTCGTTCCAATTTCAGAGTGGTGGAAAAAAACAAAAATAGAGAAATAAGTGAAATTCCAATACATGGATTCTGTCCATCTCATTTCAAGGGAAGCAACAGTGCTTATCTTAATGATTTTGCACCTTAGAAATGGGAACATTTAGCCTCACAGGATTCTTAATCAATTTCCACACAGAAAAGTAAGCAGATATTCTTCTAAGGGAAGTCTTTCAATACAATATCACAAATAGTAAACTTTAATACTGTAATTTAAGCCCCTCACTCACAGGAAGGAAACAGCCTCCTAAGGCAGACACCACAAGACGTGTACAGAGAGCTCTCAGCAGAAAGCCCAGCTCAGACAAAGCGTTTCTAATGCCCTCCTTAACTAATACCATCTTTGAAGTCATGAGAGAACAGTGTAACCCCCACCTTACTTCACTGTTTGTATAGCACAGGCCAACGCGAACTCTTAAAACAAGATTTTTTAACTCAGTGTTTAACAGCTGAGCAAATCTGTACTGAGGCTCCCTTTGGAAATCCTCATTTCACTAAGGTTCTCGTCTTACGCTCTAATCCATACACACGACCTTCCCATCTCACCCCAGCCCACGTTCCCACCTCCTCCCTGGTCTCACCAGGTTCTTTCAGGCATTGCTCTCCCCACAGGACGTCACTGTGTCTCAAAGGTCCTGGCCCCCTGCCCTCTGATCGAGGGGCCCCACCTTCCCTGAGTGTGAGCAGTCAGGGGTCAGGGACTCACGAGGCACTCCGCACGCTTATCCGTTCACACGGCCCCACATGGCCTGAGAGCCGGCTGTTGCAGGCACAGAACCTGACCTATTGCAAAAGGGGAGACACAGATCGTACACCCAAATGAACGAGGAACAGCGGTGTCACCCTGTGGAGGAGCTGGAAGGCTTTGAGCAAATACTGAAAAAGTATTTACTCATGACGAAGGTTGGAAGCTAGGACGAGCATAACAAAGGGTTAGGAGCGTCCACCGAGTGCCCAAGGCTGGGAATGCATGACGCAGGGTCGTACGCCCGGCCTTGAGGCGTTCGGAGGCTTCCTTCTGACCACCTGTTTCTGAGAGCAGGACTGTTGTTTCATGATAAGACTCCCTTTAGAGTTTCACCAAAGCTATGTTATGTCTTGGGTGATGGGAACTGCATTTTATGCTTAAATGCTTTAATGTTTATCTGAAATGGCTACGTGCAAGTCTGCCTTATGCTCTATTCCCTGAGAATTATAAAACTGCGCAGTTAGATAATAAACTTTGTCAGTCCACTAGAGGCTGTCCCTGAGTGTCCTTTTCAGAGTGTGGTTCTCCGAGCCTACATCACCCTGGCAGGTGGCACACACCAGGAAGGAAGCCCTGAAGCAGGAAGGGGCAACGGAGCGTGAGGGAGGCTGAGATGGACCTGGATCGGGCTGCCCGGGAAGTCTCGCTGGAAGCCAACGACCCAGCAAGGACATGAAGGCATAGAGGAAGTGGGTCAGGGACGCGCCTGGAAGAGCTCCCTGGCAGGGGCGGCAGTGCAAGGGCCCTGGGGCAGAAATGTGCTCCGTGTGTCTGTGAAGCGGCCAGGAGGGAAACAAGGGAGGCTGGGGTGCAGAGAGGTGGACACGACTTCCGTGACCGTCCTGCTGGACCCTGACATGACTAACCAGTGGGATCCCCAGTCCTGTCTCATCTTCCCCAGGCGACTCCCAGCACAGCACCTTGGTGACCAGGATAAAGCTTGTCACGCGGTCACTACTCCTGCCCTCAACCCCCTGGGCAGCTTCTCGGCGCTCTCGCGCTGGGAGCTGAAGTCCTGCCGTTAGCCTCCATGGTCCCAGGCGGCCACACGGGCTGCTCGCTGCACAACTCCAGGCCTGCCGAGCACTCAGGTCAGGGGCTGGCACCTCCCTCCAGGCACCAATCTGTGCCACTGACTCCTCTAGTACGACCTGGGGGAGGCGGTAGGCATGGCCTTTCTGTTTCTGAAAGGTTTTGGGGTGGCAGGGATATCAGTGGAATTTACTGCACACTGAATAAATGAGTATAGGTTTGCTAGACCTTGCCATGCCCACTCAGACGCCATGCTCACCCTGCCTGTGTCTGCCCACAGGTCTCTTGGCCTCAGCCGCCCTATCCTTCACCCGTCCACCTCTACCAGGACCTTCTGGGAATCAACTTCAGCTGAAGGGGACTCTCTCTCCTGTACTGCCATCATGCAGAGTCTTTATGAAGGTCTCATAAGAAGTAAAATCTCAAAATGCATTCACCTGCTGAAAGTCTTAGCAAGTCTGATTATTGATTTACTAAATTACATAATTCCTCCCTTTTCCTTAACTGAGCCCATTCAAATAATAAAAAATGTATATTTCAACAACTACTTTATCAGAATAAAATGTTTTTAAAATGTAGCATTTTCTGAACTAAACCAAAACTCAGCAGCGGCCACAGGACTGGAAAAGATGTTTTCATTCCAATCCCAAAGAAAGGCAATGCCAAAGAATGTTCAAACTACCACACAATTATACTCATTTCACAGATGAGCAAAGTAATGCACAAAATTTTCCAAGCCAGGCTTCAACAGTATATGAACTTCCAGATGTTCAAGATGGACTTAGAAAAGGCAGAGGAACCAGAGATCAAATTGCCAGCATCCATTGGATCACAGAAAAAGCAAGAGAATTCCAGAAAAACATCCACTTCTGCTTCACTGACTACGCCAAAGCCTTTGACTGTATGGATCACAACAAACTGTGGAAAATTCTCAAAGAGATGGGAATACCAGACCACCTGACCTGCCTCTTGAGAAATCTGTATGCAGGTCAAGTTAGAATCAGACATAGAACAACAGACTGGTTCCAAATTGGGAAAGGAATAGGTCAAGGCTGTATATTGTCACCCTGCTTATTTAACTTATATGCAGAGTACATCATATGAAATGCTGGGCTGGATGAAGCACAAGCTGGAATCAAGACTGTCAGGAGAAATATCAATAACCTCAGATATGCAGATGACACCACCCTTATGGCAGAAAGCAAAGAGGAACTAAAGAGCCTCTTAATGAAAGTGAAAGAGAAGAGTGAGAAAGCTGGAATAAAACTCAACATTCAAAAACTAAGATCCAGTCCCATCACTTCAGGCAAATAGATGGGGAAACAGTGGAAACAGTGAGAGACTTCATTTTCTTGGGCTCCAAAATCACTGCAGATGGTGACTGCAGCCATGCAATTAAAAGATGCTTGCTCCTTGGAAGAAAAGCTATGACCCACCTAAACAGCATATTAAAAAGCCAAGACATTACTTTGCCAACACAGATCCATCTAGTCAAAGCTTTGGTTTTTAAAGTAGTCATGTACGGATGTGAGAGTTGGACCATAAAGAAAGCTGGGTGCCGAAGAATTAATGCTTTTGAACTTTGGTGTTGGAGAAGACTCTTGAACGTCCCTTGGACTGCAAGGAGATCCAACCAGTCCATCCTAAAGGAAATCAGTCCTGAATATTTACTGCAAGAACTGATGCTGAAGCTGAAACTCCAATACTTTGACCACCTGATGCAAAGAACTGACTCACTGGAAAAAGACCCTGATGCTGGGAAGGACTGAAGGCGGGAGGAGAAGGGGACGACAGAGGATGAGATGGTTGGATAGCATCACCGACTTGACGGACATGAGTTTGAGCAAGCTCTGGGAGACGGTGACGGACAGGGAAGTCTGGCGTGCTGCAGTCCATGGGGTCACATAGAGTCGGTGACGACTGAGCGACTGATCTTAACTGAAGAAGTAAAAACTCAAAATGCACTAACCTGCTGGAAGTCTTAGCAAGACTGATTACTCATTTACTAAAAGAATTCCTGCTTTCCCTTAACTGAGTCAAATAACAAAAATGCATTATTTCAACACTTTATTGGGATAAAATTTTTTAAAACACTGCAGCATTTTCTCTGAACTAAACCAGAACATTATGGTGTCACTTCAAATTCCTGGCCTCACTATGAACAGTCCTAACGGTGACCACAAGCTTACTTAGCAGGTGCTGGGTGATGGTCGCTGTCCCACGTGAGCAAGCCTCACACGGCGTTATGAGGCAGGCGTTGCCACACCATGTCACAGATAAAAGCTCAGGGCTGGCAGTCAAATCACAGGGCGGAGCCACACAGCGAGAAGCTGCACGCCTGACCGCACAGCCCGAGCTTGTGGCCATGAGGTTGAGAGACCCTAATGAAATGGCGGCAGCTAACATTCACACAGCACTGCCTGCACGCAGGCCCGAGCTCTACCCCGCGCATGCGTTCTCTAAGCGAATCCTCGCGAGAGCTCGGAGGCCGTTACTGATCGCGCGTTACCCACCATGCTCCAGGGCAGGCGGCGGCTCCGAGAGCGCGCGAACCGTCACTGCACCGAGCTGACGCCGCCTGACGCCTCAGGCCCAGGAAGAAACCCGGCGGTCTGGCTCCGGAGCCTACACTCTTACATGTTACGATACAAAAAATGACACTCCTCGAGAAACTTTCAACAAAAGCCGAAGGTCAATGTGATTCATTCTAAAGAAAATTTAAAAGAACAGGTGATCCTTTATCACACGGAACAAGAGCGGAGGGTAAGTTTCCAAGGTGCGGGTTTCTAGCAGTCCGCCCTCCTCAGGAAAGACGTTCCCCCAACACCCAGTTGCCCCTCCCGCCAGCTCCCGTGGGATCCTGCCTGGAGAGCCTGACGAGCTCAGAGCCCGCTGACCCACGCGAGCATCTCAGCATGTCGGAAGGCGTCCGCTCCATCCCGTCAGCAAATCCTCAGACTGGAACCCGCCCATCAAGGAGCATCACTAGTTAACACACCAAGTGTGTCCTGGGAGAGAAGGAAAGCTTGACCTGAGCCAGAAAAATACCAAAAACTTAAAACGCAGGAAAAGGAGCTGGACACTGAAGCAGATGAAGGGTGGAGCATTATACCATTAAAAAAAAAAAAAGATGCTTCTGAAAAACGTTAATTCCTTAAGACAATGTTCGCAACACAATGCTAGGTTAATATACAAGATACTAAATATAAATACAGCATGATATATTTACCTACCTACCTATATTTCAAGAAAAGGAGAAAGACAAAGTGATAACTGATACGCAGTGATTACTGCTTTATTAAAAATTTTGCTACTTCTCAAATTTTCTAAATGTATTTTAATCTGGAAAAGTCATCTCTGCTCATCTACAGAGTCTAGGTTTTCCTCTGTGTTTTCACAGTGCTGTCCGCTGACTTGCTGAAAGGCCACGGACCCCAATCTGCACAGCACACCTTTCACTCATCTGCTGTTGAGACCCCTACAGTGGACTGGACTTTTCAACAGGTCCTTACTTTGCTACATAAATGTCTACTCCATGATGTGAAATAAAAAGTCTCAGTCATAATTACCTCTATAGAAGGACAGGCCCTGTCTTTATGCCAGTAAAAAACATCCTGGCCAACATCATCATATACACTTCCCAGAGCCTGTCTGTCACCTTTCTAAGTAGAAACACAAAGTCTGTATTAAGAGTAAAGTCCACTGAATACCTTATATGGGATTAAAAATAACAAAAAGTTCCACTCCTGTAACAGTAAGTGTATTTTGTGCTACAGGCTCTATCCTTATTCTTCATCCAGCTTGACAGATTTGCGGCGGCCCTGCCCACCATTCTGTGTACCTCAGCCAGCTTCCTCTCTAAACTACAGACACAAAATAGCTGCATGTTTTGTTGGGATCGCAGTATCTGGGTTCCTCTTGGCTCAACTGGTAAAGAATCCGCCTACAATGCGGGAAATGTGGGTTCAATCCCTGGGTTGGGAAGATCCCCTGGAGAAGAGAAAGGCTATCCACTCCAGTATTGTGGCCTGGAGAATTCCATGGACTATATAGTCGGACAAGGAGTCGGACACAACTGAGCGACTTTCACTTCACTTCTTCACTTGTCCCTGAAGAGATCTCCATGCCAACCGCCTCCTACAGGCTGGGAAAACCTCAGAGTGACTAGCTGCTAACAGTGGTTCTCAATTCAGCTGCACATCAAAATCTGGGAAGCTTTTAAAATCCAGATGCCCAGAAAATTATATCAGAATCTCAGGGTGAGAGCCAGACATCCGTGTACTTTACTGCTCCTGGGATGATGCCCACAGACAGCCAGGGCCAAAACCATCTTGTTTCCAGCAGCATCTGCTGCCTGGAATGACTTGGCCTGTGGGGAAGTCAAAGGCCAAGAGTTCTCACATGCTAGTCCTCTCCAGACCCAACTTCCATCACACTTAGAGACTAAACAGAAAAAGGGGGCGTATGAATACCCCTTTTAAAAATTAATTAATTTTTAAGTGTTTCTTCTTTGCACAGGCTTTCTCTAGTTGCAGCCAGCAGGGGCTAGTCTATTGCAGTGTGTGGGCTTCTCACCGTGGTGGCTTCCCTTGTTGTGGAGCAAGGGTTCAGTAGTGGAGGCTCGCAGGCTCAGTAATTGTGGTACGTGGGCTTAGTTGCTCTGTGGCGTGTGTAATCTTGGACCAGGGACTGAACTCATGTCCCTTGCATTGGCAGGCAGATTCTTACCCACTGGGCCATCAGGAAAGTCCCATGAATAACCTCCTTATCTACAGGCCAGACTGAAATAAAAATTACATTACAACTCCTCCTTTTGTCTACAACAATTGTTTGGCTTTTTTGAAGATTCTCAGTTTTCAAAGGTACATCGTATTCTCCACCAACTTCTTTTTCTTGCCTACTAGCCTTAGGAACATGTTAACTCAAGGCCCGAGGAGGTCTCAGGTGTTTTCAGTAGGGCCTTCTGCTCACTTCACCATAAAACACTCCACCTACAGTTTCTGTGATGGGCCTGGGAAACACAAGAAATCCTGGCCCTACTGGTCCAGGCGGTGCCTTGGGAGCAGGTGAGGCAAAGGGGAGACACCCTCCTCTGAAGCCAAGGGCGGGCCTCAGGGCCCCAGGGAGCTGCCTCAAAGCCTTCCCCACAGGTTCCCGTATGGCCCTTTCTGCCACCAGAGCTGACCATCTGAGCCTGTGGGGACTGGAGGGAGCAGGCACGAAAGCAGAAGTCAGGAGCCCAGCCTCCTGCAGGGCCTGGTGCCTGAGTGGGTAACACAACAGGGCTTAGCAGACAGCAGTCATATGCGTGTGTGGGTGCAAACCTGCTTCCTGCTTCCTGGGGGGTTTACTGATCACCTTGGAAGCCCCATGGCAGGCGCCTGGGACACTGAAAGAGTGGGCCCAGCAAGCAGGAAGGAGCATCAGCAACAGAGAAGGGAATGACAGTAAGACTGGAGAGGAAAGACATGATCCCAAAGACAAGCCCACTCGGCTCTCCAGAGCACGATGCCCGTGTGTTCTGCAGAAGCACTCGTATGTAACACGTCTCTAACCAGAAGAGGGCTTTCGAGTTACTCGTAAAAACCCACCAACCGTACATCCATGCATTTCATGAACACAGACATCATGGTGGAAGGTTCTGTCCACAGCAAGCTCATGTCCACGCTCACAAGGAGGAGCTGACGGCAGGAAGCAGGACCACAAGTACAGAGTGAATCCAAAGAACAAGGCTGCCTACCCAAGAGCCTATAACCCGGGGTGACAGCCTCCGGAGATGATGGGCAGAGCAGTGGCCAGTGGGGGCCACAGGTCTCGGGGATAGAGAAGCCTGACAACCACACTAATTCAAAAGATACAAGTACGCCTATGTTCACAGCAACTTTACTTATAATTGCCAAGACATGGAAACAATCTAAGTGTCCATCGACAGATGAATGGATAAAGATGTGGTACGTATATACAATGAAATGTTACTGAGCCATAAAATGAATGAAATAATGCCATTTGCAGCAACCTGGATGGACTTGGAGGGCAATAGGCTAGAGGGATAAGGCAGAAAAATAATACTGTATGGTATCACATATATGGAATATAAAAAATAAAACTAATGAACATAGCAAGAAATAAGACACAGCTATAGAAATAATCTGCTTCCCTGTTGGCTCAGCTGGTAAAGAATCTGCCTGCAATGTGGGACACCTGGGTTCAATCCCTGGGTTGAGAAGATCCCCTGGAGAAGGAAACAGCTACCCACTCCAGTATTCTGGCCTGGAGAAGTCCATGGACTGTATAATGCATGGGGTCCCAAAGAGTTGGATACAACCAAGCAACTCTGACTTTCACTTTTCATAGAGAACAATTAGTGGTTACCAGTAGGATCAGGGGAAGAGGCAAGACAGGTGCAGGGGATTGAAGAGATAAACTATTCTGCATAAAATAAATAAGCTACAAAGATACTGTACAAGTCAGGAAATATAGCCAGTATTTTATAATAACTACAAGTCCAAGACCAATTTGCTCCATTTAACCTAGGCCCATCTAGTTCTGGGACTCAGGGTCGTCCTCTATTAAGTAAGGAAGGAGCTCAGGCTACCAGGCCATCTCTACTTCCCATAATTCTACTGAAAGTGAACTCAACTGTCTAAAGAGAAAAATCTCACCCCATCATGAACCTTCGTAACCAGTGACACAAGTTTCACTTCCATTACAATGAAATGAAGACTAAAGAGAGGACAACTGTTGCGTGCTTTTGTGGACATGAAGACACAGCTAATGCCAGGTAAGATTTAAGAAGTAAAGAAGACAAGGCATGAATTTTACTAAACTTTAATACTCTCCTGTCTCTAGTTTCCCTTTCTTGCACATTTTATTGTAGGAGAGAGATGTTGCACATATAACAATAAAAATCAAATCCCACTGGCCTCCAAAGTCAAATTCCCTGGGGTTCTCAGTCCGTTTGCCGGATCCCCAGGTTGGGAAATCTTTTGTGGGTCCTAGAACTTTCTTAACAGTGCGAGAATTTCTTTGGTGTACTTGTTCTGCCTCCTGAGAAATCTGTATGCAGGTCAAGAAGCAACAGTTAGAACTAGACATGGAACAGTGGACTGGTTCCAAGTTGGGAAAGGAGTATGTCAAGGCTGTAAATTGTCACCTTGTACATCATGCAAAATGCTGGGCTGGATGAAGCATATGCTAGAATCAAGATTGCCGGGAGAAATATCAATAACCTCAGATATGCAGATGACATCACCCTTATGGCAGAAAGTGAAGAGGAACTAAAGAGCCTCTTAATGAAAGTGAAAGAGGAGAGTGAAAAAGCTGGCTTAAAGCTCAACGTTCAAAAAATGAACATCATAGTATCTGGTCCCATCACTTCATGGCAAATAGATGGGGAAACAATAGAAACAGTGAGAGACTGTTTTCTTGCAGACTTTATTTCTTTATTTTCTTGCAAAATTACTGCAGATAGTGACTGCAGTCATGAAATTAAAAGATGCTTGCTCCTCGGAAGAAAAGCTATGACCAACCTAAACAGAATATTAAAAACAGAGATACTACTTTGCTGACAAACGTCTGTCTAGTTAAAGCTACAGTTTTTCCAATAGTCATGCATGGATGTGAGAGGTGGACCATAAAGAAAGCTGACCACTGAAGTATTGATGCTTTTGAACTGTGGTGTTGGAGAAGACTCTTGACAGTTCCTAGGACTGCAAGATCAAACCAGTCAATCCTAAAGGAAATCAGTCCTGAATATTCATTGGAAGGACTGATGCTGAAGCTGAAGCTCTAATACTTTGGCCACCTGATGCGAAGAACTGACTCACTGGAAAAGACCCTAATGCTGAGAAAGATTGAAGGCAGGAGGAGAAGGGGACAACAGAGGATGAGATGGTTGGATGGCATCACCAACTTGATGGACATGAGTTTGAGCAAGCTCTAGGAGTTGGTAATGGACAGGGAGGCCTGATGTGCTGCAGTCCATGGGGTCGAAAATAGTTGGACATAACTGAGCAACTGAACTGAATAATAAAAATCAAATTATAATTTGTTTTCACCCATAAAAAGCTGTCTACATAGGAAAATGTAAAATAATAAAAATAATATTTCTTAACTATAAAATTTCAAACAATTTTAAAACACAAAAAGTAGAAAGTAAAAGTTATCCAACTCCCAACCCCAAAGATATTTTAGTCTGGCGTATATCATTCAAAACCTTTTCAAATATACATGTATGTATGTATGTATATATACATACACAAACTACATTTTAAATCAAATCATAGTCTATATAAATCTTCCAATTTGCCTTCTCACTTACAGACACTATAGCGTCTTTCCATTTGCATTTACACTGATTGGCCTCATTCTTTTGGAAGACTGCACAGGACACTACTGTGTATGCCCTCGCTCCTGGGCCTGATGGCCTCCTCTAAGCTCAGCGCCTGAGCTGAGAAGGTAGACTTGGCAGAGGCTGCGGGCCAAGAGCGTGAGGCAGAGGGCAACCACAGGTGAAGGAGGGCCAGCTGACCGCCACTTCCTGCTCTCAATATCCAGCTGTCAGCAACACCTCCTTTTATCCTGTAATTACAGAGACTAGCCTTTTCTCGGAGAAGGCAATGGCACCCCACTCCAGTACTCTTGCCTGGAAAATCCCATGGACGGAGGAGCCTGGTGGGCTGCAGTCCACGGGGTCGCTGAGGGTCGGACACAACTGAGCGACTTCACTTTCACTTTTCACTTTCATGCACTGGAGAAGGAAATGGCAGCCCACTCCAGTGTTCTTGCCTGGAGAATCCCAGGGACAGGGGAACCTGGTGGGCTGCCGTCTATGGGGTCGCACAGAGTCAGACACGACTGAGGCGACTTAGCAGCAGCAGTCTTTTCTCATTTCAGGTTTCAAAGTTCCCTGGTCACACAGAATCCTGGACAACGTTATCACATGGGCATTCCCACCCGACGCTTCAGTCGGGATCTGACTTCTTTCTGGCAACAGCGCACGTGGGACAAACCTAAACACTCGTGAAGCAAGACCAGCGAATTCATGGAGAGCAGGAAAGGGCTGCTTTTATCTTTTGGTCACTGTGCAGGGTTAAAATTGTCCAATTTAAAATACAGCTGGCCAGATAAGAATAAAGATACAACAAGACTTAAAAACTTCCAGTTAACTGAGTCCTATTTCCAAACATTTATGTCATCGCCACTCCAAGAATAACATTTCACCAGTATGTTGGCCTTTAACAAATCCTACAAGACCACGGTGGGGCAGGAACGTCTGCACACTGATGTTAAGAACCTATTCTTCTAAGAATGCTGGGCCTTAGGCTGTGGGATGAAACCCGAGCACCTCCCCCAGGCGGCTGGTACCTTATACAGTGGACGGCGAACGTCGATGGGGCAGTTCTGTATGACTTCATCAACAACCTCCGAGATGGACTCCATGAAATCCGGGTTGGCAAACTGAATTTTGTACAAACATAAAGAAACATTACCTACTTCTCTCAATAACTTTAAGTGACTTTAATAAATACAGAATGTACTGTACTTTTAAAACCATCAGGCTGGAATGACCAGGTCAAATATAGGTATGTCAAACCCAAGTGAGTGTGCGTGGGGTGACTGATGGTGACATGTCCCGGCGACACGTGTGGGCTCAGTGAGGGGAAAACATCACACAGGACCCAAGAGCACCCGGCCCTGCATCAGGAGACACCGGGAATCCTGCTGTCCGAGACTGTTAAGTCACATGTGTGTGACGTGTGTGATGTTATAGAAACACTGTGAGTACAGAACAAGCGTATCACTTAAGAGTATTAATGTCGTCTAAGAATCAGCCCAGGATACAAGAGAAAACACAGCCAGTGAACGGTCACACTGTAAACCTGAGCCAGAAGCCTGGCGGAGGCGCAAGGGGGACGGCTCGACGGGTTGGCTTTTTAATGAAACTCTGGTAACGGTCGTGTCACTGCGTAAACAGTCTTGGATTCAGTTCTGTAAGTCAAATAAGGTAAAGTGTAAAAGAATTCAATTTTTAAAAATTTGGACTATGCTTTAAAAATCAAGGACACCTTTAGTGAACTCAAGAAGGTAACATCCAGGTGCTCTCCAGCTGTTCACTGGTCACAGTCAGCTTCATGTCTGTTTTAAATCAATAATATCAAAAGGCACGAATGACTGTTAAGATTGTGGTGAGGCAATACTGTGAGCCATCTCCCTGCACGAAAGGTCACACACACCTGGAAACAAGGCAGCAGTGTGTAACCGACCTAGCAAAAGCAAACTGAATTAGAAAAATAAACCAAAATACAAATACAACCCATTTTATTACATCTTAAAATGTTGTCTCTTCATTACTGTATCTGCAAGAGTTAATAATAACTCTCTGTGACTATAGTTAACACAGCGAGACCTATAATTCCTAAAGCCCGTCTAACTGCTGGAAAGGCTCCTACTCAGACAGGAGCTGTAACTAACTTTAATTTGCAGCAGGAAACACGGCAGGACCACCGTCCAGGGTTCAAAACTGGAGTTGGGGCAGACCTTCACAAAGAATGGAAAGGTCACGTGCCCTCCTACGCCCACACTGATGGTCCGCCGGGATTAACTAATTTTCTGGTTACTATGAGAGCAACCCCATTTCCATTATCTTCTATTGCTCTTAAAGCGTCTTCCTAATCACTTGTTATCTATTTTTTCAACAGAGAGCCAGGTCTAAAGAGGGCAACAGTCAAGCAGGTGATCACACAGGGTGCTGTAACAGCTGCAGAGGGTAGGGCAGGCGCCCGGCGTCCTCACGGGAAGGCGGCCCGAGGACTGCTGCCTACAGACACCAGGGGGCAGCATCGCTCCACCACACACGCGGACTTCGCTCTCAGAAAGCCCCCCTCTTTACCTCCGGGTGAAAGAAAATCTCAGGGCCCAGGAACCTTTCGTAGCCGACATCTATGACGAACTTCTTCTGGTTGATGGCGTTGATCCCCGTGTACTGTTTGATCCACTTCCGAGGATCCACGTCGTACTTGGCGAACTCCTTGACTATATCAGGGCAGATGTAGCAGTACTTCTCCTGCAGACACACACAGACACACACAGACACACACACAAGTCAGCAGAGTCTGCCTCTGGCCAAGACCCAGTAACCCCCAGGCCCGGACACCCCGAGACCAGGCCTGCCTGCTCGTCACAACTCCAGTGCGGACGCAGTCAGGCCTCACAGGCTTTTCACGACTCTGCTCCGGACTGTGAGTGAACCTGCTTGCTTTGCAGCGCGGCTACTCATCTCAGCCTTTCCGTCACATTCTGCTGCGTATCAGCTGAATATTGTCTGGACAGCATGTACTAAGTATCTTGTCTCCATCTCCTGTCTCCTTATTCCTCGTGGGCCCCACACAGCACCTGCCCGGGCACTCACGGCCGTCCATCCCGACCAGCAGACCTGCGCTGCAGCCCCACACTGAACACAGCTGACTTCACCCCGATGCCGAACACGGCTGATCCCGGGTCATGAACCTGCTGTGCAATCTGATCAGCAGGGCCACCAGCTCCTCAACATGGACACACTGGACTTAAAACAAAACACACCCCTGCCCCCTGGAGCACACACTCCAGCGCAGTCAGGAGAGTAAGCAACGACCGTGGCAAATAAGCAGATGGCACGGCAGGTCACAAGGTGCCAGGAGCCACGGACGAAAGAAGGGCCGACGGGCAGGACGGAGTGGCCGCGCTGCGGCCTGAGAACCGCTCCTGGTGTTCACCCGGGTGCCAGCAGCAGCCTAAGACATGCCCAGTGTCTCCCTGGCGTCTGGTGGTGCTCCCCTGTGGATCTCTGGTCAATCAGCTGTCCTGAGAGCTGACCTCAGCAGAGCAGCAGGTGGCTCTTGGGTACCAGATCCTGAAATAAGCTCCCTGTGGGCAACATGGGCTGTGTTCACCAGCAGGCGCAGAGCTCATGCCCACCCCTCATTTTAGGGCCTCTGAAGGTGGTGTCACAATAGTAAGTTTGAAGTGTCCTAGAATCCCTGAAACAGACCCTAATGCCATCCTTGATATGAAGGTGAAGTCAGGTGAAGGTGAAGGTAAAGGTGAAGTCGCTCAGTCGTGTTCGACTCTTTGCGACCCCAAGGACTGTAACCTACTAGGCTTCTCCGTCCATGGGATTCTCCAGGCAAGAATACTGGAGTGGATTGCCATTTCCTTCTCCAGGGGATCTTCCCGACCCAGGGATCGAACCCGGGTCTTCCACATTGGAGGCAGATGCTTTAACCGCTCCTTGATATACTCTGTCAAATTATAAGCTCCACAACACTGTGCTCATTAATATCACAGTGAGTCCACATGACTGCCAGTCTGCAGACTGCAGACAGAGACACGCCGCTGCCCTGGAGGCCGGCTCAGCTTCTCAGGGCACCTCAACTGCTCCAAGTGACAGCACAGTGACGTTCACAGACGAACACCCCAGTGACGCTGGACGGGGTGCGGCCGTGTCTGCACTAAGCTCTGGACCCCTGGAGGCCGGCTCAGCTTCTCAGGGCACCTCAACTGCTCCAAGGACGGCACAAACACCTCAGTGACGCTGGGTGGGGCGCGGCCGTGTCTGCACTAAGCTCTGGACCCCCGCTGCCAGGCCCACCAGCCTCAGGCCTGCGGAGACCACCCTTGTAGGGTGCAGGGGCCCCACCACCTTTCCAGGATGCCCACCCCGGTCTCAGGGAGGAGTGAGCGGAGGACTAACCGCAGGCCGGGCAGCTGGCTGGAGGGACAAGGGTCTCTCAGCCGCCCCCCTCATAGCTAGGCCATATGCTGTGCAGCCTGAACACACCAGATCCAGGGTCAGGGTCAGGGTCAGCACCAGGCCCAGAGGGCCCACAACAAAGGAAAGGCCACTACAGGGACCCGGAAAGCAGCCCCCCAGTCACAGCTCAGAGCTCTGCTCCCCCACGTCCACCCCGAGGGCCGGTCACGTGAGTGACAGAGGGGCGGGGAGGGGACGAGAAGAAAGGCGAGGAAGGGAGGGCAAATGGGGGTTTGTCTAAAAGGACGCTTCCATGACCTTCCCAGGGGGAGAGGGCGGATCTGGGGTTGGGCTGGGGCTGCGAGTTCAGCTCTGAGGCGCCCCATCTCTGGAAGCTCCTGTCCTAGACACCCAGGACAGCGGGGGCCCCTCCTCGCAGAAGCCCCAGCCCCAGAACACCTGTGCTCACCGAGGGCGGGGAAACAAGGGAGTGCCCCCTTGCTCCCTTTCCTTCAAGCCCCCTACTGGGTGCTTAGTGGGGGACAGGCAGGGGAGGCTGAACTCCCTGAGGTTCAGACACTGTGTGCTCTATGAGAAGGGGAGACGCCCAAGGCCCCCTGTCGCCCCCACACTTAAATGCTTCTCTGTAAACAAAACCCTTGCTCTTCATCTATATAATAATCACCCTTGTGTTATGAAGACTCTTGCATTTTGGCTATAATAAAAAACAGTAATTTGTCCTGATTTTCAGTAATTTGTCCTGATTTTCAACCTGGAAAGAAAGCTCCTTTAAAAAGGTCTGTCAGCTGCTACATACAGAGAAACACAAAAACCAGACTATGAGCCGGGTCAAGCGGGCACTTTTAGAAAGTCCCGGTAGGACGTTTTTCTTCTCATCTTACTGATTTGATCTTTAAAGCCCTCTGAAACCTTTCCAGTATGGTCATTACAGTCTAGAAACGACAGGGGGCGGGGTGGGGGCGCCAATCGATGGCCCTACCCTGGAACAGCATTACTCTGAGCTGTAATTCACAGGGCTCAGAACCACACTCTACAGATGCTGGAAATGTGTCTGAACGCTGGCTGACTCCACCAGACTCCTGACGTCACTGCTGCTGCTCTCTAAGCTAGAGATGAACTTGGAGGGAGGGGAAGCAGACACGCTCAGCTAACTGAAGTTCTAACCTAAATTACACTCCTTGAAATGATGCTGGCCTGGGTCTGGGGCTCAACCCCGGCCACCAAGCTACCCTCATTACCAGCA
>SJXQ01003516.1:142749-152867 GCA_006408695.1 Aepyceros melampus
CTCCCGCTCGCGCAGCAGCTGCTGGATGAAGTAGGTGACGTCCCGCCCCGCGATCGGGATATGCTTGATGCAGCTTCCAATCACGTAGCCTTCTGCCTGGGGAGGAGGGGAAAGACGAGGGGAGGCCTGTGAGCGAGTCCGGGAGGCACCGCTCCAGGCGCTGAGTCAGCCCCACCCGCCCAGCACCACTGTCTGCGGAGGGCTCGCTCGGGCCTGGAGCCAAGTGTGGTTCTGCTAGCAGAACCTGATGTTTTCATCAAGAATGTGAAGAGGAAACCCTGTAAAACTGTTCATTTCTAAAAAGTACGGCTGCCAGTCAGAACAACGGATGAATCCTTCTTTTGTTCCTCTAACAAAAAGGAAAAAGTTTTATTTATAAGTGTTACAGCAACTAGAAATGGACCTGTAGTGAAAAGTCAGCAACCTGGTTAGCAGGCGGGACGCAGATTCCAACAAACTGGACTCGGTCTGGTTCCACAGGCGTGGGCTGAGTGACCGTGGATGCTGGTAACACGTTTTAGCCTCGGCGCCCTCATCCATAATGTGGGGCAAATGGGGTGGGTATTGGTGATAGAGCCTTCATGGGTAAGTCCAGCACCCAGCCTGTCCTGGGCAGGCAGTAAGCACCCAATAAGCGGCCCCCTCCACCACTGAGTGAGCGGCACTGCTCAGGGATGATGACTGGTTAGCCCACCTGAGCGCTCCGCATGGGGGACCATGCTGGGAGGGACTGGCCGTCCTCCACCAGTGCCAGCAAGGAGCTGCAGCCCGGCACCCCCACCCACTGCCCTGCGGGCACAGCTGCCACAGAAGCCAGGCTGGGCACCTCCAGCTCGCTCCAGGGAGCTGACGGTCAGCGAAGAGCCCGACCCCAGCTTCCTCGAGCGAAGAAGGGACCCTCAGAGTCTCCCGTGAAGCCCCTGGGACAGAGCGGACAGAGGCGGCTCCATGTTACGGCGTGTCAGTCCTAACAACTGTGAGCACAGACACCATCACAAGTTAAGTTGCAGGAACAAGTCCCTAGTTCCTCTTGGGGTTTCTTCTGATGTAACTCCATCTAGCAGAGAAGCTGTGGCCTTTCCAAAGAGTCCAAGCCATTTATTAAATATTTTAAGATCAAATAAAAGATATGAACAAATTATTAAAATAATAAAGATCAACATAAACACTCATGAGTATGAGCTCTCTCTGACACAAACCACCCAAAATTTTTATATTCTATGCCTTGCATTAGTCACTCAGTCTTTGTAACCCGCCAGGCTCCTCTGTCCATGGAATTCTCCAGGCAAGAATACTGGAGTGGGTAGCTGTTCCTTCTCCAAGGGATCTTCCTGACACAGGGATCAAACCCAGGTCTCCCACACTGCAGGCAGATTCTTTACCATCTATGCTTTATATATAACACTTTCTAAGATGAATTCAATCAATGTTCAATCAGCTTCATCACAGCATTAAATATATTAAAACACCCCACAAAACCAACAACAGGAAAATAAATGAGTGATGCTATACCCAGAGGATGGGCTATTACGTAGTGACTATTTTTTTCACAGAATTTTTTTTTTTTTCCACAGAATATTTAACCATACACTAGGGATAAACCAGCATGCAAAATATAAATTTAGGATTATACTGCACAATCAGAATACAAAATCAGACACAATATTCTAATTCTGCTTAATATATATGCACGTGTGTTTACGGGCTTAGAAAGATATAACCAAAAGCAAAATGCAGTCCTCTGGGTGGGTATTACAGGTTTTTTTTTCCCTTCTCTATTTGTCCATATTTTGTTCAACAAATGCAATTTTTATAATCAGAAAAATAAATAATGGAAATAAAAAACAGATAAAAAGCTGAACAACAGCTTTCTCTGTGGGCCTGAACACCATGCAGAAGTTTTCTTTTCTTCTCCTCAAGTAGATGCCAGAGGTAGGCAAAGAGCAGGGTGCCGTCCAGACCCAGGTCTGCCCTGTCTCTGAGGGCATGACCTCAGCACGGAGGCCAGCCCTCAGCGGTAACCTCAACGGTCCCCAATGCCGGTATGGCCCTCAAGAGCAGGGAGGGCTCAGGGCCCAGCGGAGGGCGCTCCGCCGGCACGGAGAAGGCTCTGCCCCGCCTCTCCTCACCGCACCCCTGCCCCGGGGCTGGGGCCACACTGGCAGAGGGGCAGGCGGGAGGAATGTGGCTGTATCCTCCTGACTGTGGACACAGGAATCTTCCCCTGCAGCGAACGCTGGCCTGCCAGGAATTAAAGCTTTAGCATATTAGTATATCACTTCTCAAATGCCTGAAATGAAATGGTGACTAGTTTTTCAATTAAAGCAAATGAATTATTTTTTAAAAAACACCCAGTTTGCACTTTTAAAAGGACTTACACACACACACGCACCCATATATGCAGAAAACATGTGCAGTATCCATTGATAACTAGTAACAGGGTTGAATCTGAGTCTGGAGGAGGAAGATGAGGAATCAGAGCGGATCTGACTGTCCACTGTGCGCCCCTGCAGGCAGCTTCAACTCATCTTTAAAAGAGCAAACCAAATAATTTGCTTCCCTGGTGGTTCAGCTGGTAAAGAATCTGCCTGCGATGAGGGAGACCTGGGCTCGATCCCTGGGTCGGGAAGATTCCCCTTGGAGAAGGGAACAGATTCCCACTCCAGTATTCTGGCCTGGAGAATTCTATGAACTGTGTAGTCCACGGGCTCACAAACAGTTGGACATGACTGAGTGACTTTCACTTTCAAATAATTAACTTAAATAATCCACTGGACTGAAAGAAAAAACAGATGGTATTCTCTTAAAGCCTGAATTAAGAAATCACTTCTCTAATACTTTGAAATTTAAAACCAAAAACTGACATTACAGGGTATTCTGCAGGCCAAAACAAACAATCATCCCTTGAAAGTGAAAATCAGTCATGTCCAACTCTGCAACTCTATGGACTATAGCTCCCCTGTCCATGGGATTCTCCAAGCAAGAATACTGGAGTACGGTGCAGTTCCATTCTCCAGGGAATCTTTCCAACCCAGGGATCGAACCTCAGTCTCCTGCACTGCAGGCGATTCTTTACCATCTGAGCCACCAGGGAATCTCCCTTCCTTGGTTCTTAAATAAGAAGCAAGAAGCGATTCCTCTAAAGCAGGAGCTGGGTCAAGCTACCCACCTTTTGTCACACAGCAAAGAGGTCATCCTGAGTTACTGATACCCAAAAACGTGAGCCAGGAAGACCCCCTGGTGAGGTGCCGCGGGATCACGCAGAGCCCAGGAGACCCCAAACCACTGCTGACATTCTGCCTGCAGGAACCTCCACTGCAGATCCACACTGCCAGCACCACAGACACTGGGCGCTGTCTTCTTTCTCACATTCCTGGGTGTAAAACTCCTGCTACTTTTGCTGAGTACAGCCATGTCTTCTAAAGTGGTGTCTTAACTCCAGCAGGGTGTTTTCCCTTCGTCTCTTCCCTACCCGCGATCAGGTGAGGCCCACAGAGTGAAGCCCTGAAGATGCCACTTACCACTGGGATGGCGTGGGTGACCCCATCCCCGCTGTCGATGACGATCCCCGTTAACGTGCGTTCGCCCACCTGGCGCGATGTCCACGAGGCAGCCAGAGCCAGCACTGCCTACACAGGAGACACGGAGACCGTGAGCCTTCGGGGAGACTCTTCCCAAGGCCTTCACCTGAGGATTCTCAGGCTCAGTCAAGCCTTCTCTTACTCAGCAAGTCTGAGTAACTCCTTCCCTTCCCCACCCTCCATCCTCCCCCCAGAATTCAAATCCCAGTCCCATGGGGGACTAACATGCAAATTCTGTAGGCTTCCCCTGAGGAGTCAAGCCTTCCGCAAAATAAACCAGAGTCTTGCAAAGAAAAGCTGGTGAGAACCACCAGAGGTCGTGGCATGTGCTGTCTCCCAGATTAACTTTCTATGTAACTCCTCCTCCCTCTTTTTCTTAGAAGTAAAGGACCAGAGTATGCAGAAAATATTTTGGGAGATACTCTTTAAAAATTTATTCCCCAAAATCTCAGTTTCTTTATATAGAATAGCAGAAAAACCACCACCACCAAAGCCAACAAAAAACCCCATTAAGAACAATCAGCTTCTACAAGCTCATGGAGCCCAAATCCCAAAGGGGGGGCCCTCTAGAGACCTTTGTTTTTCAACAGATTCTACAGCATCTTTTCTTTTTTATGATCACAAGTGAAAGAAGCCAAAAAAGAACCATCGTCTCAAGCTTGTCACCCAAATACCTTAGAGGGTAATGTATGTGAAAAGACAAAAGCTGGACAACTCCATACCAGCAATAAAAACTTAGATCCCAGAACATGTTTGTACAGCATTGAGTTCAAACCGAAATACTGTGAGTGTGTTTTTGTGTGTGTGTTTCAGTATGTCAGTTTGTGTGTGTGTGTGTGTGTGTAAGGAGGGTGCAGAAAAGGAAGAACATACAGCAGTCTCACAACAGGGGCCTTTAGGATCACCTTCCACTATGAGACAGCCAAGGATATTGGAGAATCATAAAAATCACTCTGCTTTTACCTGAACTGCAATGTAGAGTCCTGGGACATTAAACGATTCAAACATAATTTCTGCGAGATACTCTCGATTTTCTGGTGTATTCAATGGCGGTTCTGTCTGTAAGAAAACATTCACTATATGTAGCATTCACTCAAATTTATGTCACTACAACAGAATCATAAAAACGTTACCCTAAAAGCATGATAACTGGGCTGCTGTACCATTTCCTAATTTCACAGGTAAGGCACATCCAGGGAGTACTCTAAAGAAATCTGTACTTTAAGAAACAGGTCTTACAGCTCCTAATGTCTCAGGAGCTTTGACAGCAGAGCAAAAACCTCTCTAAACACTTCTGCTCTTACTGCTGCTGCTGCTGCTACTAAGTCGCTTCAGTCGTGTCCGACTAGCCACCCCCAAAACAAGAACCAGACACAGAAAAGGAAACTCTATCTTCGACAATGCAACACCCACACACCCTGAAGCTGAGGAGACTTGTGGCGAGTTGCCAAGGGCAGTAACACCCCCCACCCCCCGAGACAAGAGAGGACACCAAGAAGGGGCAGGACTGGTGACTCCAGATGGCAGGCAGCCACGCGGGTCTCCAGAGAAGAGCTGAAGCAGGGCGCCCTCGCGTGGAACAAGACCAGTCTGAGCAGAGAAGAGCTGACAAGCCTCCCTCCCCGAGCCCCAGCTGCCGTGAGAGCACAGGCCACAAGGTCAGATGAGGCAGCTTTGCCATCAGCTGCGAGGCAGAAAGACCCACGCAGAAGCAGCTTCGCCCAGACCCGCTTCACCCGCGCCTGGCCCAAACTCACACGCAGAGCTGTCCAGAAGAACTCCCTTCATTCCAAGATGAGGAAAGAAAAAGAAACCAGCCAAAGGCCGTGTAAAAACACCGCAAGAGAAGGGGAGGGAAGACAGAAAAGTAACAGGAAAAGCAAACGGCAGACCAAAAAACGTTCACCCAGAAAAACAGAGAAAAACGAAGCAGGTGAAAGTCATGTTAAAGACATTTCAGAAAATTCAAATATCTGTTTTAAAATAACCACCATTATCAAAGAGGAGGAAGTAAACAGGATTATAGAAAAAGAATAAATAAACCTGCTTTTTGTCATTCAGCAGTATGTTGTGAACACTTTTCCATGTCAATAAATATGGACATACATCATATATTTAAGCTGCAAAACAAAAAAAAGAAAGAATAAATAAATAAATAAAAATTCTCTAGGCCTTTAGACAAAAAATTCCACATTACCCTTTTCCACAGAGACTGAGCTGTGTCTTCCAGAATTCCTATGTTGAAGCCCCAACCCTCGTGTGAATGCATCTGGAGACGAAGCCTCTAGGGAGGGAAGAGGCGTACATGAGGTCATGCTGCTAAGTCGCTCAGTCGTGTCCGACTCTGTGCGACCCCGTGGACTGCAGCCCACCAGGCTCCTCTGTCCATGGGATTTTCCAGGCAAGAGTACTGGAGTGGGGTGCCATTGCCTTCTCCTAGGGGAGCCCTAATTCCACAGGATTAATGTCTTTGCAAGAAAAGGAAGACACACCAGAGAGCTCTCCTCCACACCTGCACAGAGGGAAGACCGTGGAGGACATGAAGAGGTCAGAAGAAAGGTCTCACCAGACACCAACCCTGAGGGCACCCTGACTTCAGACCTGAAGCCTCCAGAACTCTGAGAACACTGGGATTTCATCACGCTTAGTCTGGAAAAGCAGCCCCTCATGGATCGCAAATCTGTCATGGCGAAGGGGCTTGCATAACTCAATCAAGTGACACGCCATGCCCTGCAGGGTGCCCCAAGATGGACGGGTCATGGCGGAGAGTTCTAACAAAACGTGGTTCACTGGAAGAGAAAATGGCAACCTACTCCAGTATTCCTGCCAGAAGAACCTCACGAATAGTATGAAAAGGCAAAAAGATATGGCATCAGAAGATGGACCACCCCCCGCCCTGGTCGAAAGGTATCCAATATGCTACCGGGGAAGAGCGGAGGAATAGCTCCAGATACTTTGGCCCCTTGATGAAAAGAGCCGACTCAGCAGAAAAGACCCTGATGCTGGGAAAGCTTGAGGGCAGGAGGAGAAGGGGATGACAGAGGATGAGATGGCTGGACGGCATCACCGACTCTATGGACCCGAGTTTAAGCAAACTCCAGGAGCTAGTGAAGCCTGGCGAGCTGCAGCCCAGAGGGTCACAAAGAGTCAGACACGACTTAGCGACTAAACAACAATAAATGTTCGAGCACACCAGAACACCCTTAAAGCAGGAAAGTACAGCCAGCCTCGGCCATCAACACAGACACGTGTGTACCACTGGGTCACTCACAGGGTCTGCGGGGCAGGAAGGTGTGGCCACACTACTCACCAACTGCGTCGCAAAAATAAATCTTCCCTGATAGCTCAGCTGGTAAAGAATCCGCCTGCAATGTGGGAGACCTGGGTTTGATCCCTGGGTTGGGAAGATCCCCTGGGGAAGGGAGTGGTTCCAGTATTCTGGCCTGGAGAGTTCCATGGACTGTATAGTCCACGGCGTCGCAAAGAGTCGGACACGACTGAGCGATTTTCACTTTTCACTTTTAAACATATAAGAACCTGGGAGAATCTCATTCCTATGAAGCTTTCCTGAATAACTATTAGGAGATAAGCTTTAGCCAAACAATAAAAATGCAGAAAGTACAGCCAATGGCTCACAGTGAGCAATTAATAAGATGTAGAAATAAAGATTTTTCTTTTCTGAGAATTATAGCTATAGAACAGAATGTAAACACTGTAAATTAAATCAGCAGAACCAGTATTGAGTTGAGAGGTATACATGGAAAGGAGGAAAGAATAAAAAGACATTGATACCCTTGTATCATGGAATCAAAAAATAACTGTTTTATTGACATAGTATCACATACATTAGTATACATAATGTTAATAGATGCAAATATTAAACTGTTTAGTGAAAATGTTAGTTGCGTCCAACTCTTTGCAACCCCATGGACTACAGCCAGGCTCCTCCATCTGTGGAACTCTCCAGGCAGGAATAGTGGAGTGGGTAGCCATTCCCTTCTCCAGCAGATCTTCCTGACCCAGGGATCGAACCCCGGCCTCCTGTATTGCAGGCGATTCTTTACCCTCTGCGCCACCAGGGAAGCCCAGTGTTTAGTAACAATCAGTCCAAAGCAGGTGACAGAGGAAGGAAGAGAAGGTAAGAAAAATGTGGAAATGTAACAACCCAGTCACTAAGCACAGGAGAAAGTAGTCACCCCTACAAATACAAGTAAATACGCAAAAGTATAGCTACATTAAAAATTTTTTTAAATACTGATTCTTGGGACAAAAAATGGGAAATACGAGAAAAATCCAAATCTGGATTGTGGATGAGTTAGCAGCATCACATCAATGTTGATTTTCTAGTTTTGATAATTCCATTGCAGTTATGAAAGATGTTAACAGAGGGAGCTGGAGGAAGAGTATATGGAAGTAGCCTGTAAAGATTTTTTTAAAACTTTTTGAAGTCTAACATTCTTTCAAAATATTTTAAACTGTACAAATAAAAGTAACTAAAACAATTTTTAAAAATTACTGAATTCTCAGGAAGAACTCACCCAATAGAAATCAAAGAGAAAAATCAAACCTGAGTTTTCAAACATGAACACACAAACAAACACATCAAAACCAGACACCACAGCGGGCAGCAAAACAGCTGAGCCGAGGCCACAGCAGCCCAGCCAGGAGGGGAGCTCTGTGGCCCAGCTTTCAATTTTCCTAAGTTTGGAAAGTGACTTCCTCTCTCTATGCACAATTAGCGCTGACCTCACAGGAGCCTAAACCGAGGCACCACCTGGCATGTGGTGAGTTACTGTTACCAAAAGCATCAGCAAGGAGCAGTGAGAAATATGCCTACTAGCGACACAGTCTCTTGGCTAAGACCACGAAACAAAATCACATTATCCCGTCCAGACAAAAAAACAAAAAGTGCCTCAGAGAGGCGCTGTTTCTAAGATCGGAAAAAACCTAAATGCCCATCACTAGGAGCTGATGCAACAAATGACACCACATCCATAAACACAACCTTCCGCAGCAATTAAAAAGGGTGGGCTCTATGGGTGCTGATACAAAACACTCTCTCGAATAAGCTATTATATGAACACTCCTAAATGTTCTTCTGTGTCAACAACTTCAAAAAAAATAAAAGAAGGTGTGCGGTGGAGAGGACTGGGAGCTGCTCGAAGGGCAGAGTGTCAGATTATGAGATGGGAACGTTCCAGAGAACTGTCACAGCACAGGGTGAACACAGGCAACACTGCTGGACTAAACACTAACATACGGTTAAAGAGGTACATTTCACACAATGCTTTTCATCACAATTGAGACTAAGATAAAATTGAAAGCCCGAGATGTACAGCGGTGTGTGTATCTCGTTACCACGGTACAAACAAGCCCATGTGCAGTCCCCGTGCCTGCACACTAAGCTCTCTGGTTAAGACCCAGGAGAGGCGGGGTCCTCTCAAGAACGTGTCCTCTCAGGACGCAAACCTGGGAGGCTTCACAGAGCCGAGAGGAGACCCAGGGACTGGAAGTCCTCTGCACCTTCTGACTCTGTGCTGTGTGCTGTCTCTTCAAACAAGTCAGTCTGGCTGTCGACTGGGGGCTTTAGTTCAGACTCCTGTCTAGCAACCAAGGCAAGCTCAAACACAGTGCTCCAAGCAAGTTTTAATCACCGTAATTAGAATCAATATATTCCCCAGAAGGGAGAGACAACACAATCTTAAGGAAGAAACAATAGACTCATCAAAAGCAGACTGTAAATAAGGGATCTAAAAGTCACCCAGCAACATGTAACTTATTTTAACGTGCCACCTCAAGGTGTTGAGATTAAACCTGTTACTCCCTTAAAAAAAAACCCCAGCACATAGTCAGCACAGTGCTATGACTCCTATTTTACCATTTCTTTCATTTAAAGCACATGAGTAATAGCTGAGGTTTCAACAGTACTGGCTACCAAATATCTCCTTAAAGTACTTCCTATCAACCTGAAAAACAAAGGCTGTTGGTGAGGTTAAATAACTGGGTAAATGCATGCAAACACTGAGTGGGGGCGGGGCAGGCACAGAGCAGGGGCTGAGTAAATGTCAGCTCTACTATCGATAACCTAACTCACACCAGAAGAGATTATGTATATTAACTACAGAGATCTACAAAATCTTTTCTCACCTTGAAGAGGAATGCAAGCACCTTAACAAGTACACTTCATAAACAAAGCATCTAAACTAAGTAGACGGGAAAAAAGGATCAGAAGGAGACAAAAACAGCACGAGAAGTGTGCACGCTGACAGGGAGTGTTTCTCGTCTCCCAGCCAAGAGCTGCCTGTTTGGTGTGAAGCAAAAACTGAGCCTATGGAAGACGTTCCCAGCAAGAAAACAGATGAAGCCAGGCTCCTGGATTCTTCCTGGGTTTGAGTTCAGTGTCAACTGGTGCTCCAAATAAATCCCAGACGAATGAAAATTACATGTCAACATCAAAGGAAAATAGGCTTACTACATAAAAATTCACACGTATAGAAGTTCAAAACATAATGTGCAAAGGGTGGGGGGGGGGGGGGA
>SJXQ01003516.1:153232-208807 GCA_006408695.1 Aepyceros melampus
AGGGCCTGGAACAGCTGCAGTCACAGAGACACAGAGGAGGGGGAGCAGGGGGAGGGGAAAGGGGGGAGCTGTGCTTTCACGGGGTCAGAGTGCCAGTCTGGAAGGTGAACCAGTCCTGGAGGTGGATGGTGCTAAGAGCTACACAACTTGTGTTGTTCAGTCTGTCAGTCACATCCGAATCTTTGCGACTCCATGAATTGCAGCAAGTCAGGCTTCCCTGTCCCTCACCATCTCCTGGAGCTTGCTCAAACTCATGTCCACTGAGTCGGTGATGCCATCAACCATCTCATCCTCTGTCGTCCCCTTCTCCCCTTGCCTTCGAGCTTTCCCAGCATCAGTCTTTATCAATGAGTTGCATCAAGTGGCCAAAGTATTAGAGCTTCAGCTTTAGCATCAGTCCTTCCAATGAATAATTAGGGTTGACTTCCTTTAGGATGGACTGGTTGGATCTCCTTGCATTTCAAGGGACTCTCAAGAGTCTTCTCCAACACTACAGTTCAGAAGCACCAATTCTTCAGTGTTCAGCCTTCTTTATGCCACCCCCCCCAGCACATCTGCACATGACTACTGGAAAAATCAGAGCTTTGATTAGACAGACCTTTGTCAGCAAAATATGCTCTCTAGGTTTGTCACAGCTTTTCTTCCAAGGAGCAAGCATCTTTTAATTTCATGGCAGCAGTCACTGTCCACGGCGACTGTGGAACCCAAGAAATAAAATCTGTTACTGTTTCCACTTTTTCCATTTATTCGTCATGAATAGGACCAGATGCCAAAATCTTTCTTCCCTGGTGGTTCAGACAGTGAAGAATCACCTGCAGTGCAGAAGACCCGGGTTCAATCCCTAGGTTGGGCAGATCCCCGGAGAAGGAATGGCTACCCACTCCGGTACTCTCTTGCCTGGAGAATCGCATGGACGGAGGAGCCCGGTGGGCTGGTACATGGGATCACAAAGAGTTGGATGCGATTGAGTGACTAACACATTAAAAAGAACTTCTAGGTTAAAAAAATTCATAGAAATCACACTACAGGAAAGGCAATATAACACTGATATGTAAAAACACAGCACAGAACACAAACAGGCAATCACAAAAGAGGACGGACAGCCAGCATACGAAGGTGTAAGGCCCAGGTCGTTAAGAATGGAGCTTAATGTCGGATCATCAAAACTGTTAATCCAGTTCTGACAAGAGTTCAGTGATGTGGTCTCTTGTACACTGAAGATTTCAGTATGAAATGGTATGCTAAAGATTCAAAGTTATTAATACTTTTGGACCCCCAAATCATATTAATATATAAATTTTATATTTTTAACATAAAAAGTATTCTAAATATAGAAAAAAACTATGCAACGATTACTTCATATTACTTCTTATAAAACCAAGAAATTGGAAGTGAAAGTAAACATCTAAAAATAGTGGAAGTGTTAAACAGACGGGAAATATTCACTGGATAGAGGATTATATAGCCACTAAAATGAGGATTATGAAAACCTCTCCCCTCATGGGGGGAGAGGGATGGAAAACACAATATTGATGCAAAAACATATAAAAACACAGTGAAAAGATTAAGTGAAGACATGCTAAATATTAAAATGTATGTTAATGGTATAGGGGTGTGAAAAGTCCCACAGATATCTTCCAAATTTTCTAATTCACACTTACAGTCCTATACTAAAAAATCTTTACAAATGTTGTGAAATCTGGGGTTACAGCTTGTGTGCAAAGTTCCACAGAAATGCCCAGTACAGCTGTCTGATGTATTTATCCAGACGGAGAGACTCACAGAGGCAGGGCGGCGAGCAGAGCTGGGGAGTGGCCTGCTGGCTCCCAGCACAGGCGACCTCGCCACACCCAGCCAGAGTGTTAAGACTTTGAATGGGATCCCGTCTCGCCACTGTCTTCATGCCCACAGTCACGTCATTACGGCAGGCAGTGCGAGTTCCCTACCCAGCACCTAGTCCCCCTTCTGCTTTAATGACAGACCACTGATCAATCATGGGCCCACAGGAAAAGCATTTCCCAGACTTCCTTCTGGACAGGGACGGTAAGTGAGTAAGTTCTGGCCAACAAGAAGCTAAAGCTGGTGGATGTGGCTTCTAGGAGAGCTCCTTACAAGGTTGAAGGGAGACTCAAGTAGTAGACTCCCTTCTGCTGCTCTTAACACCTCCCTGGAATGCAGAGGTGATGACTGGAGCTGCAGCAGTCAATCTGTGGTCATAAGGTAACCTTTGAATGGAAGCCATGTGCTAAACAGATTTCCAATGACACAAGGAAGCTGCCCTGCTTACTACAAATGTATTTAAGAAAAACAGAACCCTTAACTTGCTTAAACCACTGCATTTTACACTTTAATTACTTGCTACCAAACAATTCACCATCTGGGAAGAATTTACCTTAAAACTGTATACTTCCATTTAAGGGAATGTTTTCAATAAAATTAGCTCCTCCTGGTTCCCAAATTAAATTCCGCATTATTAAGGGCAAATTCTCATGGGTTCTGAGAACCATAATTATAAATCCATTTTTTCTCAATCCTCCATTTCCTTTATGTTTCCCGCTCATAACTGTTCCTTTAGGACACCAATTTAAATGAAGCTTTCCCAAACCATTATTTATTATGAGATTTAAACTAGAGATACCAAATTCTTATTTTTTTAATGCTAAAACATGATTAAAACGTCACATGAACACAAGTTACACACACATTTTTATTCATTAATAATGGTGCCGCATCATCTGGCATTAATTGGAAATGAATGAATGAATCAGCACCATAAAACCAACCCACATTTCTGGATGAAGACAGCAAACTGAGCACATGGGCCTAATAGCACCCCACCCCCAAGACTCTCTGTAACTGCAGTGAGGAAACCTTTCTAAAAGTACAGAGCCTCACGGCGGGGAGGACACGAGAGGAGATGACAAGGTGCTGGAAGGCAGAAAGCATGTGGTCAGGGATGGGACGGCGCGAACCCGGGGCCGTCCATGTCCGCTCTGGCTGGCGACCACCACGCTGGACAGAGTGGGCCCACATCACTCTCAAGAGTCAGGAAGGGAACCACCATGGGGGTCAGGACACACATGGTCACGGGCAGCGTGAGGGACGAGAAAGCAGGTACAGCATCGCTTCTGGGTGTGTCTGTGAGGTATCTCAGGGAGAGGTGAGCAGGCAGGGCCGAGCAGAGAGACAGGCCCTCACCCACGTGGGCGGGCATCACCCGGGCCACTGAGGACCCCGTGGCAGAAACCCACACAGGAAGGGCGGTTCTCTCTGAGCTGGCCTGTCCCTCTCTCCTGATGCTCCTGGTTCTCGGGCATGCATGCTGCTTGCTCCTCCTCGACTCATATTCAAAAAGTCTGCAAATCTCTCCAACGAGACAACTCAGTTCCCACTCAAGAGCACCCCAAGGTTCTAAGACACACGATTCCTTGGGGCAAATCAGTGTTGGGAGAAAAGGGCAGGATTCCCATTTGCTATCTGCTCAATCCACATGACCGAGAGGAGCTGAGTCTCTGAAACATCTGAAAAACACGAGCCATGACGAAAACATTCTCACGCTGTCCAGGCACCTGGTCACCGCAGCCATAAAGAACAGTTTGGGGGAGACTGAGGACCTTTAATTTAACCCCATTGGCTTCTCTTATCCCAGGAAGCCCTCATCTGATGCCACAGTTTCAGAATGTCTTCAGCTGGCTTTCAGACTTGACCACCCCTCTCTCTACACCAGTTTCACCCCCGGAACTTCCCGATTAACAAAGGACTGCGGGCACGGGCCTGAAAGACGCGTGCCTTCTCGTCACCTCCTCAGTCACACTGCAAGGAACTGGTCTGCCAAGGCCAAGCACGATACGCGGAACACAGCGTTTTCTGACCTTTAATAAACTGGGTTATGTTGGCAGGTTCACTGCAGGCACTCGTTTTTGGCCAATGACTTTTCCACGTTCGTATGAAACACGCCCCATTTCCTTCCAGAACGTGGTTCACCTTGTGCTGTGTGTGTGCTCAGCCGTGTCCACTCCTTGGGACCCCGTGGGCCACAGCCCACCAGGCTCCTCCGTTCATGCCATTCCCCAGGCAAGAATACTGGGCGGGGTGCCAGGTTGCCATTTTCTTCTCCAGGGGTCCTGACTCTGGGACCGACCTCACGTGTCCCGTGTCTCCTCACTGGCGGGCGGGTTCTTTACCACTAGCGCTTCCCAGGCTAATGCAGGCTCAAGCAGAAAAAGATTTCTTGGAGGAAACATTGCCTGTGGGCTGTGTCCTAGCGGGGTGCATCTGCCCCACAGGCTGAGAGCGGGCATCCCCTGAGTGGAGGGAGAAGAAAGCTCTGGCAGGGAAGCTGGGGCAGACAGAAGGAAGCTGCTGGGTGGCACCTCCCCTGAAGTCCTGTCCAGCAGGCAGGTAGTTACGTGACGTGCAAGAGAAGGGGAAACGCCGAATGTGACAGGTGGGAATCTGTGGTTTGCTCTGGCTGTAAAGATAACGCCACTCAGACGCCACTCAGACACACCGTCAGCTTCCTGGCTCCAATTGTTTTACATAAACCACTGTAGATGCACAGGAGAGAACATACACGTGGCCAGTAAAACATGGTACTCACCCTCGATAATTCCTGGTTCTGGTGACATAGCCAGGAAAAAAAGATCAGAGCACCTTCAAGCACTTGCTCTAACAGATATTAAATATACAGATTCCACCGTAATAGTCTTTGTGGTTAACATATTTTAAGCCAGATAATTCTAAAGAACACTCCATATTTAACATTAGAGAGAACTATATAATTGGACCAGGGACCGTTTGACAATGTACTTGCATGGAAAAAATCCAAAGCTAAATTATGTAGGTTTTAATGTGCAACTTATGTTGCGTGCAATTGCTCTCCATAACGCAAGTGTTTTCTATGTGCAATTAATTTTAACTTAAAAAGAACATTTCATGGAAGGGAACATGTGATGTTGAGGAGAACAACTGGGAAAGATTCCATAACGAGAGATTTCTTTTCATTTCTCTGTCATGTTTTACCTTGTTTGAACAAGATCAATTAAGTACCACACTATCAGGGCCCATAATTCAGCTCAATTTTATTTCAGAGTAAGATTTAATCCGGGCAAGTAACATCTTGACTCAGTTTCCTCTGCTATAAGAAGCAAAATCAGAGTCGTACGCTTCTTCAGGAAGACATCTGAGTACACAGCTGGCTTCCCACCCAAATCCATTCCTCCCCCAGTTTCGGTGCCACTGGAGGCCCATTTATGTACGTGCCCTCGTGGGACCAGGTGTCAGACGTGGTGCCCTCATCAGCCCCAGGGAGAATCTTGGTTAACCCATACCTGTGAAAGTCTCTGCACTCTCCTTGCAAGGGACCAGGTTTAGGCATGGATGGATGGCGCAGATCTACCAGGAAGGGCTCTGGGAAGGGATTCTTAATTCTTAGGTAGCACTTCTACGTCTAAAAGCCAACACACCAAGAGGTGGTACAGGAACTTGGGCCGCCGTCCCAGCCAGAGGGGAACCAAAACGAGAGGCCAAACTACTGCCTTAGGCTGGCTGTCACCTCCCATCTCTGAGCTGCTGAAATAACCAGCCCTGGAGCGGCTTGAATCTGGCCTTCCCATTGTGTGAGACAGTAAGCCCCTTTTGGTTCTAGACATTTTTGCTGAGCCTTCTGTCACTTACCCAAAAAGTACCCCGCGTCATACAAACAGTTTCAGCAGGAATTTAAAGCTCCCCAGGGAAGAATGAAACTTGGGACTTAAAATCTAAGCAACTTGGAAGTTACAGGGATATATTCTTCTTAGTTCCAGTCACTCACCATTAAAAAATAATGATCCTCAGGTTCAGCTCGAAGATATTTAAAGATCACTTGTTCCATGAACCTCTCCATCAGATCCCAGTCTTCAATTATCCCATGTCTAATTGGCCACTGAAGCGAGAGAAACCAAACCACATTCATATCAGCAAGAGCAACAGTTTACCAACCGCACTGGCCCCGGAGAGATGGGAGAAACCCAGTTACTAGAGAAAATAGGGCCTTTGCATGGAAAGAATGTTAACTTACATAAAGAAGTAACAGGCATTTTACCAGAAAGATTGTATTCGATCATTGCTTATACTCTACTCCAGCCATTTCTAGCACAGAGAATCGCCTGAACCACGGGATAAGTAACAGATGGGAAAGTACAGCTAGCCTACTACACCATTTGATCTGCGGAGTTTGTAGAGTTTCTTTTTTAGAACAGACGTCTAGTTAAATAATTTTAGTGCTTCTTTTTCAACTGATCAGTCTACAGCTTTCCACATCTGGCCGGGTATTTAGTCCACCTGCAATATCCCATGGGGGCAGATCTTGGCTTCCCACGTGGTCCAGCATCCCGGGTCAGTTCTGCATCCCGGGGCTGTGTGAGTTCACCTGCTCTCCCACATCAAAAACACCTGAGTCAAACCAACAACAAAAACAAAAACCTCTTTTCCAACAAACAGAAGAATAAAACGCACTCCACCGCTCATGGGCACCGGCCCCACACAGAGCAGCCCTCTGCACCGCCCGTCCCGCTGCCCTTCCTGGCTGTGCTCTTAGAGGGGGCTCTACCCCGGTGGTGCCTGTGCGCTCACAGTGGGGTTTACCTTGGTGGCGTACGTGGGTTTATCTATGGCTTCGTCTCCTATGAAGAAGTCCAGGTCGTCAACACCCCTCAGTACCCTCCTCTGGGCTTGGTCCACCACCTTCGCTGACTCTCTGATGGCGATACCTGAGGGGAGACAGCACAAAGCGTCCATCACCATACACGCTCATTCCAACCATCAAGAAAGGATGACATAGTCCCTATGCATGCGCAGGCAAAATTTCAATGTTAGGGTTCTATTTGGGGTCAAGCGTGCTCACAGAAAAGACTATTATCGAGGAGTACACAAAGTAATACAGAAACAAGCTGTGAGGTCCCAGTATTATTTTCAGCAAGGCACAAAGGAACTTAGTTGGTTTACTTTCAAAGCTATTACTAAATGTATTAGTTTCATCTGAAAAAAAATCCCTCAAGATAGTAAATGAAGTGCTCATGGAGTTATCAAATAGGTGCCAAAATTTAAAATATAGAAACAGACAAAATTTTAAATATTTTAAGGAGTAAACTGAAAAATGACTATATGCTCTCAAGCACATTCATAAAGCTCTATGTAAGATTTAAAATACATTTTTAGTTTTGTTACAAAAAAACCCTGACTTCTCATTAAAAGAAAAACCAAGAGTTTGCTAATATCTGACTAAAGGAAAGTACAATAATCAAACAACTGTATTATGTAAAAATATTAATGACTTTTTGGAAAAATTTTAATAAGAGCTTAACCTTGATATTTAGAAATATACTTAAAATAGTAAATAATCATATAAAACTTAACTCCAGAATTTAACATCTAATGTGGAAAGCCTTACAAAGATTCAATTTTCCATTTCAATTCCTAGCCCCTGGTTACATTCTGAATTTCTATAAACTCCTCTTCATCAACTTTATTCCAAAACAAATTAGTAAACACATACAGTTCTTTTTAAAGGTAGACTATCTGAAATCCCCAATTTATTTACAAATGAAGAATAGCAACAAAGCTATGGGAGTGAATTTTAATCCTTTTCCTCAGAAAGGCATCTTCAAGTAACAGCCTCAAAGGCAGAAAAAAAGAGGACAGAAGTCACTGTGCCCGCCTCCTTTTCTCACTCCAACCCACTGCCACATTGAGCCTCGAAGCTCTCAAGTTATGAAGGGCAGCACGCGTCTGAAGGACCAGAATCTCCTGCAGGAAGGACCAGAATCTCCTGCAGGACACGCTGGGGACTGAGCTAGGGAAGACATTCGGGGGAGAAGCAGTGAGCCTGTCAGGGCCGCGAGGCTGAGAAAGGGGCCCGAAGAGTCTGGAGGGCCAACGCTCACGAAGGCGCCTGCAGAAACAAGCACAGCCTACCTGTGAGCACCGCGCGCACCGCCACTCGGCACACGGACACGCCGTCATCCAGGCACCCACAGCATTTCAGAGGGCCCCGCGAGCGCCCTGCCGGAGACCTCAGAGCTCTGGACCCGGCGGCGGTGCCGGCGACAAACGTAACCAGGCCTGAACCTAGAATCCCACCACCAAGGCAGCATCAGAGACTGCAGACACACAGAGGCACAAAGACTCCAATCATGACCCAGGGGCAATCTATCTAACAGAAGAAAAACCACCACCTTAAAGAAAAACATGCTAAATTTAGTGAGAATGAAGCCACTGCACTCAAAAATTTACACAACAACAAGGTACGTCTTATCTCTCCCAAAAGCTACACGCAAGTATTCTGACCCCAAATTACAAAGGACCAAGACCCACTTCAGTGTTCTTGCCTGGAGAATCCCAGGGACGGGGGAGCCTGGTGGGCTGCCATCTATGGGGTCGCACAGAGTCGGACACAACTGAAGCGACTTAGCAGCAGCAGTAGCAGTAGCAATGTTTTAGTGGCTCTTTGCAACATTAACAAAACCATAAAGTGTGCTTCTAAGTGTTACACAGAAGTAACCAAAGTCATGAAAGAGAGGAAAGGTGGGTACACAGAGCTTATGTTCAAAATCTTTTGTTCATCCCTATGCAAAGCAAGATGTGGTCCAAACTGTCCCGGTGAACATGATGGAGAAGAGCGCCTGGGAGAGCGGCCATCAGTGAGAACCTCTGCATGTTCCTGGAGTATATACATGTGACTCATTGCAGAACACAGATCCAGTAACCCACAGCTTTCTCCAGCGCACCAAAGCTCACGACAGGACCCTGACTCGGGTGTAAACAGAGACAAGAAGTGTGCAGCGAACACTGAGCCGCAGGACAATAAACGTAACAGATGACAGGGTCAACACCTAGACCCTCCAGCTGGTTACGTGCATGTGGCATCCCCATGCGACGAAATACCACGAGACTGTGAAGAAGAGCCGAACGGTCCTCCACATGTGAATCCACAAGGTTCACTAAGGTGGAGGGTCATGAGAAAACAAAGAAAAAGCAAGGTCCAAAATGGTGCCTGTGGAACGCCATCACTTGGGTACAAACACGTCTGTGAAAATATTTGCTGGTGCACGTAGGGTTAACTTGGGAAGGAAGCACAAGAAACCAGAATCATTAGCTGCCCATCTAAGAGAGCAGTGGGCAGGAGAAAGTAAATTTTCACTGGACATTTTTAATACCATTAATGTGTATGTATATTGCCACCCTGCTTATTTAACTTATATGCAGAGTACATCATGAGAAATGCTGGACTAGAAGAAACACAAGCTGGAATCAAGATGGCTGGGAGAAATATCAATAACCTCAGATATGCAGATGACACCACCCTTATGGCAGAAAGTGAGGAGGAGTTAAAAAGCCTCTTGTTGAAAGTGAGAGAGGAGAGTGAAAAAGTTGGCTTAAAGCTCAACATTCAGGAAACGAAGATCATGGCATCTGGCCCCATCACTTCATGGGAAATAAATGGGGAAACAGTAGAAACAGTGTCAGACTTTGTTTTTTTGGGCTCCAAAATCACTGCAGATGGTGACTGCAGCCAGGAAATTAAAAGGCGCTTACTCTTTGGAAGAAAAGTTATGACCAACCTAGATAGTATATTCAAAAGCAGAGACATTACTTTGCCGACTAAGGTCCGTCTAGTCAAGGCTATGGTTTTTCCTGTGGTCATGTATGGATGTGAGAGTTGGACTGTGAAGAAGGCTGAGCGCAGAAGAATTGATGCTTTTGAACTGTGGTGTTGGAGAAGACTCTTGAGAGTCCCTTGGACTGCAAGGAGATCCAACCAGTCCATTCTGAAGGAGATCAACCCTGGGATTTCTTTGGAAGGAATGATGCTAAAACTGAAGCTCCAGTACTTTGGCCACCTTATGCGAAGAGTTGACTCATTGGAAAAGACCCTGATGCTGGGAGGGATTGGGGGCAGGAGAGAAGGGGACGACCGAGGATGAGATGGCTGGATGGCATCACGGACTCAATGGACGTGAGTCTGAGTGAACTCCGGGAGTTGGTGATAGACAGGGAGGGCTGGCATGCTGCGATTCATGGGGTTGGAAAGAGTCGGACACGACTGAGCAACTGAACTGAACTGAATGTGTATGTCACATGACTGTACTGTCTATCCAGTTCAGTTCAGTCACTCAGTCGTGTCTGACTCTTTGTGATCCCACAGACTGCAGCACGCCAGGCTTCCCTGTCCATCACCAACTCCAGAGCTTGCTCAAACTCATGTCCATCAAGTCAGTGATGCCATTCAACCATCTCACCCTCTGTCGTCCCTTTTTTTCCTGCCCTCAATCTTTCCCAGCATCGGGGTCTCTTCAGGTGAGTCAGTTCTTTGCATCAGGTGGCCAAAGTATTGGAGTTTCAGCTTCAGCATCAGTCCTTCCAATGAGTATTCAGGACTGATTTCCTTTAGGATTGACTGGCTTGATCTCCTTGCAGTCCAAGGGTCTCTCAAGACTCTTCTCCAACACCACAGTTCAAAAGTATCCAAAATTCATTAAACTTGGAGTTCTGCTTCTGGAAAGATGGAATAAGCATACTTTTCCCTACTTCTCTAAGCACTGCTGGAATGACTAGACTTTATGCTTGAGAAAGAAACATAAAAATGCTGAGAGGTGAAGCGGCAGACTGCCTGGGGACCCCAGGACCCGAGGACCAAGACGGGGGTGACTTCCTGGGTCTCCTTTGTCCCATAGACACACTGGCTGCTAGGGAAGCCGAGGACCCAGAAACACCAATGGGAGCAAACACACTGGTCCCCAAAAGCCTGCTGTCTCAGCCAAAGAAGATGAAAGGGGCAGCGGCAGCACACCACTCCCTGACGTGAGCCAGACACAACAGGAAACAAACTCCCCCATACAGTGTAGACACCGCACGGGAGGCAGGGCTCAGCCCAGCCCTCCGGCTCACACTGGGGTCCCATCAGAGAAGGCCCAGTGGAAGTCAGCACTCCCACCCCCCACCGTCCCAGTGCATAGTACCTACAGAGGCCTGGGGGGTGGGGGTGCCAAACTCCTGCCCTCATTCTGCAGCAGCATGCAACCCCTCCCCAAATGACTGTCAACAAAGGCCAAGAGGAAAACCTGAACTTGAACCCCAAACTAGTATTAACAAGGGGTATCCCCCTTTTCCTGCTTGAAGCACCACCAGAAATGACTTGCTAAAAGCTAAGAGTTAAGGAAGATCTGGAATCTCATAATAACCAAAACGTCCGGGTTTAAAAAAAAAAAAAATTTCTCACCATAGCAGGAACCAGGAATATCTCAAGTGAAAAAAGCAAAAATGACCCATAATGCCAACATTGAGATGACACAGATAACAGAATTAGCAAGAAAGATTTTAGGAGCCATCACAGAACATTTCAGGGAGCAACTACAAACGCATCTGAAACAAATGAAAAAGAAAAGAAGGTCACAGCAAAGGCAGAAGATATAAAGACCAAACCACACAGACATTTTAGAGCCAAAAGACACAATACCTGAAATAAAACCTCAATATTGGCCCCAAAGAAGAAAAGGACGGGAACAGATCCATGAACTCGAAGACGTAACAACAGAAATTGCCTAACCTGAACAACGGAGAGAAAACACCCGAAAAACAAATGAACAGAGCCTTCGGGACGAGTGGGCTGGACAAAGGCAGCCCTTTGACGAAGAATAAATGAAGACATTCTCAGATGAACAGAAACTAACAGAATCTGTCAGTAACATATCTACTCTAACAGAATGGCTAAAGAGAGGTCTCTACACGGAGGAGAAATGATAAAAGAATCCCGGGACACCAAGAAGGAAGGAAAAATGATGAAGAGAGCGAAAACACGGGCAATCACAGTCACTGTCCTTCTCCTCTTTTGTTTGCTAGACAGTGTTTGGCAGTTGAAGCACAAACTGTTAATGCTGGTGTGTTTCTCAATGTGAAATCTTGGTGATGGACAGGGAGGCCTGGCGTGCTGCGATTCATGGGGTCGCAAAGAGTCGGACATGACTGAGCGACTGAACTGAACTGAGGGAGGGTAGAGAGACCTATCTTTAGAGCAGATAAGGTTTCTACATGTCACTAAACCTGGTAAATGTCAACACAATCAGACTAAGAAAAGCTGTGTATACATAAGCGGTGGCGGTTTCCTCACTAAGTCGTATCCGACTCTTGCAATCCCGTGGATTGCAGCCCACCAGGCTCCTCTGTCCACGGGATTCTCCAGGCAAGAATACTGGAGTGGGTTGCCATGCCCTCCTCCAGGGGATCTTCCGACCCAGAGATGGAACGTGGGTCTCCTGCACTGCAGGCAGACGATCTACCAACAGAGCTATGAGGGAAGCCCGTATAAGAGGCAGAGCGACCACTTAAAAAAACACGCAAAGAGAAGCACTCGAAAACACCCCAGATAAGTCAAAATGAAATTCTAAAACACACTCAAAGTAATCCACACAAAGTCAGGTAAAACAAAGCAAACAAATGAAAACAGAAAGAACAAAACAGGAAAAGCACAAATCAATAATCACAATGCATGTAAGAGGTCTTTTTTTTTTTTTCTTTTTTTTTGGTCGCACTGCACAGCTTGTGGGATCCTAGTTCCCTGACCAGAGATCAAACCCAGGCCCTTGGCAGTGAGAGCATGGAGTCCTAACCACTGGGCATCCAGGGAATTCATATAAATGTAAGTTGTGTAAACACACCAGCCAAAAGACAAATACCGGTCCAGGGGATTGAAAAAAAAAAGACCAGAGCTCTCCACTACCTACAGCTCTCTTCGACCATAATAATATACAAGTACACCTGGTTTCGGAGAAGGCAATGGCACACCTTTCCAGTACTCTTGCCTGGAAAATCCCATGGACAGAGAAGCCTGGTGGGCTGCTGTCTATGGGGTCACGAAGAGTTGGACACGACTGAAGCAACTTAGCAGCAGCAGCAGCAGCAACACCTGGTTTCACCGCACGTTGCTTTGTTTCGTTTTCCACCAGCTGAAGGTTTTGGGCGACCCTGAGTCCAGCGAACCCCCCAGCGCCACCCTTCCAACCACACGTCCTCACTTCATGTCTGTGTGTCACATTTTGGCAATTCTCACAGCATTTCAAACTTTGCTACAGCAGTTAACAGACAACAGCAATTTTTAAAAATAAAAATATTCAGTGTATTTCCCAAAAGAATGTCATATATTTTACTTAACCTTCAAAGGATAATTCCTAACTTACATAACTGTTCTGAAGGACAGAAAAGAAAGCTAACAAACTCATTTTCTAAAGCCAGTATAATTTGATAGACAAAACAGTACAAAAAAGGAGAATTATAGCCTAATCTCACTTTCGAACGCTGATACAAAAATCTCAAATATTTGCAGATACAATTCATGTACTTGATATCTCATAACTATGTAGGGTTTGTTTCAAGAATGATAAAACACTGTTCAACATTCAAAAAATATATCAATATAATACATCATATTAGAAGTTTGAATGTCAAAACCACATAATTGTCTCAACAGATAACACAAAAAGCCTTAAGGTCAACATCCATTCATAATTTTTTTTTTTTAATTTTAAAAACCTATTTAGTAAACTAGGAATACAAGGACACCGTATTAACCTGAAAAGGCATTTCCACAAAAGCCTACAGCAATCACTCATGAAACACCAAAACCATTCTTTTCAAATTCAAAAAGACAAAAGTACCTGCCATTCCCAGTTCTAGTCACTGACAGGAGTTCTAGCCAGTGGAGCCAGATCAAGAAAAAAAAAAAAAAATGAAGTACTCAGATTGGAAGAGACAAAATAACCATTATTTGCAGTTAATACAATAGCTTACATAGAAAACTTAAAAAGAACCTGCAGGCAATCAGAACAAATAAGACAGGACAGCAAGACTGTCAAAAAAAAAAAAAAATGAACTTAAAAGATCCAGCAGCATTCCTACTATGCTGGCAACAATTAGCAATTTTAATTTCAAAAAACACTCACAGCGAAAACATAAAGAAAGGTACCTAAAAATAAATGCAGCAAAAGCTATGTATGGGCTTTTTAATGAATACTAAAAAGCACGGGAGACAGAAATAAATAATAAAATACATATACCATATTCATGGATAGGAAAATTCAATGCATGGAGATACCAAGCTTTCCTCCAAATTAATCCACAAATTTAATGTGTCTCTAATCAAAATCCCATCATAATTTTTCATGGACTTAAACTGATTCTAAAATGTATTGATAAAGAGTAAAGTGAAAGTCGCTCAGTCGTGTCTGACCGAGTCTTTGCGACCCCTTGGACTACACAATCCATGGGATTCTCCAGGCAGAACACTGGAGTGGGTAGCCTTTCCCTCCTCCAGGGGATCTTCCCAAACCAAGAACTGAACCTAGGTCTCCTGCACTGCAGGCAGATTCTTTACCAGCTGAGCCACCAGGGAAGCCGGATAGAGTAAGGATCTAAGAAGAGCCGAGGGTATTTACGAAAGAAAAAGGAGGAGGAACCAGACCTACCGGATATAAAGAGACAGGCCAAAGTAACAGTATTTACAACAATTTATAAATGAATTTGGAACAGAGATAAACAAATCAAGAGCGAAACAAAATAATACCAGAAGTACTCCCCACCATTCAAGGCGTCTCCATACGACTGAAGAGGCGCTCGGCAACAGACGGTGGTGGGACAACCGGCCTTCCATTTGGAAAACCACACTTCTCTCCCACACCGTACTTTTTTAAAACCTTAAAATTTCCTCAGAAGAAAACACACAAAATCTTTATGACATTGGAATACCAATGTATTTTTAATAGAAACAGATTATAAAAAGGCTAAAAAACTGTACTACATGAAATTTTTTAAAGTGCTAGTTAACTGTGAACATGAATATATCAAGTTACACGTTGTTGTTTAGTTGCTAAGTCGTGCCCAACTCTTTGCGACCCTATGGACTGTAGCCCACCAGGCTCTGTCCATGGGATTCTCCAGACAAGGGTAATGCGGTGGGGTGCCTTTCCTTCACCAGAGGATCTTCCCAACCCGGGGATCCAATGTCTCCTACCATTGGCAGGTGTCTTCCTTACTGCTGAGCCACCGTGTTCAAAATTCTTATTTAAATCAAATTTGATTTGACTGTATGTGTTTAAATCACATGTGCTGCATTATAAATTCCCTTTGTTTGAATAAATGTTATAGTAAAAACATATGGTAATCCCATAGGAAAATACTTTGAGGTAATCAATTTTGCAAAAACATGATACATAGGAAATTACCATGCTTAAAACAGTGTCTCAAATTTCTCAATAAAGGCTTTAAAATTGTATCTTAAAGAAAATAAAAAAATAATTTTAAAAGATGTCATAAAATAGGAGAAGATATTTGCAAGAAATTGGCATTCAAAGGTTAGGATATGCAGAACCAGAAACTGCCATCTGCTGCCGAAGGGCATGGAGGTCAGCACAGGCTTCCAGTCAGTACAGAAGAGCCACCCAGCTGGCAATAAGTGACAGGGCTGAGGAGGTGCGCACCTGAGTGGTGACATGACCTCAATTCTCATTATGACTCCTGGGAAACCGCCACGTGCAGATCAGAGACTCACTGCAGCATTGTGTACACCAGAGAAAACCGGAAAATGCCAAGACGCTGTAGATTCGCGGATTAAGAATTCTCATCTAGCTCTGCAGAGAGCCACACTGATACATCTTAAAATACATAGTGCTGAGGGGTTTATTTTCCCCCAATAAAAATTCAATGAAGTTATTTGCCCCATGATATCATTTTGGAAATGTGTAAACTCAGAAAACAATACGAGAAACTATCATTGCACCCTGCATCTGAGACATGAGGATGAAGCCTGGGCTGGATACAGCAAACACCCAGCAGAGGAGGGACAGCTCGAGGCCTGCAGGAAGAGGGACAGCGCGAGGCCTGCAGGAGGGGCGGGGGCTGGCACTCGCTCTGATGCGCGTCTGCGTTTTATGTATTTACAGGACGCAACTGTGTTCACGTCTGTTCTTTCTGGGTGGTGGGTAAATGGGTCTTTGTTATATAACCTTTTTTTCTTCCTTTTTTTTCTTTTTTGACCAAAATAAAGGTTTTAAAGACATTCAAAACACAAACCCATCTCTTGGCTCTGTCTCCAGTCTAGACCTCCCCTACAGCATCACACTTTTTCCCAGCTGCTTACAGGACCTATACGCCTGACCTTCCACACATGGGACTGTCTGAAGTGTGCTATGTGTCTCCTGACCCCTCCCACCCCTCCCATGCCCTCCTTCCACGGGTGGGATCAGCACGCACACACTCGTCTGCCTGAAACTTTTCAATCACGCTCCCCGTTTCCCAACAATGTGGGGGAACAAAAAGGTAGAGAACCTTCCTTTCCTCAAACAATCAACTGAATTCTGCACAGAAGCTCAAATACTGATAAATGAGATTCAAGCAGGCTGCCCTGGTGAAACAGGACAGGGCAACGCGCCCCTCTCTAGGCCGGGACAAGGCCCCTGGAAAGCCAAGATTCCTGGGGTGCAGAATAAAGTCACAGCCCCATTCTCCACGTTCCCGGCCGGCTCTCCAGCCACCCTCTGCCTGGGGTGTGATGGCCACACATCAGGGCTTGCCTCCCCTCTGCGCCCAGAGCCAGGAAGCCCTGCTCCAGCATCTCTACACAGCCACGCACATATACGAGCTCCACCTTCTCTCCCTGGAAGGCACCCTGCACCTTGAACTTCCACCGTGGGAGCAAAGCCTCTGTAACCAGGAACACAGTTCAGTTCCTTGGGCTGGGAGGAGCAGCCCGCCAGCTGCCCAAGGTACTTGAGGCCCGCTCTCCACCTGTCCCACCAGGCTCCCTGCAACCCAAACACCTCGCACTGCCTCCCAGCTTCTCTACCTCTTCCTTGATGTCCATCTCCTTGACATTTTTCTCTCTAGCTCCTGCCACTGCTGTTCTGACAGCACCGACCTGAGAGCTTCTGGACTGAAATCCTGCTAACAGTTGACTTCAATTCCCCTCTCTATTGGTGATGACAGGTCAGTGAGGCAGCCAAGTGCACGCTGCTGACAGCCTTATTAAAGCAAAAGGCGCAAGGCCAGCCTCTTAGAGCTGCAGCACTTATGGTAAAAACTAAGCTGCTCTGAAAAACCAGCAAGCCCAGTTCCAGTGTATCAATTCAGCATGGAGTTGTGGCTTAGCCACTCGGTCCTGTCCAGCTCTTTACAGCCCCATAGACTGTAACTTTCCAGGCTCCTCTGTCCACGGGATTCTCCAGACAAGAATACTGGAGTGGGTTGCCATTTCCTCCTCCAGGGGATCTTCCCAACCCAGGGATCAAACCCGTGTCTCCTGCATTGGCAAGCGGACTCTTTAGCGCTGAGCCACCAGAGAAGCCCTTAATGAACCGTGTCCCCTCAAATTCCTATGTGGAAGCCCCAACCCCAGTGTGACTATGTCTGGAGACAGGATGTCTCAGGAAGTAACACAGGGTAAATGAGGTCACAAGGTGGGGCCTCAATTCCATGGGACCGGTATCCTTATGTGAAAGGAAGAGACACCAGAGGTCTCCCTCTCAGCCATTCGCAGAAAAAAAAGGCCACGGGAGGACACGGTCAGAGGCACCACTGGCAAGCGGAGGAGAGCGGCCTCACGGGAGACCAACCCAGACGCGCCCAGATCTGGGGCTTCAGAGCCGCCCCTGTGCAATCCGTTTAACTTCTGCTGTCAAGACATCCAGTCTGTGGTGTTCTGTTATGGCAGCCCTGGCAAATGAATACACCAAATCATGAATTTAGATGAGGATGCGGCAGACCCATGATGCCAATTGTCAGGGCCGCCCCATCACAGAAAGCAGGTACTGAGACCTAGGAAACCAAACATGTGGTCAGTAACCCAGCAAGGACAGACCTGGAATGAGGTGAATTAGGCCTTCTCCAGGAATCTGGGTGCACTTTCTGGTGGCGTGAACACTCATCTCCGCCAAAAAGGCCTTAGTCTCCCTCGAACAATACTCGTGATGAAGCCCCTTCCCCCCGGCTCTGCAGGGCTGTCCATGCTGGCGCCAGAGCCTGCGACTCAAACGTCCTGAGCCCGCAACCGCTGACCATTTCTAAGAGCACAACTTACCTGACGAGGGGCTACACTTAGGAGGCAGAACCTCACTCCTGCCTGACATAACCTGACTCTTCGGTCAACAGTCTCCAAACAATAACCCAGCAGTTACACAGTTTCAGAGAAGAATTCTGCCCTGGAGACGACGACCGTGCGTAAACAGTGGGCAGGGGCATGCTGGCCAAAAGGTGAGGACGTTTCTTCCCCTAGCGTGCTCTACCGACTGAAACAGAACAGGACGCTTCCGAACACAGTAAAACAGTCACCGAGCCTCTCAGTTAAAAAAAAAAAAAAAAGTCCTTCAATAAAGGAACAGTGTGACACAACAGATAATCCACCAAAGTGCTAAACTAGTAAAACTGTACTTACTTACAATTACAAATCAACCTTAAGGAACAGGCACACCTCTTGCAAGCAGCTCAGACATGTATGACCGAACAGACTGCGTGACTCTGTTTGGAGACAGGCTGTCTCAGGAAGTAACACAGGCCGAATGAGGGCAGCAAGGTCGTAAGGGCTGTATTTAGTAGGCACCCACCCAAGCTGAAAAGGGAAAAGAAAGGGAAGTCGCTCAGTCGTGACCGACTCTTTGCGACCCTATGGACTGTAGCCCACCAGGCTCCTCTGTCCATGGGATTCTCCAGCAAGAGTACTGGAGTGGGTGGCCATTCCCTTCTCCAGGGGGTCTTCCTGACCCAGGGATCGAACCTGGGTCTCCCGCACTGCAGGCAGGCTCTTTACCGTCTGCGCCACCAGGGAAGCCCACTCAAGCTGAAACGCCACTGACTGTAACAAACGACTGTGTCACAAGAAAATCAGAGGACTGGGGTGTACGTTGGGGATGGGGGTGGCATGAGAATTAGGTGACGGCCATAGCCAACAGCGACTCTCGGCAGCCAGATGAGTAACTCCCCAGAAACCAGAACCATCTTCTAAAAGGAGATGGCAAGTGAATTAACAGACCTTGAAAACCAGAATCAGAATGCTTACAACAGTTATGAGAAACACAACCCTTTATAAACCAAGGGCGGAGCTTTACTTACATGAAGGGATAATGAACTGTGGCTCTGTGTTGCCTGCGTAGCCAAGCTTGGTATACCTAAAAGCACAAAGTCATCAACACAGGTTTAGATAATAATACTCTCCTCTGTGTTCCATTAATGTCTTTTATTACGAGCTCTCCAAGCCCTAAAATATCAAGACTCAAAATACCCCCATGAAATTAAAAATAAAAATCTTGTGGTGACTAGGAATCAAACACTAAGTTCAGATAAGCAAGCAATTAACAAAAAGGTAAAAAACATGCTTGTCTCTACTGGAAAAACTGTTGCACCACATATTCATACATACATCTGTGTATCCCTAATGATTTTTAAGGTACTTTCATACTCTTTTAACCTTTACAAGAATCCTACAAAGGAAGTCAACATTGTCCCCATTTGGCAGGTGAGAAAGCGCGAGGCACTGGGAAGTTAACTGAGCTGCCCAAAGCCAGACAGCCAGTGAACGGAAGAGAGAGCCCACATCTCAACGTGCGGGCTCTAATTCTAGAGCTGCCTCTCAGCAAAGTGTACTTACTTCGCAAACTTTGTGAACTTTTAGGGGGCTCAGTAAATTATATAATTTTCTTAAAATGTCATGGCATATGTCTAGAAAAGCTACTGCCACCTCCTGAGAATATCTGACAGAAGCGTCTCTGTATCATCTCGGTGCAGAGCGAGCCCACTTTCTGTCAAGATGCTCTGTATGATGGATTCCAAAAGTCTTAACGAAAATGAATGCCAAAATACTACTATCTGTTCCAAAAGCACTTACTAATCTCCTAAATATATTTAAAAAAAGAAAAAAAACAAAGTGGGGAGGGGGACCACCACTCGGAACCATCTGCTGGAAACGCAACCCTGGAAACACTCCTGAGCGCCCCCTTCTCAGCAGGCCCCCAGCCCCGAGGGGTCAGGTCCAGAAAGGAGGCCTCATTCCTCAGTAACGCTTCCTAGCCGCACTGAAAGTCACTTTATTAATTCATCTTATTTCATGAATTATTTCAAGATGCTTGATACCCAATTTTTTTAATGTACTTTTATTCATTTATTTATTTGAAAAGTGTCAGTCGCTCAGTCATGTCTAACTCTGTGCAACCCCATGGACTGCGAAGCCCGCCAGGCTCCTCTGTCCATGGGATTCTCCAGGCAAGAACACTGGAGTGGGGGGCCATTCCCTTTTCCAGGGGATCTTCCTGACCCAGGGACGGAACCTGAGTCCCGTGCACTGGAGACAGATTCTCGACCGTGCGAGCCGCCAGGGAAGCGTTCACCTAGTTAGCTGGTTGTTTGGGCTGTGCGGGTCTTCGGTGCTCGGGAGGACCCTCTCTAGCTACAGTGAGCAGAGGAGACCCTCTCTGCCAGTGCACGGGCTTCTGCTGCAGCGGCTTTTATTGCTGCAGAGCATGGCTTCAGCAGTTGCAACTCTCACGCTTAGCTGCCCTGCAGCCTGTGGGATCTTCCTGGACCAGGGATCAAACCTGTGTCCTCTGCATTGGCAGGCAGATTCCCATCCACTTGTCCCACCAGGGAAGTCCTAAATTTTCTATGTGATTAAATCATTCCACATCTTAATAAACTAATGTTATGATTTTTAAATATATATTAACCATCTGCTAATTTTACTTTTTTTGAGCATACAGTAAATGAAGAAGGTTTATGAAGACAAAAAACAAAAAAAGAAGCAAGTCAACCCCACTTAAATCACGCCTGACACCTGACTGCTCAGTCTCCAAGGATCTAAGGTCCTGGTATCATTAGGAGGTGGGGCAAGGCCTGGCCCTGAGACCCATCAGGTCAGTTCCTAAAAGGCAAGACCCATCTGCAGGCACTCCCAGGTTCTATTCAAGGACACAAAACAAGTGGGCGTGCAAGACCTCCACTCCAGGGCTTGCCAGACCCACGAGTGACGTCCAGAGCCAACCCAGGGGGCAAGGACTTACTGAAAGGAAGGCAATACATACTGAGCTTCAAAAATCCCAGGCCATCCTCAATTGAACCATTTTTCTAGAAGTATATTCCAACTAACAAATATAAATAAACTGAATGATTGACCCAAGGCTAAAGAAGCCTCAAGAAGCTAACAAGCAGGCCAGGAATCACTGAAATCCCTACACCCAAGTCTGTTCTTTTAACAGGTCACATGGCCCACTGCCCCCAGGCCTTCCCAAAATTACACACCTTGTACATAAGTCAGTCTGCCTTCCCACATGGATTAGAATGTGAGTTCCAGGATGACCAGGACAGGGTCCTTTTTCTGGACTGTCACCCAGCCCTGGTATAGCCCTGACAAGTAGCAGATACTCCATAAACATCTGCGGAATGACTTCTCACCGGTGTTAAGAAGAGGCAGTCTCTGTCAAACTGCTAGAGAGGGAACCAGCATTTGAAATGGCAGGGTGGGGGGCGGTGCTGACAGTCAGAAAAAAATTCTGATGGAACCAGAGAAGACCAAGTCCAGTGCAGCTGCTCAATCGTGTCCGACTCTTTGTGACCCCATAAATCGCAGCACGCCAGGCCTCCCTGTCCATCACCAACTCCCGGAGTTCACTCAAACTCATGTCCATTGAGTCGGTGATGCCATCCAACCATCTCATCCTCTGTCATCCCCTTCTCCTCCCGCCTTCAGTCTTTCCCAGCATCAGGGTCTTTTCCAATGAGTCAACTCTTCAATCAGGTGGCCAAAGTAGTGGAGTTGCAGTTTCAGCATCAGTCCTTCCAATGAATATTCAGGACTGATCTCCTTCAGAATGGACTGGCTGGATCTCCTTGCAGTCCAAGGGACTCTCAAGAGTCTTCTCCAACACCACAGTTCAAAAGCATCAGTTCTTCAGCAATCAGTTTTCTTTATGGTCCAATTCTCGTATCCATACACGTTGGTAGATAAGTCAAGACATACCTGGAGTAACAGGCAAATTTGGCCTTGGAGTACAATATTAAGCAAGGCAAAGGCTAACAGAGTTTTGCCAAGAGAATACATTGGTCATAGCAAACACCTTCTTCCAACAACACAAGAGACAACTCCACATATGGACATCACCAGATAGTCAATACCGAAGTCAGACTGATTTTATTCTTTGCAGCCAAAGATGGAGAAGCTCTGTACAGTCAGCAAAACCAAGACCAGGAGGTGACTGGGGCTCATATCGTGAACTCCTTATTGCCAAATTCAGACTTAAATTTAAGAAAGTACGGAAAACCACTAGGCCATTCAGGTATGACCTAAATCAAATCCCTTATGATTATACAGTGGAAGTGACAAATAGATTCAAGGGATTACATCTGATAGAGTGCCTGAAGAAGTATGGACAGAGGTTCATAACACTGTACAGGAGGCAGTGATAAAAACCATCCCCAAGAAAAGAAAAGCCAAAAAGCAAAACGGCTGAGGAGGCCTTACAAACAGCTGAGAAAAGAAGAGAAGCAAAAGGCAAAGGAGAAGAGGAAAGATATACCTATTTTAATGCAGAGTTCTAAAGAATAGCAAGGAGAAATAAGAAACCCTTCCTCAGTGATTAATGCAAAGAAATAGAGGAAAACAACAGAATGGAAAGTCTAGAGATCTCTTCAAGAAAATGAGAGCTACCAAGGGAACATTTCATGCAAAGATGGGCTCAATAAAGGACAGAAACGCTATGGACGTAACAGAAGCAGAAGATATTAAGAAGAGGTAGCAAGAATACACGGAAGAAATATACAAAAATGATCTTCATGACCCAGATAACCATGATGGTGTGATCACTCACCTAGAGCCAGACATCCTGGAATTCAAAGTCAAGTGGGCTTTAGGAAGCATCACTGCGAACAAAGCTAGTGGAGGTGATGGAATTCCAGTTGAGCTATTTCAAATCCTAAAAGATGATGCTGTGAAAGTACTGCACTCAGTATGCCAGTAAATTTGAAAAACTCAGCAGTGGTCACAGAATTGGAAAAGATTAGTTTTTATTCCAATCCCAAACAATATTCAAACTACCGCACAATTGCACTCATCTCACACACTAGCAAAGAAATGCACAAAATTCTCCAAGCAAGACTTCAACAGTACATGAACTAAGAACTTCAGATGTGCAAGTTGGATTTAGAAAAGGCAGAGGAACCAGAGATCAAACTGTCAACATATGTTGGATCATAGAAAAAGCAAGAGAATTCCAGAAAAACATCTACTTCTGCTTTACGGACTATGCTAACATCTTTGACTGTGTGGATCACAACAAACTATGGGAAATTCTTAAAGAGATGGGAATATCAGACCACCTTCCTGAGAAATCTGTATGCAGGTCAAGAAGCAACAGTTAGAACCGGACATGGAACGGCAGACTGGTTCCACATTGGGAAAGGTGTACATCAAGGCTGTATATTGTCACCCTGCTTATTTAACTTAATGCAAAGAAGACTGAAGACATTGCTTAATACATTAGACATTGTTTAATGAAGACAAAGACATTGTTTAATCTCTCCTTTACACTTGTGTGTGTGTAACAGGGTCATTTCAGAAACAAACCAACCTTGAAACAAATACAGCTGACTCTCATAAACACAGGTTTGAACTGGGCAGGTCCACTTACAGGTGGATTTATTTTCAATAAATATACACAGAAGATCATGTGCAAGACCTGCGCTCAAGTGGCGAGCCTATCCTTACACAGTGTAAGATGACTGCAATTTAATATAAACTTAATAATGTGTTAGTTTTCTTACCCCTTGTGTTACTCCAAGGAGTCACATTATTGTACAACATGACTGCCTCTCCACCCCCAAGTAACTGGAGAACCTGCAGATGGGGCCAGTGGTGGTGTTTAAAATGCAACAGTGTTTCCAACTCTACAGGAATAGGGCTGTAATACTGTTTGCCATAAAAATTCTGTAAGGATTCATTCCCTAGTGTAGAGGCTGGGCTACCAAGAAACTGTAACAGCAATTACACCTGGCTTCCATCACACCCTGCCTCCTGTAATCAATGCATGACCTGCTCTGTAAATAAATCTGAATTTCTCTACATTTCATTACCTTTCATTTTTGATGTCTACTGTTAACAACAGTGTTATATGTAATATAATGTTGGTGTAGGGGCTGACAGATGATTCATCTCACGTACAGACGATGTAAACTTAGCAGTATCGATAACTACAGTACACGACTGACTATAAAGAAAGCTGAGCACCAAAGAATTGATGCTTTTGAATGGTGGTGCTGGAGAAGACTCTTGAGAGTCCCTTGGGCAGGAAGGAGATCCCACCAGTCCATCCTAAAGGAAATCAGTCCTGAAAATTCATTGGAAGGACTGAACCTGAAACTCCAATACTTCAGCCACCTGATGCGAAGAGCTGACTCACTGGAAAAGACCCTGATGCTGGGAAAGACTGAAGGTAGGAGGAGAAGGGGACAACAGAGGATGAGATGGTTAATGGCATCACCAACTCGATGGACATGAGTTTGAGCAAGCTCCAGGAGTTGGCAATGGACAGGAAGGAAAGCCTGGCGTGCTGCAGTCCATGGGGTCACAAAGAGTTGGATGTAACTGAACCAAACTGAAGTGAAGGCTTCTGGTCAACGGAAGACTATTAGTAGTTAAGTTTTGGGAGAGTCAAAAGTTATATGTAAATTTACAACTGTGCTGGGGTTGATGCCCCTAACCGCAGTGTTGTCCAAGGGTCAGCTGTACAGAAAAATGCTAACATTTATTAAAATCAGGTGCTAAGTATCACTCATGTCTGTTATATAACTTTTTATATTTCTGAAAGGCAACAGAGTGTACTGGACTGGTTGAGGCCATGCACTCTGGTACCAGACTGCCTGAGCTCAAACCCCAGCTCTCTCATTTGCCGAACAGGTCTCTCTGTGCCTCAGTTTCTCCATCTGTAAAAGAGGAGTCATAACACAGCCCACCGCATCCTGGGGTGGTGAGCTAACGCATTAAAAGTGTGAACAGAAAGAGAATACGCGCGACAGCAGTGCTCTCTATATTTTTCATCTGCCTACTACTACTTTTATGTGTGACTCAGTTCAGTTCAGTTCAGTCACTCAGACATGTCCGACTCTTTGCAACCCCATGGACTGCAGCACGCCAGGCCTCCCTGTCCATCACCAACTCCCAGAGCTTGCTCAAACTCTTGTCCATTGAGTCGGTGATGCCATCCAACCATCTCATCCTCTGTCCTCCCCTTCTCCTGCCTTCAATCTTTCCCAGCATCAGGATCTTTTCAAATGAGTCAGTTCTTCGCATCAGGTGGCCAAAGTATTGGAGTTTCCCCTTCAGCATTAGTCCCTCCAATGACTATTCAGGACTGATTTCTTTGAGGATGGACTGAAATACTTCCTAATTTAAATTTAAAAAAAAAATGTTTCCAAAGCCGTTACGTTCATGTGTCCCAAACCACACCGCTCAGTCTTTCTGCTGTGCCCACTCTGAACACCGCAGACATGCTATGTGTGAGGTGGAGGAGATAAAATGCACCACCGGTGACACTAAAGATGCCAGGTGTCCTTCAACAGCTGTGTCCCACCCCCATCCCCAAGCTGTGTGTCCTGAAATCATGAGCGGCGGCCCACCGCGGCCAAAGGTCGGGCTGGACAAATGGACACGGCCCTTTCAGGGCCCACAGCGCTAACATTCCACCCTCTACGGATGATGCGGCCACCGCATGCTGCCCAGCAACAGTTGCCAGGGTGTTCGGGTTCTGAAGTCACCACACTGAGATGGCACAGCCCTCACAGGAGGCCTCTGTCACAGAGCCACATGGGTACCGGGCGGCAGTAACATGCTGCAAACAATGATCTCCAAAACCAACACGAAGAGACCATCAACAGGCGTAAGTACTAACCACTATGAGGTCTTCCTTCCTCACCTTCCTGGCAAAACCAAAAGCTTTATTAAAAGGAAAAAACACTGGCAAGAGCACAAATTACTCAGATCCCTTTATGGTAATTCAACATCTTTAAAAACTCTGCTGTGCTAATTTTGACACAGCATTAAATACAGTTGAGGTTTTCTTACTTTGAATACTCACAATGTAAGGAACATCTTATAAGATTTTATAAGAGACATTCAAATTTTAAATTTCAACAAAATCTTTATCAACGCAGGTCCACATGGAACCTCAATGAGACCCTATCCAATAGCACGTTTGTACATGTAACTAACGAGTGGCCCTCCTACGGTTCTCTTCTAGAAGGACAACCCAGGGTCGGACTGGCATGCCCCGTTACAGGTCATGTGACAGCAGCTCAGCTTCACAAGAACCGTCGAGCAAAACACAGCTCTTAAAGCAGGGAAGGTGTTCCAGACACCATTATGCAGATGCCTTCCAACCAGCCTGCTAGCCAGAAGCTACGTAGAAGGCACATATGAGGATACGGGGGGAAGGGTGCGGAGGGAAGCACGGTCCTGGGCCTCAAAACGCTCCCCAAAATGCACACCCGTTAGACACAGACACGGAAAACACACTACACGATCAAAGGGGCAAGGGGAAGGAGGATAAATCAGGAGCTTGGGATTCACAGATACACACGACTATGCACAAAACAGAGTAACAGCAAGGTCCCAGTGTACAGCACAGCGAACTGTGTTCAGCATCTTGTAACAGAGTCTGTAAGAGAGCAGAGTCCGATCACAACATCTGCGCAACCGAATCACTTTGCTGTGCACCGGAAACTAACACAACACTGCAAATCAACTATGCTCCACGCGCTCAGTCGCGTCCAACTCTCTGCGACCCCATGGACTGTGGCCCCCCAGGCTCCTCTGTCCATGGGACTCTCCAGGCAAGAATACTGCAGTGGGTTGCCATCTCCTTCTCCAGGGGATCTTCCTGAGCCGGGGCTCGAACCCCAAGTCTCCCGCATCTCCTGCTTTGACAGGCAGGTTCTTTACCACTAGCGCCACCTGAGAAGCCCTATATTTCAATTTTAAAAAAGAAAAATGTCATGTAAAAATAAATAAATTTTTTAAAAAACCATATAATAAACGATGAGAATTAGGTTTTTAAAAAAAGGTCACCTGTCAGAAACATGATTTCAGATTGTGCTTCTCACAGTAGCATGGCCTATATTACCTGGCAGGTGAGTTTCAGATTCTCTGGGAAGGCATCTGGAGAGAAAGTACTAACCCTGACTGACCGGATCACCTGGGAAGCTTCTGAAAAATGCAGGTTCCCAGGGCCTGTCCCAGAGTCACAGAGAAGTCACCTGGATTTCTGTATTTTAAACACCCCCTTCCTTCCTCCCCACTGCCCTCAGCCACAGTTCTGAGGAACTGCCAGTGCAGGAATCACTGACTCAACTATGTATCATCACATGCAGTCATCTCTGAATCTTCATAAAACGCAAGCTCCCTAGCCTCGTGCTCATGCCCTAACAAAAAAGAGAGAAGAACCAGCAACTTTCCTCCCAGCAACCAGTAAGACTATATGCTGGATGGAAAGATGCCGTTCAAAACAGCAACAACACAGAATAACATTACCCCTGAGAATAGACATATGATGGGAAGAACACTCCATATACAAGGAGACAGAGACATACCTCACTCATATAGGAAAAGTCAACAGGCTTAAAAGAAGCATCACATATTATCACTAAGGTGAAGTCACTCAGTCGTGTCCAACTCTTTGCGACCCCACTGACTGTAGCCTGCCAGGCTCTTCCATCCATGGGATTTTCCAAGCAAGAGTACTGGAGTGGGTTGCCATTTCCTTCTCCAGAGGATCTTCCCGACCCAGGAATCGAACCCAGGTCTCCCACATTGTAGGCAGATGCTTTACCAGCTGAGCCACCAGGGAAGTCTTATCACTAAACTCACCTATAAATTTAATATGAAACCATTCAAAATCTGGGCCAATACTGAAGAAGGTGGTAATAAATTTTACACTGAAAATTACACTTAGCTTTACAATTAAAAAGTTTAAGTCTCATTATAAGGAGAAGTTTCATCTTATTTATCAATACTGTAAATGCATACACCATTTTATTCGAATAGTTTTAAATGCATATACCCTAATGTCCAAACAGCACATTTTTAGGAATTTACCCCACTGAAGCACTTTTACATGCATAAAAAGAAATGCATAAAAAATGTTCTCTACAGCAGTATAATAGGAAAACAACAACAAAAAAAACTGGAAACACTCAAATGCCATCAATAGAGGATAAATTAAATAAATATATTGCAATCATTCAATAAAATGCTACACAATCATCAAAAATGAAGCAGACATGTTACTGGTCATATATAAATATACTTTGAAAATAGTCGACCCAAAAAACGAATCGGTCAACAGAGAAATCGAAGAGGAAATTAGAAAACACCTTGAGACAAATGACAAGGAAAACACAGTCACACATAGTCTATGGGGTGCAACAAAAGAAGCTCTTAGGGGGAAGGTTCACAGTGAAGACAGCTGCAAGACAGGATGCACTCACACCGCAGGGAGTCAAACAGGGCCCGCGGGCGCCGGGCTCAAAGGCAGCCCTGGCTCTGGGACCTCAGGAAGCAAAGGATCCCTCCAGCTTCCGTCTCTTCATTAGTACAAGGTAATAACAACCCCCCTGTGGTTGCTGTTTAGTTGCCCAGTCACATCTGACTCTTCGTGACCCCATACACTGTAGCCCACCAGGCTCTCTGTCCACGGGATTTCCCAGGCAGGAATCCTGGAGCCAGTAGCCATTCCCTTCCCCACGGATCATACTGACTCAGGGACTGAACTAGCATCTCCTGCACTGCAGGTGGATTCTTTACCACTGAGCCACCAGGGAAGCCCAATATCAATCCCTACCTCAATGCTAAATATGACTAACCGTTTCTAGAAAATATCTCCTAATCCAAAAAGTAAAAGGATCTCATAGTCAATAATTTCATTCAACTGCTGAATTATTTGACATATAGTCACCAATTATATTTCTTTCATGAACTGCCCGTAGATAAGTTTTCTACTGGACTTTTGGTATCATCAATCTGTGTAAACTTTTACACACTGAGGGCTCCCTGGTGGCTCAGATGGTAAAGTGTCTGCCTGCAACGTGGAAGACCTGGGTTCAATCTCTGGGTGGGAAGATCCCCTGGAGAAAGGGAATGGCAACCCACTCCAGTATTCTTGCCTGGAGAATCTCATGGACAGAGGAGTCTGGTGGGTTACAGGTCAAGCGGTCGCAAAGAGTCGGACACGACTGAGCGACTTCACTTTACACACTGAGGATATAATGTTTGCTCACATATATTACTAATTTTTCTGAATTTGTGGTTTACCTGCAATTATACATCTTCTGAAAGATAATCATTTAAACAATTTAGATGATCAAATCTATCAATTATTTTCCTGAACAATTTCCTTTGCAGTTTCTACTTTGAAAATCTCTCCCTACACTCATCTCCCTTCCAGTTCTGTGAACATCCAATATACCCATACATGAAGAGATATAGCAGTCAGATTTTCCCAAGCATGTGTACATGAAGAATTAGGATTGACAACTTTCACAATAAAAGCTTTGTTTAATGTTTATCTGAAAATTACCTTCCCAAAGGAGCAGCCAAGCATCAATCTCAAAACACATAAACGCTGCTTACAGACAGCAGCCTTCCCAAACACAGTGCCACCTTCGAGCATCCCGAACCTGAAGCCTCTTCTCATTCGGAAACCAGAACAGACCAAAGATACAGAAACAGAATCAAGGGCTGCATAAGGCAGGACCAAGAGTGATAACTCCGCCTACTAATCCAGTATGTTCTTACGTTTCAAACTTCCAAAGACCTCACAAGCTACCTTGAGAAGTCTCGCTCCCACCTCGACACCCACCCACCCGTTTCGCCTTCCATTCTATTCTCGTGTAGCCTGCAATGTCTCTGTCTGCAAACACAACATATCCTTATTCGCCCCGAACATTTTAAAAGGTCCTTGTGCAAAGCTTCTTCCGCTCCCCGTGTTAAAGGCCCCTCTCCGCACAGCAGTAACTGCCTGCAGTGAGGAGGGCTGATCTGTCTAGTGTCAACTCGACGCACTTACATACATTCCCCTACAGCCCTGTGTCTAGAGCAGAAGGTGACAGTGTCAGCTCAACCAATTTATGTTTGAAAGCGGAAATGTCATCTTAAAACAGCGTTTTTAAAACTGCATCCAGGACGCAGGTTCTTTTGTGTGAGACCCCTTATGAGGTCCAGTCTCAAACCCCAAATTCAACCAGAATAGCCCTACCCACTCCTAAGATGTTCTGTTTAAACCAAAAAAAAAAGCCTCAGAGCATGACTTTGATGAAACTAAAATTGTTCCCAGATCTTAATGACAGTGTTCTAGATAAAACACACTCCACACACTGTATACTGCAAAAATTAATATATAATCGTAATCGAGTTCTTCAAACAGTCCTTGGGTTGTCATATAGAAAATGGTAGTTTCTGTTCACAGGACACAGTTAAATATGCAAGTTCAAATTGATTATTTTATCTAAACCCAACAGTCTGTTTTTCTTTTTCTCTGGTCTGTAAATTTTACATTACCCAGTATATATGCCCACTTCTTCTACGTGCTAAGTCGCCTCAGTCGTGTCCGATCTTGGTGACCCCAGGGACTGTGCCCGCCAGGCTCCTCCGTCCCTGGGACTCCCCAGGCAGGAACACCGCAGCGGGTTGCTGCGCCCTCCTCCAGGGGGTCTTCCCGACCCAGGGAGGGCGCCCACACCACTTGCGTCGCCCGCGTCGGCAGGCGGGCTCTTCACCACCAGCACCACCTTTGCTCCATGTCTGGTAAATTAACATCGTGACCTGTGGCCTCTTTATGGGTTTGGGGCATTACCAAGTGAATTCTGACTTCCAGGGTAAAACGGTAGACTAAACCCGTGATCTAATTTCACTCTGTCCCGAAGCCCCACTAAAACCAAAACAAAACGATCCTTTCTAAGACGAAGAAACCACAACAGGGAGAAAAGAAGAGGCGGCACCTGCAGGAATCGGGCCCTGGAGAGCTGAGGATCGGCGCTAACCGCCCTGGGGACGTCTGAACACCGGCCCCACACCCCCAGGACCCCGAAGAAAGGCCTGCGACAGGCGGCTGCAGTGGATCCAGTCCTGTGGATCCAGGACTGAAGGGCCCAAAACACGGGCCGAGATGAGTGTGCCCCCCACCCCGCACCGGCAGGGGGCTGCTCTTCCCCGACCCCCGAGTCCCCACAAGCTGACTCTGGGCATGCAAAGCGAGACTGAGAGTGTGAAGCAAGGTCACCGGCCTGGGCGAGTCCCGGAACCACTCTGAGAATTACCCGACTGAACACAGAAAACCCTGACAGCTGAGACGTGCTCCCTGCCCCCAACCCGGCTCTAAGAACACAGACCCGGCCCTCCAGGCAGAGGGTCAGAGTGCACTCGCTGGGGAAAGCGACCAGCTCCAGAGGAAAGACTTGAAGACCATTAAGACAGAAGCTATTCCAACAATCCACCTGTGGTGGTGGGGGTGGTGGCTTAGTAACCCAGTTGTGTCCAACTCTTGCAGCCCCATGGACTGTAGCCCGCCAGGCTCCTCTGTCCTTGGGACTCTCCAGGCAAGAAGACTGGAGTGGGCTGCCATTTCCTTCTCCAGGGATCTTCCCGACCCAGGGATCGGACCCGGGTCTCCTGCATTGGAAAGGCAGATGATTTACCAACTGAGCTGTGAGGGAAGCCACCTGTATCACCCCCCAAATCTACAGACCTGATCTATGCCATAAGGCAGGACTTCCCTGGTGGTGCAATAGATAAGAACCTGCCTGCCAATGCAGGGGACACGGGTTCGATACCTGTCCGGGAAGATGCCACAAGCTATGGAGCAACTAAAACCTGTGTGCCATAACTACCGAGCACACGCACTCAGTGCTGAGAGCCTGTGCTCCGCAACGAGAGGCCACTGCCATGGGAAGCCCTCGAACCGCAACCAGAGAGCAGCCCCAACAGCAGTGAAGACCCAGCACAACCAAAGATAAATACACAAATCTTTAATTAATTAATTAAAAAACAGGGCAGCAGTAACTCTCACAGAACAAGAAATAAACAAGAAACACACTAACGACAGGAACACCTAAGACACTGTTCTCAGTTAAAGACGAGGAAGTGGACCCTGATGCTGGGGAAGATCGAAGGCGGGAAGAGAAGGGGGCGACAGAGGATGAGAGGGCCGGATGGCATCACAGACTCTATGGACTTAGGTTTGAGCAAGCTCCGGGAGCTGGTGATGGACAGGGAGGCCTGGCGTGCTGCAGTCCATGGGGTCGCAAAGAGTCGGACACAACTGAGCGGACTGAACTGAGGTGGACAAAAATAAGCAGAAGGCCTCAATAACATCATTAATAAGATAGCTCATACAGATATACTCAGAACTCAGAACACACCAACACGGAATATACCTCTTCTGAAGTACATAAAAAACAGTTACAAAACTGCCCATATCTTAGGCTCAGTGAAGTCTAAAGAACAGAATAAACAGCCCTCTGACCATAATGTAGTTAAACTAGAATCAAAAACAAAATTTGAAAAGGCCCTTTTACTTGAAAATTTTCAAACGTACTAGTATAGAAATACAGAGTTAAGAGGGAAATTCAAAAGAAAAACACAGAAATTTCTTGAAAAGGTAACGATAAACTATACCCAAATCCCAGTAAAGGATACATACAGGTAAAGACATCAGAGCTGGGGACTCTCCTGGTGTCCAGTGTTAACAGTTCACCTTCCAATGCAGGGGGTACGGGCTCCATGCCTGGTCGGGAAGCTAAGATCCTACAAACCTCCCAGCCAAAACACCAGAACGAGAAACAGACACAATACTGTAACAAATTCAACACTTTAAAAAATGGTCCGCATCCAAAATAAATCTTACAGACTTAACAGCCAAATCTTTACAGCATCAAATGCCTGTTCAATACACAGGGAAAATTAAAATGAATTTAATATCCAACTCAAAAAAAAAAAGAAAAGGAAAGCAGAGGAGATAAAAGTAGAAATAAATGAATCAAAAAAACAGAAAAAAATAGAATAAGTGAACCCCAAAGCTTATCCTTTAAAAAGAAAAAGATCCACAACACAGCCGTATTACTGGCTGAGCCCTGAAGAAAAAAGGATGAAGACAAGACAGACAAATCTGAGGGACAAAGGGAAAACAACCATAAAAACAGAGATTTTTGAAAATCATGGCTACTCTATACAAAAATTTGAAATATTTAGATGAAACAGAATTGTTTTTAGACAAATACAACATAACCAAAATCGATTCGACTCGAGATGGGGCATCAAACCAGCCTCAGAAGAACTACAAAGAGGAGCAGTGAAATTCTACCAAGACCTTAAAACTCAGATAATCCCAAAACTACTTAAACTACCCCAGAGCACAGAAAAACAAAGAAAACGTCTTCCTTTGTTTCAGGAAGACAGTGTAACACTGATCCCACACTCTGACAAAGAACTCACCAAAAAACTAAACTATAATGCATACTAAGTTCCAAGGGGAAAACCTGAATAAAGTATTAACAGAATCCACGTGCACATCAAAAATAAGGCATCATGGTCAAGGGGGGATTATCACGAAATGCAGGGGTGCTTCAACATCAGGAAATCCACTATGTGAACTAAGAAGGAAAACCGCAAGTCCCATTTACATAAAGACATCATGTAACATGCAACACGCATCCGTGCTTCAACATTCCAAAACACAGCAGTTGACAGACACTTCTTAACATATTCGGATAGCTTTCTTAACCTGTATTTGTACAGGTGTACATATACACACAAACAGCAGCCCAAAAGCCAGCAGCCCAAAAGCCTGCATCTTACTTATTTTGCAAACACCAGAAACTAGTCCACCAAAATAAGAACAAAGGATAATGCCCACTAACTCCACTCCTAGTTAACACTATTTGGAGGCAACGGCCACTGCAGTGTCTCAGAGTAAGTAGAGCTCCTAAAAATGGAAATGAAATACAATCTCTATTTACCCGTGACAAAATTCTCTATCTGGAAAACCCTAAAGATGAAGGGAAAAAATTCACTCAAACAATAAAAATCATTTAGTAATTTAGTAAAGAGGCAGATAAAATAAATGCCTTTAATACAGTGAAGAAAAACAGAAAATAGAATGAAAGAGAAAATGTCATTTACAATAACCAAAAAGAAAATCACATAACTGGGTGATTAACAAGAAAGCTACCTGAGGTAAACACAATATTCCTACAAGGCACAAAACAGACCTGAATTGATGGAAAGAGTACACCATATTCTTTGATGGGAAGACAGTGTCAGAAATACAGTAGTCCTCATTAACATCTGAGTGTAATGCAACCCAAATCAAAATACCATCAGCAGTTTCCCCCGGAACTAATAGAAGAAACTGCATGTAAAGTCCATTTGGAGAAATAATAAGGAAGAATAGACTGGAAAACACTTTTTACAAAATGAGGTGGAGAAACTTCCCTGGTGCTCCAGTGGTTAAGGCTGTGTGCTCCCATAGCAGGGGGCCTGGGTTTGATTCCTGTTCAGAGAGCATCCCACATGCTCCAACTGACCCCAAGTGAAGCAACTAAGACCCAGCACGGCCAAATAAATATTTTTCTTATATGAAGTGGATACATGTATATGTACGGTTGAGTCCCTTCGCTGTCCACCTAAAACTATAGCAACACGGTAACTGGCTATACCTCAATACAAAATAAAAAGTTCAAAAAAAAAAAAAAAAAGACTAAAAAGTCCAAACAATATTATCTGACAATAATAATTTTTTACAGTGAACACAGTGATTTATTTTTCTGGATGATTTACTATCAAATAAAGTAAGAGTCATTTATACTCTTAAAAATGAGGTGGCTGGGACACCAGCCTCATCAGATATGAAGTCTAAAGCCTCAGGAGTTAAACTCAGTGATGCTGCCATATAGGCAGACAGGTTCAGGCACCCAAAACGAATCCAGAAATAAGCTACCACATAGACAAACGCAGTGTGCAATGAAAGCGGTATCTTCAAGCAGTGTTTTGTTAAGCTTCTTGTTTTTCATAAATGAGGTTGAGATAAACGGGGCAGCCAGAAGCAAAGACAGAATTGGCTCCAACGAGGTCCATTCCTCATACCCCATCCCAGGATAACTTTCAGGTGGAACAGAGATTTATATAAAATCTGGGAATGGGGAGGGGGAACACCCATCTTAACTATGATTCAAAATCCAGCAACAATAAGGAAAAGATAAATAAACCTATTGCTTTAAAAAAAATCTTTGTATGGCAAAAGACAAATGATACATAGGGAAAATGCATTTGCAATTGTTTCACAAAGGGCTGATGCCTTCTTATGCAGGAAAGAGGCCTCAGACTGCTCTCCCTACCAAGGTGAAGGTGAAGGTTTGCTTGTAAGTTTGGCCTCTAAAAAGCCTCTTGATGAAAGTGAAGAGGAGAGTGAAAAAGTTGGCTTAAAGCTCAACATTCAGAAAACAAAGATCATGGCATCTGGTCCCATCACTTCATGGGAAATAGATGGGGAAACAATGTCAGACTTTATTTTGGGGGGCTCCAAAATCATTGCAGATGGTGATTGCGGCCATGAAATTAAAAGACGCTTACTCCTTGGAAGGAAAGTTATGACCAACCTAGATAGCATATTCAAAAGCAGAGACATGACTTTGCCAACAAAGGTCCATCTAGTCAAGGCTATGGTTTTCCAATAGTCATGTATGGATGCGAGAGTTGAACTGTGAAGAAAGCTAAGTGCTAAAGAATTGATGCTTTTGAACTGTGGTGCTGGAGAAGACTCTTCCAAGTCCCTTGGACTGCAAGGAGATCCAACCAGTCCATCCTAAAGGAAACCAGTCCTGGGTGTTCACTGGAAGGACTCGTGCTAAAGCTGAAACTCCAGTACTTTGGCCACCTCATGCAAAGAGTTGATTCATTGGAAAAAGACTCTGATGCTGGGAGGGATTGGGGGCAGGAGGAGAAGGGGATGACAGAGGATGAGATGGCTGGATGGCATCACCGACTAGATGGATATGAGTTTGAGTGAACTCAGGGAGTTGGTGATGAAGGCCTGCAGAAAAACGGGCTAGAGAAATGAAGACAGAAAACGGAAATGCAGGTGCCACCTCATCACGTGGAAGGACGCTCATCTCCCCACATAATAAGAAATTCAATTAAAACAATATCATTTCCCACCTTCCAGACTGGTAAAAAAAATTTTTTTTAAACTTCTTTAACTCGGCAATTACAGAGATGAGTCTGTAAGAAGACGTAAGCACTGTCACATGTCGCTGGGGAAGACACACACTCCTGGGTGGGATCTGACACGATCCGGCAAAAGTACCTTATGACTCAGAAGTCCCACTTCTAGAAACTTGTCTCAGAGACGCTCAAGAAAAAAAAAGCAAAAAAATGACAAATGCACAGCACTGACTCCACTGCAGTCTTTTGATAAAAACAAAATGCTCAAGAATTGATGGGGACATGTCTCAAGATGGCCAGAAACAACCTGAACAGGGTTCTACTCCTGGACAGCTGAAGCACGGAAACAAGGGATGGCAGTGAGAAGTCATGAACCACTGAATGTAGTAAGAACCACATAAGGAACTCTGAAAATCATAACCCATACAGATGATAAGTAAAAGGGAGTTACTGGAAAGGACACCCTTTTTGTAAAATGTTTTTTTAAATTGTAAATTTATTTATTTTAATTGGAGGCTGTAAAATGTTAACTAAAAAATGTAGATAATACTCGAGTTTAAAACACACACACATACAATTTTGCAACCTTCGCTGTAATCATCAATTAGAACAAGAATACCACCAATGGACACTAAAACTAATGGGTGAAAAGTTTTAAGGCAGAACAGGGTATTTACACAATCTCATAACCTCTCTCCACAAAAGACATGAATTACAAAGGGGAAAACGGTGACCACAGAGTGAGAAATCTAGTGGACAGCACTATATCCAATGATCAAGTGAACTTCATCAACGGCCTTAAACCTCCTGATTAAGTGGAGTTAAGTTCTAGGGAGATGGCCGACAGCACAGGGATGATATTAGCAACACTGTATTGTTATATACGGAAAGTTGCCGAGACAAGTGGATCTCAGATTACAAGAAAAGGGTATTTACAATGACAGGATGGAGGTGTTAGTAATGCAATATGACAATCATTCTGCAATATACAAACACATCAAATCAACATGCTGTAACCTTAAATTTATGCAATGTAATATGTCAATTACTTCTCAAGAAAGCTGGCGATGGGGAGGGAGCTTCTGATTTGATGCACTAAGAAGCTCTGGCATAACTTCTCTGGCACCCCTGACAAAAACGCACACCCTGTGTCTACCGTAAGGAAACACCAGACAAGTGTAAACTCAGGAGCATTATCCGTAACAACTGGCTGCCAAGAATATCAACGTCCTGAAAGAGCAGAAAAAGGCTAAGGAGCTGGCCCAGGGAAGCGAGGCTAAAAAGACAAGAGTGACAAGCAGACACGGTGTGCGGCGCTGGATGAGGGTGGAGAGCGGAGCGTCCAGACACAGAGAGACCGTTCATGGCATCCAGACTGCAGAGCAGACAACACTCTGGCATAAGCGGTTCTGATTTTCTGGTTCTGATCACTGGTCTGTGATTTTATGTTCTCATAAAGGATATACTGAAGTACCCCGGTGTAAACAGCAGGATGGCTGCAACTCACAAACAGTTCAGAAAGATAATAATGTATAAAATATACAGAGAATAAAGCAAATGTTAGTAGTTAGAATGCTGGATGGAGGCTACACAGCATTTTTTTGGTACTCTTCTTGCAGCTTTTCAGATTTGAAATTTCTCAAAATAAGTTTAAAGAATACAAAAATCTTGAGAACTACAAGTTCATTTAAGAAAAGTGAGGCTATTCTCTGAACACTCTGCAGCCCAGTAACTCACTTAAGTGGACGAAGCTTCGTCTGTGGAGCAGGCAGAGCCGTGGTCCATGTCATCCCAGCCCCCAGAACACGTGTGCTCACCAAGCTGGTCTCAGGGTTTACTAGATGAGGCCAGGCTCCCAGGATGAAATTTATTTGCTATTTTAAAAAAGCACCATTTAGTATACTGTCACTCACTTTTCACTTTTCATGCACTGGAGAAGGAAATGGCAACCCACTCCAGTGTTCTTGCCTGGAGAATCCCAGGGACGGGGGAGCCTGGTGGGCTGCCGTCTGTGGGGTCCCACAGACTCGGACAGGACTGAAGCGACTTAGCAGCAGCAGCAGCTGCTCAATCATAAATGCCCACTATCAGTGTGAATTTTTGTTTTAGAATTTAGTACTAGAAAAAGCTCTTTCACCTGAGAAACAGGTATTTCTCTTCTTCCCTGATGACAGGAATTACATAACTGACGATGACTCTCTCATAATCTTGTCGTACAGGAAGGCCAAGCTTGAGACCAAGCCAGCTGCACTACGGGCCTACAGTTTAAGGTGATTTTCCAGGCCTGTTCTTTTCTTCGGTCCTAATTATATTTATCTGCACTTTATCCCTTTTTATCCTATTTTGAGTTAAAGGTCAATCCAAAATCACTTGGCTCTGTAGGAAATATAAGAAGCAGTAATATGCTTAAATAAACTTGGGCTCTTCCTGCCTCCTCCTCCTGGCCACGCACTGGACACTGGAAATTCCTGACTAACCATCATCGTTTCCACAAAAGACTATGTCCATGTGAAAGCCACTGGGAGGATCACTGGCCACTATTTCTAGTCCTGACACAAAGCCTACAACAGCCTGAAGACGATAACATAACTTGGGGCCAGAAGACAAAGCTATCCTGAAGTTATACCGCCACGTGAGATACCACCTACCTCAGAAAGTCATAACTGAGCACCACGCTTTTGATATTTATAGCAAGAATGATGAGTAAGGCTCCCAGCTTACTAATATTAAAGGTATGACAAACCCTGTGGGCACATTTTATTGCTTCTACCAAGAAATACTTTGTATTTCAACAGTTTTATAAGACCAAAACCACAAAAACCTTGCGCGCAAATGTGAGGATGAAAGATTCTTTGACCAGCTGCCTTCTCTCCTGACACAGCCAGACCTCAGGTGGGTGTGGGGTGAACACTAGATGGTGGGAGAAGGGACGCACGAGGAAGCCAGCACCTGGGGGAGGGTGTTCCTATCGACACTGCTTTTGGCTCGGCTTCTGGGTAGCAAAACAACTACTGCAATAAAGAGCCCCAAAACTTCTGATACAAAGTGTATCTCTGAAAGGAAAATTAATACATGCCAAGAGGCAGTTTTTTCCAGCTTGTAACCACTCCTTTTTCTGCAGCAAAAGGAAAGAACAATCCGTAGGAGATGGACTGTAGCAAATTAAGGAAGACACCCCCACAAGGTTGTCAAGGAAACTAAACCAAGTGCCTTTCTCTACAGAGAAGAATCAAGGCTACGGTGAACGTGCCATGGAATATTCTGTGGCAAAAAATGACTAGAATCCCATCTTGAAAAATCTTTTTAAGAGGCTAAACTTACTTCTAGGCTATTTTTTTAAGCACTTCACCTACAGTGCAAGCAGGCAAGCTTGACAGTCTAAACCGAAACCGAAACGGATTCAGCGAGCACCTTCCTAAAAATGAGCCGAGCCTGGGCCACTGGAAAGGACCAGGAGATTTCCGAAGGGTGTCTTTGTCATATCTCAACATCAAAAGAAGCAATCACGGCCCACAAGTAAGGGACTGGGGAGGTGCGGGGGAGAGAGAGAAACTATACTACCACCAACAGCCTTTCCCACATTTTAGATTTTTCTGTTTTTCAAAAAGGAGCCTTTTTTTAACATTTTTAAGTGCACAGGCAACTCTAGGCAAATTAAAGTAAGACCTTAGCCTGACTGAGCCATTCAATACTGGAAGAGGACAGAGTAGGCTGCAAACACACACACACACACACACATTTTTTTTAAGATGTCAACTTGGGAGACGGTTGCAAAAACCTCCCACAGCTAAGTGATAAAGAAGCCCTATCAACGAGGAGAAATGGCATGCGCCTGGGGACCCAGGACGAGGGCCACTTCTGAAGAGAAGGCAGGGGCGCCGTGAGGCAGGCGGAAGGCGAGGGAACGGCAGCGGGGCGCGCAGCCGGCATCCCCGGGAGGCGGAGGGGTCCGGGGAGCCCGGGCCGAGCGCGGGGAGGAGGCGGGGAGGCCGCGTCTCCCCTCGGCTCCCTCCCCAGCAAAGCGAGTGAGTCAGGGGGCCCTGGACAGGTGAGGGCCGCGACCCCGGCCCGGGGCACCCCAGGTGAGAGCGGGGGCCGGGCCGCGGGGCCGCAGCGGACGCCCGCGGCTCTTACCCGGTGCCGCAGTCCACCACGCAGGGAGGCAGGGAGCCCGCCATGCTCGGCCCACGCGGCCGGCCCGGGAGGCTCCCCCGCTCGCCGGCCCGCTCGCCGCCCCGCGCCGCCGCCGGGCTCCCGGGAGCCTCCGCAGCGCCGCCGCCGCCGGGAGCCCGGATGCTCGCCGCCGGCCCACGTGACGCCCCGCCCACCCCCGCCTGACCAATCACTACGAGGACACGCCCTGTCCCCGCCCCCGGCCGCCCGCCATCTTTAGTGCTGGCAGCGGGGCCTCGTTGCCCGTACGTCCCACCTTGCGGCGGGAGAGGCTGTGAGCTCTTCTGACTTACCGTGGACTTGACCCCGAAGCCTGACTCCTCATCCTTTTAAGTCTCCGCTCAGATGTCACCTTCTCAGGGAAGCTGTCCCTGCTTATCTGCTAGGTGCCCCTTCTCCCCCCCCCGCACCTTACTCACTATCTCAACAACCTATTGCTTTGCTTCACAACATTTGGAGCAAATTCATACCGCGTACATATATTTATTTGTACTCCTATAGCAGGCTATGGGCTCCGCTAGATACGGCTCCTGAGTGTCTTCCCACTGATGACAAGGATGCGCAGCACTGTATTTGGTGCATTCCTGCTGCTGCCGCTGCTGCTAAGTCGCGTCAGTCGTGTCCGACTCTGTGCGACCCCATAGACGGCAGCCCACCAGGCTCCCCCGTCCCTGGGATTCTCCAGGCAAGAACGCTGGAGTGGGTTGCCATTTCCTTCTCCAATGCGTGAAAGTGAAGTCGCTCAGTCGTGTCCGACTCTTAGCGACCCCATGGACTGCAGCCTACCAGGCTCCTCCGTCATGGGATTTTCCAGGCGAGAGTACTGGAGTGGGGTACCATTGCCTTCTCCGGGAAACACCCAAATGCTTTCTGAATAAAGAAAAAAAAAAAAAAACGACGTTAGAATTCTTACACCTGTCAGAATACTGCATGCTTTCCTCTATAGAAGAAAAACCTGTGCAACGAATGCACGGACAGCTTTAAGGGGTGATTGACCTTCGATCAGGTTAACACGACACCAGGATCATTATGGAACATATTCTCAAGTATCAAAGGTGAAGTGATGTCCAAAAGATCTTACTGGAACCCGGACCAAAGTTCGCACCACTTACCAACTATGTTATGAAGGTCGAGAAGGTTCCACTTGCTTCCTCCTCCCTCCCTATCGTATATTCCTGACCTTACTTTTTAGGACTCTTCTGGAGACATAGTTCCATGCAGTGTAACTGGTATTAAAAGCATTTTTAAACTGTTTTTCCGTATGAGAAGTAGTGGTAGATTACTTGATCATGTTAGATAACCCATGATGATTCCTTTTTGTTTTTCCTTAACCTATTCAGGTCAAATAAGGCCCCAATCTAGGAAATTTTTGAGAAACCTAGAAAGAAAAGTAGAAGGTGGGAAGAAAAGAAAGGTGAGGAGTGTGGAGGAAAGCCTGTATAGGGCCCCGAAATAAGCAAGTGAAGCTGCTCAGTCGTGTCCGACTCTTTTCAACCCCGTGGACTGTAGCCTACCAGCCTCCTGCGTCCATAGGATTCTCCAGGCACTAATACTGGAGTGGGTTGCCATTTCCTTCTCCAGGGGATCTTCCCGACCCAGGGATCAAACCCAGGTCTCCACATTGCGGGCAGACTCTTTAACCTCTGAGCCACCAGGGAAGCACAGGACCCTGAGGCTGGGGGGAAAGGCTCACTTGCCTCCTTTGTCTTTTGCCAAAGCCCTGGCAAACCCCGCTGTTCCATGGCCCTCATCAGAATTCTGTGGATAAACTCAGGTTGCAGACAATCAGCACTGCCACCTCTTTCATTCCCTTAACACATATTATCAAGTGCCTACTATGGGACAGGCCTTGCGTTAGATGGGGCATGAAACAGTAAGTGGGACATTCGTAGTTTTTGCCCCTAAGACTTTTATTTTTTTAAATATTTATTTATTTATTTACTTTGGCTGCACTCAGTCTTCATTGTAGCATCCAGGATCTTTAGTTGCAGAGTTTTAGACAAGATTTTAGAGTCTTGTGAGAGATAACAGAAGTCTGAGTACCACAGCTAGAGAGTAACTCTTGCCCTCCATGACTAGAGAAAAGCCCTCACAGCAAAGAAAGCACAGCATGGCCAAAAATAAATAATTTTATTTAAAAAGCCAAACAAGGCACCTACACCTGTCTTAGGAGTCAGTGACGCCTTCTCAGAGCAATGGTACCTAAGCTGAAACCCAGAGGGTGGATGGAGAAACACTCGATGGTGGAGAGGGTGGGGTGGGAGAGGGTTTCTGAGACGAGGAGGCCAGAGGACCTCAAGACTCATAGACAGCCCTGTCACCTTCACCAGGGAAGAAGCCTTAGTGGGATTTGAAACTGGCTAGTAATAAAGATGGTCTCTTCAGGGAGTGTCCCTTCTGCAAAGAACTTCCTGGAAATGGCAACCAAGACCAGCAGCTGGTAGCAAGCAAAAGACTTCCTGACTTCAAATGTGTCCTCTCGACCCCACTAACACTTGATGTTTGAGTGATGGCGTTTTTGCATGTGCAGAACAGGGACCTCTTAACGAGGCACAGAAGCAAATTTTATTATTCCATATTAAAAAAATCCAGAAATTCCAGGGTAATTCAACTATTGGATGACATCACCGTGGAAGAACTAGAAACTTGACAGCCTAAAGCAACAGACATTTACCGTCTCACGATAGGGCAGAAGGTCAAAATCGAGATGTCAGCAGGACCAGTCCTCGCCGAAGCCTCGAGGAGGAGCCCCGGTGTTCCCAGAAATCCCCGGTGCTCTCGGCTTATAGATGCATCAGTCCAGCCTCTGCCTCCGTCTCAACGCCACGCTCTCCCTCTGCTTCTCACCGTCACCTGGCGTTCTCTTCCTTTGCAATATTTATCTATGTGGCTGCGCCGGGCTTCCCAGGTGGCTCAGTGGTGGAGAATCCACCTGCCGGTGCAGGAGACGCAGGAGATGAGGGCTCAGTTCCTGGGTCAGGAAGATCCCCCAGAGGAGGCAGTGGCAACCCGCTCCAGCATTCTCACCTGGGTAATTCCGTGGGCAGTGGGGGCTTGTGGGCGCTGGTCCATAGCGTGGCAGAGAGTCAGAGGTGGCTGAGCGCGCACGTGTTTGGCTGCACGGAGGCTTAGTCACTGCGTGCGAGACCTAGCTCCCTGATGAGGAATCGAACCAGGGCCCCCTGCATTGGGAGCGTGGAATCTTAACCAGTGCGCCACCAGGAAATTCCCTGGTGTTCTCTTCTTATAAGGACCAGTCACATTGGATTAAGACCTGCCCTGATGACCTCATCTTACCTTGATCTCATCTGCAAAGGCCTTGTTTCCAAATAAGATCCCTTTTACAGATACTGAGGTAACTACTCCAGCATGTCTTTGGGGGAGACAGTTTAGCTCGTAATAACACCAGCTTATACGAAAAGCAGTCACTGGTGAGGGGGATTGATGCATTTGATTAGCTTAGACTATTAAAACCACAGCCCTGGGCTGGTGAGGAGCCTCATCATGTCTTCAGAAGCATCTGGTACCCATACCTGAGGTGAATGGGGTTTGATGAGCATAAGGGGAATGACTTTCCAGGTGGCTCTAGTGGTAAAGAACCCACCTGCCAATGCAGGAGACACAAGAGACGCAGGTTCGATCCGTGGGTCAGGAAGATCCCCTGGAGGGGGGCATGGCAACCCACTTCATTATTCTTGCCTGAAGCATCTCGTGAACAGAGGAGCCTGGGGGGCTACAGTCTATAGCAGTGAAAGTGTTAGTCCAACTCTTTGCAACCCTGTGAAGTACAGCCCACCAGGCTCTTCTGTCCGTGGGATTCTCCAGGCAAGAGTACTGGAGTGGGTTGCAGTTTCCTTCCCGGATCTCAGTAGAGTAGTCCACAAAGGGTCGGACGCAACTGAAGCAACTTAGCCCACACATGGGGAATGACAACGGTTTCCACCTCACTCGTAATTCTCCTGATGAAACCGCATATGGTTGCTCATTCCGTGTCTTTTCACTCCTCTAGCCTCTTCCTTGCTGATCCAGCTGGAGCTCTGCCCCGTCTCTGAAGCTCTCCCTCACCTTCCAGAAAGAGTCATCGCACTCTCCTTTGGACTGAGAGCCTCCTACATCCATCCACGTGTTTGCTTATCTGATGACATCACAACGGTTGCGCTTCCATCGCCACTGGAACACCAGTCTGAGAGTAGAAGTATGTCTCCGATAATTTTATGTCTTGGGTTATCAGGCACTCCTGACATTTTGTGGCCACTCCGTGAAAGGTTCTTAAATAAATGGAAGTCAGCAGCAGTTGTTAAGCCTGTCAACTACACATAACATTTGTTTTCACTTGCTTTCTTGTCATCAAAAGCAAATAAAAGCGAACCTTCCGTGTGATTTCTGTGTTAGTGTTTTCACTGTTTTCTTCTATATATCAAAGCATATTCTCTGTTATTCTTCTGAGGTCATAAACTCCTATGGATCAGAGACTGAGGGCATCTCTTTTGACAAAGGCCGAAACACCCACAGAGAAACAAACCTCCCGTTCTGTAAGAGGCACTTCAAGTACAATCTCTGTTCATGGTTGCTAAGGTTTGCCCCTTCCAATATACTCTGCAAAATTCTACTCTCTCCTTATAGTGAGAGGACTTTTTAGTTGACTTTCCGTGGCAGAAAGAGGCTTCTTTTTACTATGTTTCTACCCAACGATGACCTCCTACTCCTCCATCCCCCAACTCCTAAAGGGCCAGAAACGTGGGAACAGGAGTCTTCCTGTATGGAATTCAGCATCTCTTCCATAGGAGACGACAGGACTGTCTCGTAACTGCTCTCCTGAGGTCTGGATAATTATGAACCTTTAATAAACACGTTTGACGCTGGTTACAATGCGTCTTTATGCAGACGAGACAACTTAAAATAATTAGGGCTTACAGAGCTTGTCGTCTAATGGAATTTAGTCAGGGCACACTCAGACAATGTGATCTTCATTTCCTGCATTTAACTAGTCTTGCTGGGCCGAGAAGGAAAAAGAACACAAAAAAAACGAAAGGCTATCCTGAAAAGCTGCCCGGCCAGCAGCTCTATGAATCTTAAGTTGCAAAGCTGTGGGCAGAAGCGATCAGTGTGTTCTCTGTTGCCATGAGGATGCAAATAGAGGAAGGAGTGCCCCAAAAGTAGGGCCCATTCCTTTGAAAGTAGCTGGCACCCTCCTTCAAGAGGAAGGGCCTGTCATTGCACTCAATGGACCTCCCAGAGGGCTTGGCAACAGTGGGAGAAAATGGTCCAAGCTAGAGCTGATTGGCCAGAGTGCGCTGAGTTGATAACCGACCTAAAACCACAAGACTGGGAAGGAAATCACCAGGGGCTTCCCTGGAGGCTCAGATGGTAAAGAATCTGCCTGCAGTGCAGGACACTCTGGTTTGATCCCCGGGTTGGGAAGAGCCCCTGGAAAAGGGCATGGCAACCCACTCCTGTATTTTTGCCTAGAGAATCCCATGGACAGAGGAGCCTGGTGTGTTATAGCCCATGGGGTCGCAAAGAGTCGGACACAACTGAGCGACTAACACTGACTCAGTTCAGATCAATTCTGCTGCTTCTGCCTGCACCCATGGCAGTGACCTTGACCGGAAGACTGGTCCTCCCCCGCCTCCCCTCTTGCACTGTCCATTCAGGCTCTTCACACCCCTGACGCCTCCCCCTCTGCTTTTCTCCTGCGTCACTCTTGCCAAACTACTCCATAGCTACCCACCGGCCAGCCTATCTCCATGCTTTCCCCACCCAAGACATCTCTGAGTGAGTTGTGCTGCTAGGAGAAGCAACCTGGCGAAACCCAGGATCTCTGTCCTTCCCGTCTGTCTCCTTTCCCCACGATCTTCCGCGACTCGCTCTTGTTGGAGACGCTGATCCCAGCCCTCAGGTGGCGTTCAAGTCCTCCGTGACCTGCTCCGAGTCACTTGCCTTGTTTTTTTGTTTGGCTGCACGGTCTTAGCTGTGGCACTGGGGATCTTTGTGATGTCAGGCAGGATCTTTGAGTTGTGGCATTCGAGCTCTTAGCTGCAGCGGGTGGGATCTAGTTTCCTGACTAGGAATTGAACCCAGGCCGCCTGCACCGGGAGTCTTAGCCAATGGGCCAGCAGAGAAGTCCAAGTCACCTTTCTAATCTCATCTCACGAGACATCCTTGAAACGTCTGGGCGCGACGGACGACAGACCAAACCCTCTCTATCGTCTGGTCTTCACGCAGGCTCTGAAGTCTAGAACATTCTTCTTTGCCTACCCCATGCTCTCCACCCTTCCTGATTCCGTTCAGAGCTCACTCATCCTTCCAATTTCAGCGCAAATCCACTTCATCTTCTCATTCAGGACAGGTGCATCTTTATGCCTCTCATCAGAATCAAGCACCTATTCTGTCAGCCTCTACAGCTGAGGTCCGGAGAGATGCACTCTAATGAGGTCTTCTGTTCTGCCAAACAGTATTATGGTTTTATCTGGAACTATTTCCCAGCTACTTCTTAGGGAGAAGACTGGATGACCGCAATAGCTCTTAAAAGCATGTTCAGTCCATCACACATTAAATCGTCATAATCCCAAGAGGGAGGTATTATGAAAACCTCTCTTAATCAAATAAGGAAACCAAGGCTTGTACTTTTCAATTAAGATATGTGCTTAGTCACTCAGTCCTGTCCAACTCTTTGCAACCCCACTGACTGTAGCCCACCAGGCTCCTCTGTCCATGGGATTCTCCAGGCAAGAATACTGGAGTGGGTTGCCATGCCCTCCTCCAGGGGATCTTCCCGACCCAGGGATCAAAGCCAGGTCTCCTGCATTGGAGGCAGGTTCTTTACAGACTGAGCCACCAGGGAAGCCGGTAAAACTTTAATTTTGTTCAGGACACTTTCTTTAGGCCCTCTCGAGAAAATGCCATGCCCTCCTCCAGGGGATCTTCCCGACCCAGGGATCAAAGCCAGGTCTCCTGCATTGGAGGCAGATTCTTTACAGACTGAGCCACCAGGGAAGCCGGTAAAACTTTAATTTTGTTCAGGACACTTTCTTTAGGCCCTCTCGAGAAAATAGGGAGATGCTCAAGGGTTTGAAGCCAGCATCTGGTAAACAGAGGTTCAGTGTATGTTAGAGCCAGAAGGAATCTCAACATTCAGTCCTTCAGAACAACCCTGTCCTTTGAGAATTTCAAATACACTTTGAAATTTTTTGAGCTCTCCACCTTGAATGTCTTCTATTTCCAGTAACAAATGCCCAAGGACTCCCATTAGGCAATCACTATATGTTCTCGAGACTGAGTAGCCTCCAATAAAAATCTAATTCTTCTGCCAATGGGAATGAAACTGCTGAGTAGTAGAACTGGACGCCAGGCAATCTGGACAGGACGTTCTGCCAAGAGCTTGGCCCAAATGCTTCTTGCCATTGTGCAGTCTCACAAGCAACAGGTTTTGGAGGAGTTGCCTTCCCGGGGCCTCCCCTTTCCTTATTGATGTTCATTCTAGAACATTTTTTAGAAGCATCACAGCACACACTTATTAACATAAGAGAATAAAAGCAGCAAGACTGTACCATTTCACCTTATCTTCACTGGATATTGGCTTGGTCCCTTTGGGCAGGAGAAGATGTGCAGGGAAACTTATAGAATTTCCACCTGAGGGGCTTCCCTGGCAGCCCAGTCCAGTCCAGTCCAGTCCAATCGCTCAGTCATGTCCAACTCTTTGTGACCCCATGGACTGCAGCACACCAGGCCTCTATGTCCATCACCAACTCCCAGAGCTTGCTCAAACTCCTGTCCATCGAGTCAGTGATGCCATCCAGCCATCTCCTCCTCTGTCCTCCCCTTCTCCCTCCTTCAATCTTTCCCAGCATCAGGGTCTTTTCCAGTGAGTCAGCTCTTCACATCAGGTGGCCAAAGTATTGGAGTTTCAGCTTCAGCATCAGTCCTTCCAACAAATATTCAGGACTGATCTCCTTTAGGATGGACTGGTTGATCTCCTTGCAGTCCAAGGGACTCTCAAGAGTCTTCTCCAACACCACAGTTCACAAGCATCGATTCTTTGGCACTCAGCCGGCAGTCCAGTGGTTAAGAATCCATACTTCCTGGGCTCGATCCCTGGTCCGGGATGATTCCACATGCCAGGGAGCAACTAAGCCCGTGCACCACCACTGCTGAGCCCACTCTAGAGCCTGTGCTCCACAAGAGAAGCCACTGCAAAGAGAAGCCCAAACACCAAACCTGGAGACTAGGTCCTGCTTGGTGCAGCCAGAGAAAGTCCACACAAGCCGGCAATGACTCAGTGCAGCCAAAAACAAATAAACAAAAATAAACTAATTTTTTAAAAGTCCATGCTTCCATTGCAGGAGGCACGTGTTCAATCCCTGGTCAGGGAACTAAGATCCCACATGCAGGGAAGCCTAAAAATAAACTTAAAAAAAAGAGAGTTTCTATCTGAACAGTAACAGATAAGAAGGTGCAAAGTCAGAACCCGTGCCTGCTGAATTTGTCTTTTCATCTGGCTGAAACTCTGGTTGCAGCAACGTGTACCTGAAAACTGGACACAACATCACAGTGTTTCCAGCCTTATCTCACTAGTTTTTGTGCTTCTTACTTATCAAGCTGCAAGATGAATTCAAAGCAGGAGTAACTTGCAGAAAAACATTTGCTCTCTGTGTTCCCAGTAATTATAACTGATAACAAATAGCTATCAGTTAAAATAAAAATTACATCATATTCTTAATCCAGATATTTTTGGTTGTAATAGTTTGTGCTAACAGAAAATGTATAAAATTAATTTTGTTTGTTTATTGATGTATGTAAAGAGTCTGAATTTTGAGGTCTTTCAGAACAGTGTGTAAATCTCATCTCAGGAACTTAAATATGTTTTTGCACAGGTTACTTAATGTCTCTAAGCTTTCATTGCCTTATCTATAAGGAGAGGTTTTTCTGAGTTTTCAAGTTAGCTTATAAAAATACCAGGCATTATAACATGGAAAGTGTTCAGTATCATTCCCTCCTGATTCTCAGAGGCTTCTTTCCCTTAATTAGTAATTCTCTTAAACTTAGACTCTTGTGGCCACATCACACAGCTCCAGTCCAGCTATTTGGGTTATAACTAAGGAATAAAAAGGACTGACCTGCCTCAGTAATGCTTAAGATTTGAGACATTTTGCATTAGTGGAGATGAGCTTTGTTGAATCATTCATGTCTCCTAACAGTTCTCCCTTGTGACCAAGGACGCTTCATTGTCATGGCGCTAAAGATTTTGTGATTCAAAGCTAAATAAATAGTCTTCAATGGTGAAAAGTAAAGACTTTGAAGCCAAACTCCCTCAGTTTGGATTTCAGCTCTGATTTCATGCATTTATTGGCAAGTCCCTGGTGGTTCAGTCAGTAAAGAACCTGCCCGCAATGTAGAAGACCTGGGTTTGATCCCTGGGTGGGGAAGATCCCCTGAAGGAGGGCATGGCAACCCACTCCAGTATTCTTGCCTGGAGGATCCCATGGACAGAGGAGCCTGGCGGGCTACAGTCCATGGGGTCGCAAAGAGTCGCACACAACTGAGCAACTAACACTTGCACTTGTACCTTTTAGATGCTGACAGTGGGCTAAGTGACTGGGGTCTAAAGATGAACACCTATGAGGGTGAGTCAAGGAGGGGGTGTAGACATGTTAGTCTCTGAACATGCTAGAATCGAGTGGGTACAATATAGGGAGTGCCCAGGAGAGAATGATGCATTCTGATCAGGAGAGCCAGTACAAGCTCCACAGAGAAAGAGACATTTAAAAATAAAACAGAGAAAAGAGGGAAAGGAAGAACAGCATTTGCAAAGGCACAGAGGCTCATTTCAGGAAATGACTTGTCCAGTATAAGTCAATGCAAGATGCAGGGACTGAGATGAAGTTGGAAAGAAGAGTTTGAAATTAAATTGAGGAAAACCTTCAGCACTATTGTGGGGCATTGTAGTTTATTCTAGACAATAAGTATGCCAAGTGTTTTGGGAGGACAGTGTGTGTGTGTGGGTGTGTGTGTGTGGTGTGTGTGTCTGGTGTGCGTGTCTGGGGAAAAGAGGGAATAGGACATGGAATGCAAGGATATCAACTAAGGAACCAATGAAGCAGTTAAAACAGAGGATCCTGATGGCAATAGGGAGAGAAAAGACATTGCAGTGGTAGAAATGTAGAAACAAAAGTTCTCAGGGGCCAGCTGGATTAAGTGAGGAAGAGAAAGACAAAAAAAAATCACTATATTTAGTTTGGATGGTTCTGTGCATCATAAGGAGAAGGCAATGGCACCCCACTCCAGCACTCTTGCCTGGAAAATCCCACAGACGGAGGAGCCTGGCGGGCTGCAGTCCATGGGGTCATGAAGAGTCGGACGCGACTGAGCGACTTCACTTTCACTTTTCACTTTCATGCACTGGAGAAGGAAATGGCAACCCACTCCAGTGTTCTTGCCTGGAGAATCCCAGGGACAGGGGAGCCTGGTGGGCTGCCGTCTATGGGGTCGCACAGAGTCGGACACGACTGAAGCGACGTAGCAGCAGCAGCAGTGCATCATGAAGCCATGAACTGAGACCAAAGCTCAAAGTTCCCTTTGAGGCACTTCCTGACATCCACAAAAAGATGCTTGAGAAGCAGTTAGAAGCGCTGGCCAAGAGCGGAGCGGGCACGCAGTCTTTTTTGCTCCAGTGCTGTAGAAAGGGCATCGCTAATTCCCTGTTTGGAAGGGGCGCCGTGGGTCATTGGGCTATTCATTTTGGTCTTTGCCCATGACACAGGAACATAGAAATGTCAAGACCCTTCCTGCTGCCCTGCAAGCCTCCTCTCTCTGGTTATCAGTCTGGCTCTTTCAGCTGTCATATCTCTGGCACGCATCCCAGTTTCAATTCTTTGGTTCCATTGTCTCGTAAATTTATTTGTACTTGTCAGATCACGTGTCCTGAATTTTGGCTTGGACAAGATGAGAACTTGAGTCATCAGTGATCCGTCACCTGCACACTCTGTCACTGGCCTGCGTGTATTGCTTGTGTTCCGCACAAATACATCAACAATCCCGACTTGGTCACTGAACAAGCACATACCCTATCAGAGGTCCCAGTTTTTACCAGAGTCAGTCTACCTTAAAATTTTCTTTTTTTTTAATCCAGAGGTTCTTAGGAAAAAAAAAAACTGGCTTAAGGAATGGAAGAAGGGAAGAGGCAATGAAGACAACAAGATCAACTTAAGAGAGATGGCGTTGTTGTTCGGCCCCTCAGTTGTGTCCATCTCTGCAACCCCATGGACTGCAGCACGCCAGGCTTCCCAGTCCTCCACTGTCTCACAGAGCTTGCTCAAACTCAAATCCATCGCATTGGTGATGCCATCCAACCATCTCGTCCCCTGTCATCCCCTTCTCCTCCTGCCTTCCGTCTTTCCCAGCACCAAGGTCTTTTCCGATCAGTTGGCTCTTTGCATCAGGTGGCCACAGTATTGGAGCTTCAGCTTCAGCATCAGCACAGTCCCAGGTCAAACTTCCAAATGAAGTTGGCCTGCCTCAAAGTACCTTCCGTCATAAAAATATTAGGTAAGAAGTCGGATGGAGCACCAATCGGCCCCGTCATTCACAAAAGGGCATTGTAAGAAGGGCATCGTTAATATCCCAGGGCTTGCAGTGCTAGGGTTGCTCTCTGACTCACTGCCTGAAACTCTAGACTCCATTTCTTCAAAATGGTAAACAGCTCTGGGAAGGTTAAGGGCCCACAGATCATCATAAATTAGCGGCTGTTTTCCTGAGCTAGCTATTGAGGAAATGGGATATTCGACGCAGGGTGCAGAAGGCAAGGGTGCAGGGGGGGGAAAGGACTGTTGGTTTTTTTAAGGTTTGCACAGCTGCCAGAGGCGCTGACTAGTCTGTGACTACCGCAGGAAGAGAGTAGTACTGAAGCAGAAAGCCTCATAGAACCGTGGAGCAAGGGCTTAAGGCAGCCTGAGAGCTCCTGGACTTGTCCCCCCTACCTCCCCGCCCCCCGACCCAGGGAGAACAGCCCCACGGTAGAGTAGATTGCTCCAGGCTCCGTCCTCATCCTGCAAAGCCTCTGTCTGGGGTGCAAGTCTAAGAGCATGCGTTGCCAGCGACACAATAATAGCACTTCACGGGGCACCAAATAGAACCTCTGGGCTTCCCAGATGCGGCAGCGGCAAAGAATCCACCTGCCAGCGCAAGAGATGCGGGTTCAGTCCCTGGGTCAGGAAGATCCCCTGGAGGAGGAAATGGCAACCCACTGCAGTATTCCTGCCTGGAGAACCCCATGGACAGAGGAGCCTGGTGGGCTGCAGTCCAGGGGGTCGCAAAGACACGCCTGAGTGACTGAGTACACACACACACAAATAGAACGACTATCCTTTCTATATTCTGAGTCCAAACAGCTGAATGTAAGAGGCACTTTTGGAACTCCATCCACGTTTACATCGCTGCTAAGTCGCTTCAGTCGTGTCTGACTCTGTGCGACCCCATAGACGGCAGCCCGCCAGGCTCCCCCGTCCCTGGGATTCTCCAGGCAAGAACACTGGAGTGGGTTGCCATTTCCTTTTCAGTGCATGAAAGTGAAAAGTCAAAGTGAAGTCACTCAGTCGTGTCCAACTCCTAGCGACCCCATGGCCTGCAGCCTACCAGGCTCCTCCATCCATGGGATTTGCCAGGCAAGAGTACTGGAGTGGGGTGCCATTGCCTTCTCCATGTTTACATTGGGAGTTGCCTAATAATTAAAATAGCTAGTACTTTAAAATTTTATTTCATTGAAGTATAATTCATTTTTAATATTGTGTTAATTTATACTGTACAGCAAAGTGATTCAGATACATACATATATACACATACATGCTTTCTTTTTCATATTCTTTTCCATTATGTTTTATCACAGGGCATTCAATATTGAAAAATAGCTAACATTTTTAAAAAACTTACTAGTCACTGTGCTAAATGCTCTACATGGGTAATTTTATTTAATCTCCAGGATAGGTCCAGGAGGTTGGTGTTATTGTTATTACGCTCATTTTATACACAGGAAAGCAGGCTTAGAACTAAGTGGTAGAGCCAGGGTTCAGAGGCAGCAATCAGACTCCGAAACCACGCGCTCCTCGGGCAAGACACTAGTGCTCAGTAACCGTTGCTGGCTTTCATTCCGGAAAGGAGAAAAGCTTGTCCATCACCACGGCAGTTCTGGGCATTATCTTCACAGGGGGCTGTGTGAGGAGCAATTAAAGACGGAGATCTAGAGCCAAGTGGTCTTGGGATCAAGTTCAGATTCTGCCACTTACAATCTGAGTTACACTGGACATTGGGATTCTCCAGGCAAGAACACTGGAGTGGGTTGCCATTTCCTTTTCAGTGCATGAAAGTGAAAAGTCAAAGTGAAGTCACTCAGTCGTGTCCAACTCCTAGCGACCCCATGGCCTGCAGCCTACCAGGCTCCTCCATCCATGGGATTTGCCAGGCAAGAGTACTGGAGTGGGGTGCCATTGCCTTCTCCATGTTTACATTGGGAGTTGCCTAATAATTAAAATAGCTAGTACTTTAAAATTTTATTTCATTGAAGTATAATTCATTTTTAATATTGTGTTAATTTATACTGTACAGCAAAGTGATTCAGATACATACATATACACACATACATGCTTTCTTTTTCATATTCTTTTCCGTTATGTTTTATCACAGGGCATTCAATATTGAAAAATAGCTAACATTTTTAAAAAACTTACTAGTCACTGTGCTAAATGCTCTACATGGGTAATTTTATTTAATCTCCAGGATAGGTCCAGGAGGTTGGTGTTATTGTTATTACGCTCATTTTATACACAGGAAAGCAGGCTTAGAACTAAGTGGTAGAGCCAGGGTTCAGAGGCAGCAATCAGACTCCGAAACCACGCGCTCCTCGGGCAAGACACTAGTGCTCAGTAACCGTTGCTGGCTTTCATTCCGGAAAGGAGAAAAGCTTGTCCATCACCACGGCAGTTCTGGGCATTATCTTCACAGGGGGCTGTGTGAGGAGCAATTAAAGACGGAGATCTAGAGCCAAGTGGTCTTGGGATCAAGTTCAGATTCTGCCACTTACAATCTGAGTTACACTGGACAAGTTTCTCATTCTCTCTGAAACTTAATGCCTCCATCTGTAAAACAGGGGGGAACAAGTCAGCCGTACAGAGACCGTGTGAAGGCTTAATCAGCTGGCGAGACAGGGCCTGGAACTTCGTAAGCACTCAGGAAAGGCTAACAGCACCCCTGCTTTGGTGGGGGTGTGTAAGCGCGGCGGTACCTGCAAACATGCAGCATCTACAAAGAAACTGCAAAGGTTTCACCGAAACTGGAGTCAGCGCATGCCTCCTGGTTCCTAGAACCCCCTCCTCCACCAAGTAATATACAAGCAGACAAAAGATCAGAAGCATTTTTACGCAGTCTTTACTAACTTCTCTGGTTTCTCACTGCTTTGGAAAAAAAAAAGTCCACCTGCAATGCAGAAGATGTGGGAGATGCGGATTCAATCCCTGGGTCAGGAAGCTCCCCTGGAGGAGGAAATGGAAACCCACTCCAGTATTCTTGCCTGGGAAATCCCATGGACAGTGGGGCCTGGTGGGCTACAGTCCATGGGGGTCACAAAATGTCAAACGCAACTGAGCGTGGTCGCATAGCAGTAGCCAGCCTCATAGCGATGTAGTTTTATTCGTAACACTACAGTTGACAAGAGAGAAAACTGATGTGAATTCTCAAGCTCAATGGTTGGGTTGAGATCAATCAGTAGGTTAAAAAAAAAACTGCGTCTTGTAGTTGCCTTTGCTATTTTGACCACCAGGGGCCATGCAAGATATTAGTTCCCCCACCGGGGACTGAACCCATTCCCCGCTGCAGTGGAAGCAGAGTCTAAACCACTGAACTGCCAGGAAAGTCTCATGCTTTTGCTATTTTGTCCATGGGATAGAAGGCACTGGAAAATAAGGGAGGAAACACAAAAGATAACAAGATATTCCAGAAACCTTTCCATGGATTTTTATGGTTACGTACGTGGTTTAGTTGCTAAGTCGTGTCTGACCCCTGCCAGGCTCCTCTGTCCATGGGATATACCAGGCAAGAATACTGGAGTGAGTTGCCATTTCCTTCTCCAGGGGATCTTCCCGACCCAGGGA